>CM074720.1:37488059-37645404 GCA_037306005.1 Rhinophrynus dorsalis | reverse complement strand
GGTCCTGGCAAGTCATGGGTCCTTATGGCTCGCCGACCCATGACATGCCAGGGCCGTAAAGGGTCCTTTAGTGTTAAAAGTCCTTATAGATGGTGTATAAAAATCCCAGAAACCTAAACATTCTGCCTGGCTACTTTTCCCAATAATACCATTATATATATATATTATATATTTTATTATTTATTTATTTTTCTTTAAAACTTATGCCTTATAGGTCTCTTACCCTATAGTCTATTATTGATCAGTATTCTATGGCCAGAATAATTTTTTCTCTTTCAATAGAATTTACCAAGATTGCACTCCCTATTCCAGAGAACGGATTTACATGGAGTTTTAGACTAGTACAAAATCTGCCATAAGAAAGCAGTCCATTTCCTGGTAACAGACACAACACATCAGCCGGCTGTACTATCACACTGGAAGAATTGGGAACCCAGGAGTTCCGAATATAAAAAAATTAGATAGAGTATTATATACTCACTGACTAGATTCACAGAGGGCATTATGATTTTCTTCCTAAATTAAGACAAAGTTTTATTATAAGGAGATGTAGGGCTCATCTGGGATACCTGCAGGTATTCAGTAACAGATTTTCTACACAATTTCCCACCAAAGACCTCAGTACCTACACAGTGTGCGTTCTTCTCCACAGGAAGACATGTACCCAGCATGCCATAACAAGAGGTATCAATGGCCGTGGGAGATATAGTAATTCAGGAATCCACTGTGCAAATAGCCACAGATTAAAGAGACAGTAATGGGTACAAAACACTGCAGGACATTACACATATGAAGATTCCCAGTCCATTCCTGCTAATGCTGGGCTGGAATGGATGTTGAGAGCCTGAAACGGTCTGCTCATAGTGGCTGGATGAGTCAACCATTGAGAGCCCTTGCTGGCCTCCCAAACATCAGAACATTGCTGAATCATTCTTACATGGAATGACTGAAAACATTAGTAAGCATTTTAAGTTTAATTGCACACAAAAGTACAGAAATGCTAATGTGTAACTTCATTTGCTCAAATACAGCATCCTCGCTTCTAGGAATCCTGCAGAGAGTACCAAGCAAACCAAGCACACATAGAAGACCGTTTCAGTGAAAGAATTATTTTTTATAAACGCGATCTGGGCTCTGCTGCAGAGCCGCCTGATGCAAGTAATACCGGATATCCCTGCAGTCAGGGTTCAGTCAGGGAACGGGGAGGAGGGGGGAACTTTGAGCGCTATCATCTCTCAAACCATAAGGGTTTGAGAGATGACACTGGGGGCAATACGTTTCTTTTTAACAAAGCTACAATATGGGGATTAGTAATTTGCAAGTATTACTATCCCTTTACGGTGACACAACCTAAAGAACAAGCAGGGTTCAAAAGCCATTTAAGTACAATGGATCACATCCAAACAGTGCAACAAGTCACAGAGTGACATAATGAATACAACCTTCCATTATGCATACCCTTGTTGACTGTGAAAAAGCAAGCAATAATAGATGTCCTGATCAACAGAGGAATAGACAGTTACATCAATATCCTCCAATCACTATATGAAAATGCAACTGCATCAATACAGGTCAACTATGATAAAGTCCAGATAAACACAGAAAAAAGGCTTCCCGCAAGGAGACACAGACTCCCCAAACACTAGCAAAGGGTTAAGGAAAGTATGCAAATAACTGCTGCCAGACCAAACAGAGGTTAGTGGGATCACAAGCCAAATGTACCCCCTGCCATCAGGCTGAACATTCAGACTCCTGACAACGGTCTTTACAATTTTCTGGTCCCAAGTCAGCAAAAGGATCATGTAACGATGAAAGCAAAGTCTAGCAATGGACTGAATTCTAGAATAAATAGCACCATGGCCAGGTGCCTAATCCACTTTATATTTATAAACCACTATTAACCCTTTGAGTGCCAGAAGGTATGCAATGCATCAACACTGCATCCCAGTTTTTCTTCCAGCAGGGAGATTTCACGTTGTTTTGGTGCTCATTGGATATTCCCAAAGAGCCCGTTGTAATCCTGTGTCTGACACACTCTGTTTTTCACAGGCTGCGATAGCAACAGCGCCACCTGGCTGCAAAAGATCTTTAACGCAACCTATCAGAAAAAATACAGTTATGTTTTAACCCTTTCAGTTCCAGATATACTCTCACCCAAAAGGTTAATAACGGTGGTGGCGACCCTTGTTTTATTCTACAAGAACAGCACTAAAGTTTTCCCCCATAAATTGGGTAACCCTTTGAGTGCCAGAGAGGTAGCCAATGCATTGCCTCTGGAACCCAAAGGGTTAAACAAAGGATAGCATGTGATTAATAGAGATAATTTATTCTTTAAAAAAAGTCAGCTTCCACGGTGCTATACAATAGGTTGATCAGACAATGCAACACGGTGCAGGTGTCGTACACGGGATACAACATACATTCAGAGAATGACAAAGGCCAGTGGAGACAAAAGGACAGGAGGGTCCTGCTTCTGGAGCTTCCAGTCTATAGGAAGGGACAGGGGATTGTTCCAGTGGCCTCTCCCTCTCTTTGCTTTAATAAAGTTCTGGAGAAAAACTATACATGGAGAAACCAAAACGCACACTGCTTTAAATTAGGCTTTAACCCCCCACCCCGGCCGCTAAAGTGAAATGCTCTGAAGACCTCCAGCTCTAAAATGTGTATTTAATCCCTTTTCATCAATGGCAATTATAATTTGTCCCCTAGGGTGCTGTTTGTTATGAATAGGGCACAGATTTTGGCTCACCAGATGTTGGGAGGCTGCAACACCCACCAACGGACAGCAGCTGGTGGGGATCATGGGATCTGTAGTCTACAACAGATGGAGAGATAAAGTCTGTCCTCCCTGATGTAGAGACTCACTGGAGGACATTTAGCAAAAAGATGGAATAATGTTTAACTTTACCTGACTTTAACCCTTTGAGTGCCAAAGAGGTATGCAATGCATTGCAATGTGCCGCGTACCACTCTGGCACTCAAAGGGTTAAACGGGTGAGTACTAGAGATCTCTCTCCACAACCTGCACTGCAGAGATCTCGCCAACACACATTGTAATGCACTGCAGGCTTCTCTAGAATCTCTAATGTTCATGCCTCCCAACGCCCCTTTTTAGGCAGGAACTATCCCTCCGAGACAAAAATCCATATGTCCCTCTTTCACAAGATCACACCAGGTGGTGTACATAAGTGTATCACACTGCTTCACGGTAATAAAACTCACATTTGTTTAACTCCCATCTTCCCCAGTCTTGTTCCTAGTACCTCACAAGTGGCTCACTTGTGGCCATTTGAGTCACTGGAAGCTCTGTTCTCTGCTTCTCACTTCCTCACCATCACAGTCACACCTCAGAGAGAGAGGTCAAGAACAGCGACAAGGGCAGTATATATTTACATTACCTTAAATGGCTCTTCAAGGCCATGTAATCGTTGTAACATTGATCACATGTGCAGAGCCACCGGGGAAAGGCAGAACCCAACCGTTTTGGTCAGTTACAGCTCCCTGTGATGATCGCAGGACACCCTGAGGTGCACAGACTTATGCCTACACATTACCCCAGTAATTAGTAAATGGGGGGTTCTTTACAAAGAAAGTCTGTGCCAGACATGGATGTGTAAGGTGATCAACATGTTGTACAGTTTGATGGGTGTGGTGTTTAACTTAAACCACCCATCATATAAAAGGTAAATTCACAGGAAACAAACTTTTTTAATGGAGTAACGTTTTAACTATGGGAAGGGGGAAAAACTCTGCACATTGTAAGACTTTTCTTGCCGAGTAAAACAAAGTTACTCCCAGTGCAGGCAGTTGCTTCCTTCAGAAGTTATTACAATTCAAACTTTCACAAACTGATGCTGCTGTTACAATGACATTGGAGACCTGTCCCCAGTGGATCATTTCTCCCATAGAACAAACAAGGAAAGCTAATAAGCGAAATTCTGGAGCAAACCAACTGCATCAACATGGGGGCTGTGCCAGAGGGTTATGCAATTACTTGCAAGGCACTGCATATCATCTGTCACTCATAGTTACACAGTAGTTTAGGTTGAAAAAATGACTTGCGTCCATCAAGTTCAACCCTCAAAGGGTTAAATGGGGTTTGAACCACTTGAAAGCTAGTGAGAGCTCCAAAGAACTGAACTTGAGACTCTTCTGGCATTCACAGTGTTAAAGGGATAGTAATACTTAAAAATTACTATCCCCCATCTTGTAGTCAGTAAAAAACAGAGTTAAATGAGGCCAGCGGCATCTCTCAAACCTTTAGGGTTTGAGAGAGATCCGCTTTCAAAGTTCCCTCCCCCCCGATGTCAACGTTCTAGCTGACAGAAGGAAATCCGGTCCTGGGGCCGGCGGAGGCTCTGCAGCAGAGCCAAGATAGAGTTAATAAAAAATAAATCTTAAAAGGTCTTCTACATGTGCTTGCAAACCAAGCACATGTAGAAGACCGTTTTAGTGAAGGATTTATTTTTGATTAACGAGATCTCAGCTCTGCTGCAGAGCCGCTGGCCGATCCCAGGAGAGGATTCCCCTGCTCTCAGCTAGAACGCTGACATCGGGGGAAAAGGCAAAAAGCACAACTTTGAAAGCAGATATCTCTCAAACCATAAAGGTTTGAGAGATGCCGCTGGCCTCACTTAATTCAGTTTTATACTGGCTACAAGATGGGGGGATAGTAATTTTTAAGAATTACTATCCCTTTAAAGAGCCCCATTTAAACAAATTTGTGAATTTTCATTTCAGCTGGAATGGTGCAGTTTACTGCCTCTCTTCAGCGCGATGATTAACCCTTTGAGTGCCAGAGGGGTACTGAATGCATTGCTTTGCAGTGCATTCTATACCCCTCAGGCACTCAAAGGGTTAAGGCCTAAGGTGAGCTGTAGGTGAACTGTGTGCACACCAAGCAGGAGATAACCGGCTCGATAGGGGGTCTTGAATGACAATACAGAGGCAAATTTGACCTGTCAATATCGTCATACGCACCAAGATGAATTTGACATTTTAGTCCTTTGATTACGCCCATAGTATGCCCTTACCACCATCCTGACTTTGATGCATTTGTCAGAGCTCACAGATAACCCATCTCTCCAGCTGGCTAAAGCCATACATTGCTACCGCTATGGCATTCAAAGGGTTAAAGTGTGTCTTATCACCGAGTACTTGAGGGTGCACATCACATTGCTTTACAATGCACTGTGCACTCCACCCTTTGAGTACCAGACAGGTATTCAATGCAATGAACACCTATCTGGTACTCAAGTGGTTAAAGAATTAATCTACTAAATTTGGGAAGGCGTATCCAGCACTGATAACACCCTTACTTTAATCAGCAGGTAGAGCCCTAAGATACTACTCTCTTATTGTTAGGAAAGGAACGGATAAAGAAATAAACCTTTATGCATAGTCTCACCTGGTGATCTTGGATTTTCCTGCCCACGACCCTGAATGTGTTATTTCCTGTGTGATGATAAATATGGACTCTGCTAAATCCAGTCGATCCTCCAGCCGGTACCCACTTCTTGTTGGCATCGTCATAAACCATTACAGCCGCTCGTGCTTGGCAAATGCTCTGTTCACTGGAAGGACAGAAAAGAAAAAAAAAAAAAAAGAAAAAAAAAGAAAGTTATTTTTAGTGCGATCATATGAATGTTATCTCAGAAGGAGTCATCCATGAGCTTTAAGAAATGTCATAACATATCAGAACGGATTTAACCATTTAAGCGCCAAAGGGCCATCAAAAGTAACATGTTGGATACCAATCCGGCAGTCAAAGGGTTACTCCCTTATACGCCTGAAATCGCTGACACAATGTGTTTACGGGGTCTCCTCTACCCATGGGGTTAAATGATTTTTGACACCAAGTAAAGTGGAACTTTCACATACTATAAAGTTGCCCTCCAATAATTAAACATATGGCGACTAGCTTCATAATTCTTCTATTACCCCTCAGAAGTGCCAGATTCTAAAGAAATCCTTAATCTTCGGAGACCGGAGCCAGGCATTAACGCAGACATCTTGTCTTAGAGACACCTGCGCTGTCAGTCCCGGTCTCCTCTAAGAGGCTCTGCACTGTGCCATAAGGCATCGGAAGGTACTGAGGGCAGAGGTGTGCACATAGCACTAACCTGGCCGTCACCAAAGATGGTATCCTTTTGAATGGTCACACGCAGAAGAGCGTGCGTCCATTCAACTCTTTCAGCAGGTCGCATGGCTAAAAAGCGTGACGGGACTATCTCACACTGCATGAGGCGCAAGATTATCACGTCAGATAGCCAATAGGCGCGTGCCGAGATAAGTGTATGGTTTTATTTTTTGCCCGTCTTCAGATCTCTGAATTGTGTGTGTCCTTCCCCTGGTTCTCAACCCACTTGTTAAGAACACAGAGGCAGCTGGAGCGCCTCTGTGTGCTGCAGATAATAATCAGTCCTCTTCCTGCCGCCTGCTAGCCTGTGCCTTCTACTGGACAGAGTTATCTGCAGCACACGGAGGCGCTCCAGCTGCCTCCGTGTGCTTAACAAACGGGTTGAGAACCAGGGGAAAGACACAAACAATTCAGACAATTTCTCGCTGTCATGCAGCGCAAGATTGTCCCGTTGCGCTGTTTAGCCATGCGACCTGCTGAAAGAGTTGAATGGTCACAAGCTCTTCTGCATGCGACCATTCAAAAGTGAACCTCAAAGATTAGGATCAATTTAGAATCTGGCACTTCTCAGAGGTAATAGAAATCTTATGAAGCTAGTCGCCATAGGTTTAACTTTTGGAGGCGACGTTATACTAAGTGAAAGTTACACTTTAACCCTGTGTATTCTCAGTACATCCCGAGAACCAAGAAGGCTCTAATTTGGAAGCACGAAGGTGCAGACAAAGTGCAGAACTCACTGTTCTTGGATCTGCTTCAGAAGACAAAGGAGGATATATTTACTTGACAGCTACTGCGTGCATCATGTGTCTGCAGTTTCAAAGTGAACAAAGCCATCAAGAACAAATTAACAAAAATAAGAATTTTACCGCTCTGTTGAACAGGGTAATTGGCTTTTAATTTTTAATTCATTTAAAAATGGCCTTAACCCTTTGAATGTCAGAGAGGTATTGAACGCGTTCCAACGCAATGCGTTCAATATTCCTCTGTCACTCAAAAGGTTAAAATTCTCCTGTCACTTCCCCAATTCCTGCAAAAAAACTCTTCTGCTTTGCTAATGAGGCCACCACACACCCCATTTACCACCAAAATGCCTTTCCCCATCATAAAATTCTATGACTGAGCTTCACTTCTTACATACACAGGAAGAGTGCTGCCATCTAGCTTCCACTTTATTGACTGGCTGCTCTGTCCCTCTAGAGACCTGCCAGTCTCAGCAAATAAGCCTGTCCCCCCACTATAGCATGCAAGGGTGTTAAATAAGTTAGTGCATACTGAGATGCTTCCGGTGCACTGAACACAAATGGCAAAATATAACAGGACAGGAAATGTCCTGTAATTTAATTCATCAATCAGCTATAACTAGAATGCTGCTCTCCCACTGATCACTGTCCTTAAAGGGATAGTAATGTTTCACAAAAACAGCAGCTCCAATTAAACTTCATAGTATTTGGGCCTTAGAGTGTTATTTCAATACAGTCAGAGTTGTAGTTCAAGAGTAATTGAATGATAAAATATCCCCCTTCCTCCCCTTTTACTGATGTAACACTGCTCACCTCAGACCAGCAAGACTGTCTGGAGGGATCGCAGAGAGGGAAGTTTTCAGTGAGCATAAGCAAAAACCTGTCAAGGGGGCAGGGATTTTATTGTTCTCACAGTAAGAAGATTGTCCCTTGCTGTGATCTGTCTGGTCAAGCAACCAGATTCCACATCTGAGGTGAGCAGTTTACACTAGGTAAAAGGGGCGGGAGGGAGAGACTTTATCATTCAATTACTCTTGAACTACAACTCTGACAGAATTGAAATAACACTCTCCATGGCCCAAATAGTATGAAGATTAATTGGAGCTACTGTTTTTTGTGAAACATTACATCTCTTTAAAATAATCCACAAGAAAATAGGGGGGGGGGGGGGGAGATAAAATTATACAAGCCCATGAGTTATACTATATGCCGAGACTGTTTGGAACTAATATATAAAACACAAGTCAAATGGCTACTCAATAATATAGAACGCTGACAAGATGTTACAAGTGCATGAAGTCTCTCCTCGCTGTGCCATCACTGGTCTCTCCCCATCATCTGTAGAAGCAGCAGTATCGGAGGCTGAATCCCGCTCCCAAGGAAGCAAGACAGCTTTATTCCTTAAAGCATGCCAAATTGTTTTTTTTTTTATATGACATTACAGCTGCCCTGTAATTATTACTGTTTTTTTTATATACAAGTTAAAGTAATAAACATATAATTTATTAGTGAGGGTCTTCAGTGTCCGCATGAACTGCTCATCCTCTGATATAGCTTCTTCTGGATATCAGAGAGAGAGAGACAGATGCAGACATCGGTAACAGTGTGGAAAGACTTTATGCGTGTTCTTTTCGGCCTTCTAGATTGTGCATAGTTAGTTGGCATCTGTTATATTTTTATCAGTTGCACATTTCAGGCATGTTGATAGTGTGCCTCTGTTTCTTTTCCTTCAATACACACAAATACATAAACACGCCTTCAAAATAGGTGACTATTTTTTGTAGAGTTTGGAGCACATGGGCACTCTCCCTGCACAACCATACGAGAATACAGTGCAGGCAGCAGGTCATCAAGGTGAGAGCCGGGAAAAGTGGGAGGCAGGGAATTCATTCAATGGCGATGGCCAGTCAGCAGGTATTAGCATGAAGTACCTCACATTACCATGTGGAACTGGAGCAAATGTCAGAGGGTAGGATTTTCAGAATACAAGAACTTTGTAAGTATAGCTCGCATACGTGCGAGTGTACGTACATGCATGTATGCATACATGTGCGTGCATGCACGTGTGTGCTCTGCTTTAACACCTCGGATGTTAGATCCATCACCCCTAGTAACGAGCTGGGCCGCATTTGGATGCGAAGTCACGTGCAGAAATGCATGTAGGCACAATGGCACAAAACAAATGTATGTAGAGCCACGTGTAGGCGTGTAAGTGTATGTAATCCTGGTGTTGCATAGGATAATTATGGTGTGGTTATACAGATTATAGTTTGGGACTGTGATGTAATACATTGTCTTGTTCAGTAGACAAGGTATCAGTTTTGGTAGTTCCCATCATTACGATTTTATATGAAGATTGAACACATTATTTGTTTGTAAATTTTGTCTCACGGATGCGTGCAAGATTTTGTTTTATAGTTTTTATTAAATAGTATTTGTTTATTCATCTGTTATGGTAATGTGAAATTCAGTCCAGGTATATAGCTCTATAAATTTCTGTTCAAAGCACAGATGAGTGTACATTGTTGTATTTTATGAAACTATGAGGCACAGTTTCTAGATTTCTGTCTGCTAAAGAGAATGGTCTTATTTTTCCATATTTGCGCTTCTTTGGAAATTTCCTGCATACACTTTATGCAGTAGCATCTCCTGTGATCACTTCTTGCCAAAACTGTAAAAATGGCTAAAAGCAATGCAGAAAACCACCACCAGGGGGCTCCATTAATCACTAGACCAAATGATGAGTTGAACATATGCACACAACTAGGTTATATATTTGGTGCAAGAATAATTTTAACAAGTGTTCTATCTTTAAACTTGGAGAAAAAACAGCAACTTGGAGGAGGCTGCATTAATATTAATTTTATCCTCTTGTTTTGGAAGGGAACAAAAAACACATCTGAAGCAACTTGCAGGATTTGTGAGTCAGAATGTGTGTGTGTGTGTTTGGGGAATCGCCCACATAGTCAGTTCACAAAGACAGCTATGTTTAGCACTGCTCTGTGTGTACAGATATATATTTCATACACAAATCCACATCCAGGTTTCAGCAAGTGCAAAGAAAAGTGTTGCCCTAAAAAAGCTTTGCACAAACAGCTAGGTTTTTGTGCATCTCTGTACACCACCACCAAGACAGTTAACCCATTGGCAGATCTGACCCCCTGGCAGCAGACCTGCTGATGAAGTTTCATTGTGAGCCCTGGAGGCCCAATAGGGGAGAGGAACAAGGGTCTGAAGAGACCACCAGGGCTCCATCATTGGTTCTGTGGGAAGACTGACATCTTGTAGTTCAGTTTTCTGTCCCCATAAAACCTATGCATTGGGCTTTAACCCCTTAACGACATGTGACGTACTATGACCGTCACGGTCCTTGAAATACTTAAGGACTGATGACGGTCATAGTACGTCACGTACTTTTTACTTACAGCTCTCTACCGGGAGCGCTCAAAGTAAAAATAGGGCCTGAAATAGACTGCTCCAAGATCGCAGCGATCTCTATCAGGCCACATCATGACACGCCGGTACACGCAACAGGTCACGTGTACCGGTGCGTTGGTGTGGATCAAAGTGGTCCTTATGGGATGGAAACGTCCCAGGACCGCCGGTCGCTAAGGGGTTAATGCCTGCCACAGGGGGTCTATGGCAGTGGTTCTCAACCAGTGTACCACGGCACTTTGGTGTGCCACAGATATTCACTTAAAGTTCCCTTATTTTGTATGAAGACTTTGGCAAAAGTGGAAGTATTCCTTTTGAAATGTATATTTATGGAAACGGTCATGCACAATGTTTATTTTTGTTATTAAGATTGTAAAGCAAAAATAACTGCATATTTATATATTTTATGTTTCATTATGCCTTGATAATTCACATTAAATATGTGAGGGGTGCCCCAAAAATTTGAGCTTGTTTGTTAGGGGTGCACTGAGTGAAATAAGATTGAGAACCACTGGTCTATGGGACTGTGCATGTATCAGACTTCCAGACTCCCTTACAGCCAAGGGGATTAGTTATCTGACCACCGCAGATGGGAGAAGCCATTTTGGGGCTGTACAGTGCAGTGCTTTTTATCAATGCACTTGGCATAGAAGCAGACTTGGTTAAAAAGTATACTTCCCCTTTAAGTATATCTTATTTAGCACTAGTTGAAAAGCCCGTTTACAAAGGCCACAGTACCACCCAGCAACCTCGGCTGGTGGCGGCGCTGCAGTCATGCACAGTACTGACTGCCCAAACACACCACGGCTGATAACGGAGCGGGGCACTCCAAATTCAGACCATAGTCCTCTCTGTGCACCTTCCTGGGACCAAGGGGTCCCAGGAAGGTGCGCAGAAAGGACTATGGAATGAATTCACAGTGCCCCGCTCCGTTATCAGCCACAGCGCAGGTATTCTCTACTGCGCATGACTGCAGCGCACTCAGCCATCTCTACTGTGCATGACGGCTTCTGACAAACTTACTTTTAGTGAATTATTATATAGGATTAGATTAATGGTTCCCAGCCCTCTACTCAGGGGCCTCATATGAGGCCCCGGTCTTTAGGGTTTCCCTGCTTGTACACAGGTGAGTAATCAGTGGGTCAGTCATTTGATTCATCCGTGAACAAGCAGGAGAACCCTAAAGACCCGGCTAACTGTTAGGGGTACTTAAGATGAGTATTATGAACTGCTGCACTATATTAGAGATGGGACAACTGAGGCCCTGCAGTTCTTGAGGACTACAATTCCCCAGCATTGCAGACTCCTGGGATTTAGTCAAGCCCAGATCTAAACCACTGTTCTATTCTGGTTGGGGCTGAAATCACAACACCTACACAAATACTTAATTGGAACGGTCTACAAAGTCTGCTTGAAAACCAGGCACACTTTGTAGACCGTTCCAAAGAAGTATTTATGTTTAGATTGCGTGATTTCGGCTCTGCTGAAGAACCTCGATCCGGTCAAAAGACAGGATTCTGCAACTGTCAGCTAGAATGCCGTCTTCTCTCACGAGGTAACTTTAGCCAGGTATATCTCTCAAACTATAAAGGTTTGAGAGATAAGACTTACATAATTGTTATTTTTTTAATGGCTACAATATGATGTGCCAGGACTGATGTGCCAGGACCGTCACGGCTGTCTGGCACATCACATACGTTATACTCACAGCGCTCCAGCAGGAGCACTGTCAGTAATAGCAGGGACTGAAATTGATCGCTCCAAGATCGGAGCTATCTTTCATCCCCAGTTCGGCGTGCCGGCACGTCAAAACTTTTCTATCTGGTCCTTAAGAGGTTAAATAAAACTTATTAACCAGTACTATCCTTTTAAAACATATTATGTGTGTGTGTGTGTGTTTGTGTGTGTGTGTTTTGTGTGTGTGTGTTTGTGTGTGTGTGTTTGTGTGTGTGTGTTTGTGTGTGTGTGTGTAAAATAAATAAAAAACACAACTTTGAGCCAGAATTTTCAGCTACGAGGAATCAGAGAATAGAGAATTTTATACAGATACACAAATGTGCCAAACACTTAGAAGCCCAAGCTTCCAGGATGTGACAAACATGTAAATGCTATGGGCCTTACAAGGTAAGTGGAGCCATTCTGAAGCAAAAACAACTGGAATACAGGGTACCAATCCCCACTGATTGGAAGTTGAATAGTAGGAGGGCTGCAATGACCTTACAATTTAAGGTTTTCAAGAGACACTTAAAGGGTTAGTAATACTTACAATTTACTAATCTGCATATTGTAGGCATGCTAAAAAATAAATGTATTGCCCCCAGTGTCATCTCTCAAAACCTTATGGTTTGAGAGATAATAGCTCACAAAGTTCCCACTCCTTCCACTTTCCCTGAAGTCAGCGTTGTAGCCGACTGCAGTGGAAGCATGTCGTACGACAGTCAGGCGGCTCTGCAGCAGAGTCGAGATAGAGTTAATTCTTTTTTATTATTTCACTGAAACAGTCTTCTACGTGTGCTTACAAACTAAGCACATGTAGAAGACCGTTTCAGTGAAAGAATTCTTTTTACCAACGTGATCACGGCTCAGCTGCAGATGCACGCAAGACTGACTATCCCTGCAGTCAGCTAAAACGCTGCCTTCAGGGAAGGGGGAGGGAGGGGGAACTTTGCAAGCTATTATCTCTCAAACCATAAGGGTTTGAGAGATGACACTGGGGGCAATACATTTCTTTTTAGCATCCCTACAATATGGGAATTAGTAATTTGTAAGTATTACTATCCCTTTAAAATCAACAAGGCAGAGGTATCAAATAAAATGGTACAATTCTATTAAAAAGTAACAGCAATACAAAAATCAAAATTCTTCCAAAATTCCCACCGATTTAAATGAGGATTTTAACTCCTTGAATATTAGAGAGAACTCCAACGCATTGCTTAGCAATGGTCTGGAGGACTCCTGAGGATTCAAGGGAGTTTAAAGCCCATTTAACATTGGCATCCTATTGAAATGTCATCTACTAATGGGTGTACCAACAAAATGGCTCATTAAAAACGTTGCCTGGGTGAAAAGGACGACATTCTGAAGTCGCGGGCTTAAATTAAAGGGGAACTAACACCCTCATACAAGTTTACCTTACTGTAATCCTTATCTAGCGATAAGCTTAAGTCGTTATTTTTGTTTAAAAAGCATGCTGTAGCAAAATATACATTACTAGTGTAAAAGCCCTTGTACACGGGCCATGGTCCAGGTGATGTTAACCCTCTGAGTGCCAGAAGGGTACGCAACGACTATGCAATGCGTTGTGTACCCCTATGGCACTCAAAGGGTTAAGAGGCCGGTCCTGCTCTGCGCCCTGCCACCGACACACTGTAGAGACTGCCCGAAAGCACAGAATGCTCCCAGCTCTCTACTGAGCATGACAGCTTCTGACAAACATCCTAGCGAATTATATAGGATTAAAAACAAGCACGTGCCTTACTTCCGGACAGACTGCAGGTACGGCCCTTTACCTCAGTCTGTCCTCCTCCTGTTCCTCCCCAAGTATTGTCAGTTTCCAACCTCCTTCGATGACGGTGTTGTTCTCCTTGCAAGCTGGTTGGAATGCGACAATAGATGGGAAGGGAACAGAAGACTGACATGCTGCGAGAGCCATACCACAGGCTCATTTTTAATAATGTATATTTCGCCGCAGAGTGCTTTTTTAAAACAAAAATAACCAATGATGTAAGCTTAGCGCTAGATAAGGATTACAATATGGTAAACTTGTACAGAGGTGATAATTCCCCTTTAATTGTCAAGACATCAGAATGTCGCCCACATAAGTATTGTGTAGTTAAATAAAGCTGTGTCATGTTTAAGTTATACCTCCGCTGAAATCAACACCCATACACTTTGTTGACTGAGAGCTGTCTGTACTAGGGCTGTGATGCCCAATCGGCATAACTTAAGGGGCTGAGATGTAGCACTCAAAAGTGTTAAGGCATAACCCATAAAATTTGTATCTCTCTACTGGTTCCTTAACCCTTTGAGTGCCAGAGAGGTCCACAATGCATTGCAAAGCGTTGTGGAACCTTCTGGCACGTCTCCATCTGTGCCTTAATCCTCTGAGTTGGAACTTCTCTCCCCCCCCCCCCCCACAATAGTTAGTATATCAGCCCCAGTGACAATTTGAATAATTTAAATTTTTCCCCTATGGTAGTTAGCTTGCCTCAAAATTGTCCCTCAGACATATTGTAAACCGCAGACATGTGTAAATGGGCTGTTATACAGATCTAACTTGTTAGCACAGGTTGTTTAAACAGCCAATCACAAATCACATGCAAGCACTACAATTACTAGGACAGACAGGGGGTGGGAGGAATAAAGAGCTTAAGTAGGCTGGTTACACAACAGTCACAATAAGAGGGTTTTTATCTGAATGCCTGATGAAACTTGCCCAATTTATTTTTCTTCATAGAGCTACAATTAGCCTGGTTTACGGCTTCATCTGACTCAGTCAATGAAGCTGTGTTCAAGCGTAATATTTTTAACATAAACCTCTTGAATCAAGGTGTTGAGTTTCCTAGAGCACGGGTGAACAACCTTTGGCTCTCCAGCTGTTGGGAAATACAATGCCATCATCCCCAATCACTGAGCTCCCCATGGAGTCATCGGGGGACGCCAGTGAGTCTGAAAGACTACCTCTGGTGCCCATTCTATGAACTCATGATGGATTCTGAATTGCCAGGTTACCAGTGTCACTGTGTCCCACTATACCCTATGCAGTAGCCCCATAAACTTCTATGGCTGGGTTAGAAAACCAGACTGTGGCAGTCTGTGAGACTGTGTATGCACATATCCCTTACATATTAAAGGAACACTGTCATGCTTTACCAAGTCCTATGATAGCAGAGCAGACATTGTACAAAGCCTAGGTTGGTTCTGCGCAGCCCAAAATGGCTTCATTTATCTGTATGTTTCTCACTGGAAGTCAGCAGGTCCCTGAAACATGTGCATCGTTCCCAGTCTGTATATGTGCTGCAGAATATATTGGTACTTTACATTTTATAGTTCACCAAGGGGTTAACCCTTTGAGTGCCAGAGGGCTACACAATGCATTTCATAGACCTCTGGCTCTCAAAGGGTTAAGAGAAGCTGTAAACTTTTTTGTGAAAACATCTTTGCTGGCACGTTGCACTGCTGGGGCATGCTGAATTTCCCCAAACCTGTCTTTTAAAAGGTAAATTAAAATTTCTCTCATGTTGAGCAGGTCCTACAGGGCTGGAAAAAAATCCAGGCACCTACATTTTGGTGATATTTTCTGTACTGTGTGTGTATGCATCTGTTCCCTGGCACCTACACTTACTGCAACACTCCAACCTGTGAGTTCCTATCTCTTACTAGACTAGTAACAGAACTTCCATGTCTCACACTAGCCGTCTGAGGCCGAGCTCCCAATGTGTGCGTCACAGCAACTATACACAAACCAAACAGTCACATTTCCACTCAAATCGGTCTCATAAAGGTCCAAGTTAATGAAGGATTTTAAGATAAGTTCTGACTTTCACTCAAAATAACTGAGCTAATGATTGATACTTGCGTATAACCAAGAATACCCCAAAACGGGCAACGTGAGGCCCTACCAGCTGAATGATGGGACTTGCAGTCTAGCAGCAGCTGGAGGGCCACATGCTGCCCACCACTGGTCTAAGCCCTCTCAGAATGTGGCTGGTAAAAACACTGCAGGGTCACACAGATTCCTGTGCAGGCCTGTAGAGTGACGCTTTCATCAGCGTCCATGATTTACAGGGACATGTGGTCACCAAGTCTGAGACCAATGCCCTAAAATCAATTTCTCAACTGCAATCCTCAATCTCCCCCTACAGGTTTTCCCGATTTCCCCACCAGTGAACAGGCGAATTCATCAGAATGAACGTTCCACTAATTACACACCTTCGTTCAGGCAGAGAAATCCTTAACCCTATGAATGCCAGGAGGTATCCAGCGCAGCAATGCGTTTGACACCTCTGTGGCACTCATAGGGTTAAATCCTGCTCAGTTAGGGAGTACATGAGGAATGCTAATAAACTCTGGCCCAAAAGATGAAAGGCCACGTTTAACATTATATCAGTGAGTGGTCTTCGTAGGAGTTAATCCCTCAAAATAAGCAGACCGGTGAAACCGTACCCAGCAGCAAGAATACCCCCTCTTCCTCCAAAAGAGACCTATATCTATATACAGCTGCATACGGATTACTAAGCGATCTTGTAACATCTAGAATAGCCGTTTATTTTAAAGTGCACAGTTGACATTCAGAAGGCATCCTTGTCTGACTGCACCAGGCATGTGGCTACATGAATGATTAGCAGCAATAAAAATCTGTAGGATAAAGCAAGATGTTTAACCCTTTGCGTGCCAGAGGGGTATGCAACACATTGCAAAGCACCTTTCTGGCACGCGAAGGGTTAAGCAAAGGCAGAATTTTGGGAGGGAAAACTGTTACATAGACGTAGCCCACCGAACAGACCATATAGTGCACTTTAACCCTTTGAGTGCCAGAGGGGTACCCCTCTGGCACTCAAAGGGTTAAGTGTCCCAACTTGCCCCAGCAAAGGTCAAAAGCCCAAGAATTAGGGAAAGAATTCTGGAAAACCCCAACTGTATGCACCATAGGGAGCTGGTAAGATCACCATAGACTTTAAAAGGGCCTTTTAACCCATTGAAAGCCAATGAGGTCTGCAAAATACTGCATATCAATGCACTGGATATGTGGGTAGCAGGCCTTAAAATGTGAAGTCCTTTGCTACTAGCCAGACCTGAAAAGTTACTCGCCACTGCAAGCCATAACATACCCACCAGGGCTGAATTTCTACTCGCCAGGGCTAAATTTTCACTCGCCATTGGCTAGTGGAGAGTGGAAATTTTGAGCCCTGCGGATAGTATTCAGGGCGTTTAAAGCACAATTTAAAAGTAACAGATTCTTAATTGTTCCCTATGGGAGCAGTTTGTTTGCTCTGAAATTGCTCCAACCTCATGGAGGAACAGAGAGGTATATAACATTGTGTCACAGTATACTGCACACCTTCCCTGATCCTTACAGTTAAACTGACAGTAACAATACGTAAAAACACATGGTTTTGTTCAAACAATGGCACTCTCACAGCAAAGAGGTACTTTAATCAAAAGTTACTGCAGCTCAAACTTGAATTTTTAAAGGGACAGTAATTTCCCGTTATTTTTTTTTTTTTTTTTTTTTTTTTTTTTTTTTTTTTAGAGTTTTGTAGAACTTGAAAAAATAAGCTAAATGCCAAAATCCTAGCTCTACAAAACTCAAAATATTTGTGGGACATTACGGTCCCTTTAAAGGTGCAATATCTCAATGGCGCTGCTGCTGCACTGTAAGATGGGCAGCTCTGGTCAAAAAACTGTATAGGATGACATAGCAAAAGCGCTGCTGTACAATTTCAGCTCATTGAGATACTGCACCTAATAGATTCAAGTTTGAGCTTCAATAACTTTTTAATAAAATACCTCAGCTGTGGCAGTGTTATTCTTGTACCCGGGAGGATACACCCTAAAATACATATTTTACTATATGTTGTCACTTAACCCTTTAATGATGCAGCCTCACATGGCACACCAAAGTGCCCTGGGCACCCTAGTAAACCACCGCTGAGTCAGGAGGTGAAAAATACCAAAAAACACACACACACACACACACACACACACACACACACACACACACACACACACACACACACACACACACACACACACACACACACACGTCCAGCCCTAAATGTGCCTGTATTTAGGATTACTCAATATTGTTTAACCCTGCATGAATTATATACCTCCCTGGCACTCAAAGGGTTAAAAATAACTAATTTTAGAGCTGAAGTTTAGGCCGTTGTGATTTGGAAGGAATTTCCTTTAACCCCTTAAGGACCATTGATGTACACAGACCGTCACTCTGGTCCGGCACTTAAGGACCAGTGATGGTCCTGGTACGTCACATACTTTTACTCACCGTGCCCCTGCAGGAGCACGGTGAGTAATACTGGGGACTGAAGTGGATTGCTCCAAGACAGGAGCGATCTCTTTCAGTCCCCCATTCGGTGTGCCGCCCCACGTGATCAGTCCAGTGGGACGGCACGTGAAAGTTTCCTATCTGGTCCTTAAAGGACCACACACCCCGGGACCGCTGGTCCTTAAGGGGTTAATCTTTTGCATGCCAGAAGGTTGTGAGGTTCATTGGGAGATCTCTAGTGCTAAAATGGTTAGCACATTTAACCCTTTGAGTGTCAGGCATAAGGAACGCACACAAAGGGTTAATGTGGGCCACAGCAGGATTCCTGCAGTGAAAGGGTTTAAAAAAGAAAAAAAAAAAAAAAAAAGGCAGATACACAAAATAACTTGGGGGGGGGGGGGGGGAATTAAACATTTGCCCCATAACATGCTACACAAGCAAGACAAGGCAGCAGTTAACAGTAAATGAGGATGTGTATAACATTTGTCTACTTACCGTCACAAAGAACAGAGTGCAACCACCATAAGGGACACATTAAAGGCATAACCAAAAATACTACTGGCTTAAATGTGCCTTTACCACCTAGCATCCTAGACAGGTTACCATGACACTGCTGTATGCCCAAATTGCAGGCGCTGACAATCAATGAAAATCAATATATCTTCAACTTGTGCTTCTGTTTAGAAAATAAGCTGTTGACGGAAGGCCGGAGGAATCCACGGACACCAGTCTGTTTTTATTACTTCCATTTAAGATGCAAAGTAAAATAGCCTCTTTTAATCCTTCACTTGCTTTACTATGGCCAGAAAATTCTAATGGCCCCTCTGAAGGTTTTCCTTTCTAGATTGACTCAAAATCATATCAATTCTCCCTCAATGTCATGTCCGTGGAGGCAGCCATGACAGTTACTAGCAGGACCATGGGACACAAACTCCTCCCACTGTTGATGTGAACGTTAGCTCTTACAAAGCAATGTGTTGCACAACCCTCTGTACTTAAACCATTGACTGCCAGAGGGGTGCACAATGCAATGCGTTGCGTACCCCTCTGGCATTCAAAGGGTTAAAGGGTTCAGTAGGCTCATGAGCTCTCCCAGCAATGGTCATCTCTTGGACAGAGGCAATATTCATAGGGGTCATCTGCCCTTAGTAAGATAAGTTTAGTTCCCCTTTAAATTGGTGTCAATACCTCCAGACCACACACAGAACACATTTCCCTGATACCGCAGTCTTGGCAATCTGGGTGCATCCTGTATATTGCTTTTACTAGCATTTCATTAGCACATACTGCTTAACCACTGCAAACCTGTATGTTGGAGACCCTCTAGTATGCAAGTAGTTAAGGTTTTTTCCTTACTGTGTCACAAGGAGAGAGTTAATTGACCACAACCCATTAATCTCTCCATTCGATAGCGATGAGAGACATCCTATAGCAAGACACCAAGAGATCTGATTTATAGCACATCATCCAGCAGAGGGCGGCATTGGGGAGTGGACAGTAAAATCAATAGACACTGGGAGGATGGTAAAAACATTAAATTGCCAACTGCACATAAAGCGGTTAATTCATCAACTTACAAATGGCAGATATGGAGGACTCTGGACTCTTACAAACCTGCTTTATTTCCCAAACTGTTAAAATTCTCATAATTATGAATTAGTTTGTACTCCTTCACCAGGGAGAACAAAAGCAACGCCAGACACACACAAATCCCACCTGACTTGTTGTGGTGTAGGGAAACCCTTTTCAGCAGGGCGTCGAACCCATGACTGGTGTGCATGTATCACAGGGATGGAGAGCTGGCTTGTTGGATACAAATCTAGAACTTTGGAGCCAAAAGCAATTTTTTTTGTTTTACTGCTTACCCCTCTGGCATTCAAAGGGTTAAGAGCCACTGAAGGGGATCACATGTACATCTGTATAGCCCTTGTTTACTGTCTCTTGATATTTTCCCACCCGTACTGTAGAAGAATGCCATAAAAGAGGATTTTAGTCTTACCCGTTGAATCCTTTTCTCTTAGTCCATACAGGTTACTGGTAACTTTGGGGTAGGCGATCCGCCCCTTTAACTCGGGAGGAACAATTCTAGAAGTGGATGCCTACCTTCCCCTCCTTGGCTGCAGCTAGCCAACCAGCTCCAGTAAGATTTGAGACAGTATGACTAGACAGTTGATGAGAAAGAAAACTTCTGTGAGCATGACCCCGAAGGACCCCCACGGTCTGCCACATAAGAGCCATGCATGGTCCCTTGACAGGGTGGGAGACCAGCAACCTGTATGGACTAAGAGAAAAGGATTTAACAGGTAAGACTAAAATCCTATTTTCTCTGTCGTCCAATACAGGTTACTGGTAACTTTGGGATGTCCAACCACTGAGTTTCCCAGAGGCAGGAAGTCAAGGACCAGGCACAAGGCCACCAAAGTCACCAGAGCAGATATGAACCATCAGATCAGAGACAGCCCAACAAAACAATGAAGTGTCAATGGACACGGAACAGGGGTAACACCCCAGGAACTGTTACACAGCACACTGAACTAGAGCCAACAGGGCTCAAAAGTGAAGGAAGCACCAAGAACCGAAGGGAATCCTAGACAGGCAAGACTGCCTCCAGGATTTTCCTCTCAAAGCTGGCGTCAGCCAATGCCAGCACAAACACTGTAATGCTTCGAAAAGGTGTGAACAGACGACCAAGTGGCCGCCTTGCACAACTGATCAGAGGAGGCCTGATTCTTGTAAGCCCAAGAAGCCCCAATAAATCTAGTAGAATGAGCCATAACCCGAAAGGAAACAGGCTTCTTCCTTAGCCCTTACGATTAGTGGACTTGATCCAAGACGCAAGAGTCACTTTGGATGCAAGTCTTCCTGCCCTGGGACCCTCAGGAATTATGAACAGAGCGTCAGATTGCCTGATAGACACAGTGCGATGTACATAAAACTTGAGACAACACACCACGTCTAATAAGTGGAGATCCCTCTCCATGTCAGAGGTGGGGTCAGGGCAGAATGAGGGCACCACAATCTCCTGATTGACGTGGAACTCTGAAATCACCTTCGGGAGAAACTCCTGCAAAGTGCAAAGCACTGCCTTGTCCTTGTGAAAACACCAAATAGGGTGGCTTACAGGACACAGCATGCAACTCTGCAACACGACGGACAGACACAAATCACCAGGAGAAAAGCCATTTTCCAAGTCAACAGGCGTACAGGAATAGTAGCCAAAGACTCAAATGGAGGGCGCTGAAGAACTCCCAAAACCAAGTTCAGATCCATGGAGCAGCAGGAATCTGTAGGCAGGACAAGTATGAGCAACGCCCTGGAAGAAAACCTTGACATCAAGGAGGATGGCAATGCACCTCTGAAAGAAAACAGAGAGAGCAGAAGTCTGAACTTTAAAAAGGGAACTCAAACGGAGGCCCTTATCCACACCGTTCTGCAAGGCGGCCAGGGCTGTAGGCAAATCAAATTCCTGAGACAGGTCCTTGTCAGCACACCAAGATAGGTAGGTCGACCAGACACAATGGTAGATCTTGGAAGAAACAGGTTTGCGGGCACTGAGCATAGTAGCCACCACCCCAGAAGAAAAACATTTCTTCCTCAATATTGAGGATTCAATTTCCAAGCCGTCAAGGCTTGGACGATGAACATCCTCCTTCCACAGGTAACCCTGTAGAAGAAGATCCGGACGGGAAGGGAGCCAGAATGGCTCTGCGACTGACAGATCCAGAAGCGCAGGAAACCAAGCCTGGTGGGGCCAGTACGGAGCAATCAGAATGACTGGACAACTCTCCAGTCGCAATTTCCGCAACACCCTGTGCAACTTGGGGAGGGGAGGAAAAATGTAGGCCAGAGGGAATAACCAAGGAATGGACATTGCATCCACCGCCAGAGCTAGAAGGTCCCTCGATTAAGAGCAGAACCTCAGAACCTTCCTGTTGTGTCTTGTCGCAATCAGGTCGATGTAAGGAAGACCCCACTTCTGAACAATGAGGGTGAACACGCCTTTGGGTGCAGCTCCCACTCTCCGTTGTCCACTGTGTGTTGACTGAGGAAGTCCGCCATGATGTTGTCTACGCCAGGAATGTGCACTGCGGATATGTCAGGAACGTGTTCTTCTGCCCAGGACAAGATAACCTTGACCTCTAACCAAGCAGCGAGACTTATTTTTCCATCCAGTTTGTTGATGTAGCCCACGGCCGTGGCGTTGTCGGACTCTACCCTGACTCGACAGTCTTCCAGCTGAGATGTCCAATGACGAAGGGCATGAAATATCGCCCGAAGCTCCAACACGTTGATGGAAGGAGAGATTCCTCCAGAGACCTCCAATCCTGAGCACTCAGGCGACCCAGGACCACTCGCCAGCCGGAGAGGCTGGCATCAGTCGTCACCGTGGTCCAGAAGGAATTGACCTTCAGCAGATTGAAGAGGTCAAGTCACCAGGACTAACTCAGTTCCACATGAAGCGGAAGTGACTCCGACATCTTCAGAAAGTCCAGCCGACCCCTGCACACCTGGATCACAAACCGCTGGAGTTCCCTGGTGTGTGTGCTATGACAAACGTTACCTCCTCTATGGTGGAAATGAATCTCCCAACGAGAGATGACAGATTCTTGGCTGGAACTGGATCTTGAGCCAGTCTCATAGAAGCCCTGAGGGCGATCTGGTGAGCCACCTCATCCATGAGAAACACCAAGTTCTTCTGGTTACCGAAGAGGAGACCCAGGAAAACCAGACTCTGGGATGGAACAAGGTCTGATTTGTCCAAGATGATGATCCACCCGTGATGGGTGAGAGCATGAATGCATTGCTGAACCTGCTGATGAAGAAGTTCCACAGAAGTGGCTTTCAGAAGCAGGTCGTCCATGTATGGAGTAACTGTGATGCCGTCTCGGTCATCTCGATGAATGGCAATGTGTAAGTAGAAGATCCAGAGAGGCAAGGAATTCCCCTAGGGACATGGCAGCAATCACCTTACAAAGAGACTCCTGGTGATAACGAGTCTGAGTCACAAAGGAATTGAGATCCTTCAAGTCCAAAAAGGACTGACAACCGCCATCCTTCTTGTAGACCACAAAGAGGTTGGAATAAAAACCCATACCTCTGTCCTGAACTGGAACTGGCTCCAGAACGTCCTTGTCCAAAAGAGCCTGAACAGCGCCGTTGAAAAGACGGCGTTTCTCTGCACCCCGAGGTCTATGAGAAGGAAGAAAGCAAAAGGGAGGAAGAGAGACAAAAGGGATCATGTACCCTTCCTTCACAACCCATGGGTCCGTCACTGAATCCTCCCAAATGCTGTGATAGTGACGCAGACGACCACCCACAGCAGAGTGTGGACCCGGGTTCGGTGAGTCATGTCGAAGAAGGCTTGGAAGCCTTGGGCTTGAAGGAGACCTTGGGTTTCCATTGCTGTTTGGGCTCTGAAGTCTACCTGGGCACCTCCCTTCTGATCTGGTTGAACAGTGTTACATCAGTAAAAGGGGCAGGAGGGGGATACTTTGTTATTGAATTACTCTTGAACTACAACTCAGAATTGAAATAACTAGCCACATCTAAGGGCATTGTCCGTTATCGTAAACCACCTAATGGTGGTATTCCATATCGAACAGAAAAATAAAAAAATAGTTAAAAACTATAGCAGAACTGTTCTCTTGCCTGTGTCTTCACCAAGGAACAAATCTTACTGGTTGGAGACTGGCTAGCTGCAAGCTAAGAAGAGGAGGTAGGCTACACCCCCTGCACTCACTTCTAGAATTGTTCCTGCCTACTTAAAGGGGACGGATCACCTACCCCAAAGTTACCAGTAACCTGTATTAGACGACAGAGCCATAGTAATAATAATACATATTTACATGTGCTAAAGCTCTGTAATTTTTTAGAACGAGGGGATAGATTTTACTATATTATTAATCACACAAAAGCAGATTATTACACAGGAGCAACAACACTATAGGACACAAGTCTAAACCTCTCCTGCCCTCACTGCTGTCTTATGACATAAGAAACAAATAGAAATTACACAAGTTCTCCCGTCATTTCAATTGGGATGTTAAATTCTCAAATGCTAGAGCTCCAATACAATGGCTTTCAAATCTATCTAGCATTCAAGGGATTAAATCCCTAATTTAAAGCAAATTGGAATGGTTATATTGTCTTTGTGTAAAGGTGCAATGCACAAGGAGAGGCAACTGCATCTCACTGAATAAAGCTGTCTACCACTAAATATTTTTCATCTTCATAGCAAGTCAATGACTTAGGAGTCAGACAGATTTCAATAAGGATACACCACAGGATAGAATGCATATAATCTTATAGAAAATACCCACTATACACAGGTTAGGAGCTAGATGTGACATTTTAAGAGACATGGCTACTTTACTCCTGGGATTTGTCCAGCACTGTTAATATTGTATATTAGTGCAGAATGTAAAGGCCGATTCCCCCGTGGAAGCATTTATCACATTATATTGCTGCTGCAGAACAGAACTGATCAATATGTAGCCTAGCTGTGCATGACCTCTCTCACACGCTACAGACTAGAACTGATCAGTATGTAGCCTAGCTGTGCATGACCTCTCTCACACGCTGCAGACTAGAACTGATCAGTATGTAGCCTAGCTGGGCATAACCTCTCTCACACGCTGCAGACTAGAACTGATCAGTATGTAGCCTAGCTGTGCATGACCTCTCTCACACGCTGCAGACTAGAACTGATCAGTATGTAGCCTAGCTGGGCATAACCTCTCTCACACGCTGCAGACTAGAACTGATCAGTATGTAGCCTAGCTGTGCATGACCTCTCTCACACGCTGCAGACTAGAACTGATCAGTATGTAGCCTAGCTGTGCATGACCTCTCTCACACGCTGCAGACTAGAACTGATCAGTATGTAGCCTAGCTGGGCATAACCTCTCTCACACGCTGCAGACTAGAACAGACACCGCATGGCATCACCTGCATAGGAGGAAATCTAAAATTAACACCCCTTTTAACCCTTTGAGTGCCAGAGGGTAACAACACATTGCAAAGCAACCCTTCTGGCACTCAAAGGGTTAATACCACTTATTTTACTATGGCAAAAAAGTTCCTAATGGCCCATATGAATAATTCCTTTACTCTTTGGTTCAAGGGAACATGTGCAATTGCTCCTTGATATCACACTCACCTCCACGGACCGGACAGTTCCTCGCAGTCTTCTTGCAAACGGATGCAAGCCAAGTGCATGAGCCTACTTAACCCTATGAGTGCAGGGGTATGCACTGGACAACACTGTCACTCTAAGGGTTAAGGAGTTGAGGGGTGCAAAATGCACTGCACGCCCCTGGTCCCTAAGGAGTTAATATTACTGTGTGTATTGGACGACGCTCAGTTCTGTGGTCTTGAGAACAGCTGTTGTGTCCTCTTCCTGAGCTGCCATCCCAGAAGTAATAGACACAAAAAACACGCACCCAGTAGTGTGACACTGTACATAAAAGTTGAAAACTGAATAAAATATGAAGTTACACTCACATGTATAGATGGTCAGAGAGCGGATACCAGTCAGACAGAAATGCTAGTGGAGAAATTGCTTCGGTCTCCACTCGGAGGGCTTGTAATCAGCAACACAACTGCTACGGACACACAAACAAACGGCTGGTTTCCAAGTAGCAAAATATAATGAATTTGCCACAAATTAAAAACTATATAAACAGGCTTAAACGTTAACGCGTTTCACAACAGAGAGGCTGCTTTCTCAAAGCAACAACAAGACAAAAAGCAAACAAGGAATGTGGCCTTGAGAACAGCGGTCGTGTCCTCTTCCTGAGCTGGATACCCAGGACGGACAATGTTCTCTCTTTAATCAAGTAAAAAACTCAGAGACCATTATTATTTATGGCTATAAATAAGAAAAGTGAGATATCAGGAGGAGTTACTTCCCCTTTAAAAACTGAACACTTCTATACAAGTAGGGTCTGTGTGTTCATCAGCTCTGACCTTCTAGGTTGAGCTCCAGCTAGCCTCATTAACCACTTAGATGATGGTGAAGTCTCCAGTCAATTGCTTCCCAATATGTTCAAAACCACTCAAGCACCATAGTGACTGGTTATTCCCACTGCCTATCAGGGATAAGGACGTAGTACTAGGACATGGTGATTGATCAGACATCTCACATGAGAGGGTAGACCTGAACATGGAACGTTTGTTTTTTTCCCTTATGAAATCCACTAAAGGGCACACAATCCCGTGCTAATAACATTAGACATGAGCTATATGAAAAGATGTCATACTAACAGTACTGTATTTAAGTCCATATTCACAAAGACAAGGGGAGCAATCCTGGGGAGAAACAGCTTCATCAAAGAGGACAAAAAATACCAAAAATATTTCACCAGCTGAACTGCATTCAGCCTCTATTAGAGACATTTATTATTCAAGGAGTCTGAAGTCTAGTTTGAAGAAACAGGTATTGTAAATGTCCCCAATAGTTTAGCTGGATTTCTCCAGAGGGCTAATGTACTAAAGGTGTGATACAAAGAAGATCACTTCTCCAAGAGAGAAACTCTCCAGTTCCTATGCTATTCTGTGGATCCCATGTAGTAAGATACCTCCAGCCTGAACAGATAGATGTTAGTGCAAAGACTTCACAGTATAACATAGAAACTGGAACATTTCCCTCAAAGAAGTTCTCTCCCCCTTTAACCCTTTGAGTGCCAGAGGGGTACACGCAATGCATTGCAATGCGTTGTGTACCCCCTGGCACTCAAAGGGTTAATCGATAACTAAAGCTGTCCCACAGAACATATAGGAACTGGAGAGTTTAACACACTGGAGACGTTATCTCTGCTTTAGCACACATTAGTGTGTTCTCCTTGGTGCATCACCCTCAGTATCTCAGCGGATTACCCACATGATGAAGAGTCAGTACAGTTTTATTCAGTGCCACAACCGCTCTCCAAGAAGGTGCAGACTTTAGTAGGATGTCCTCACACAACACTAGTGGGTCAGTGGAACAGATACAGATACAACTATCAGAAGACCCATTTGAACTCTCACCGGTTACAGAGTAGTGCTGTGACCACACCCCTGGAACCCATTTATTAACCCCTGCACCGCTGATTGCAGGAGTCATTAAGACTGGAGCTCTGCAGCATAAGTAACATGGAAATTCAGGCGTTCAATGCCACTCCAACAAGTTGAATAACCAGAATAGGAACGTAAATAGCAAACTGTCATTTTCTTACCATAATACCAGAAAAACTCTCAAGTCCCAATTAAAGGATCACTAAACATTTATGAAAAGAAAAAAAATGATAGGTTACAGTGCAGTGTTTCCCCACCTTTACCACCTGCTAATAAGATCTTTCCAGTTACCTTACCATGGCCAGAAAACACCAACTGCCAATGCCCATGTTCCTTGGTTGAATGTAGGCAGATATGACCGTTACTGGCATTTTTTTTTTCAACCAATATTAAATTAGGGTTCATTAGCCAAGTTAACCCCTTTTAAAGAAGCAAAATGCAGCGTGTAAAGCACTTTCTAGTTAAGATTACCAAGTGTCAGGAACACAGTCTGAGGATCTGTGGTTCTGAAATCAACTGCCATGTCCCACCTTCATGGATCTGACACCCAGGCCTGATTGGATTTGGTCATCTCTTGACTAAACAGCCACTGGCAAAAATCATAGAGGCCATTAGGATTTTCTGGCCATAATAATGCAAGTGTTGGGTTATTATAAAGAGGTGTTGTTATCCTTTAAACGATTAGTAATGTTTTAAGCACAGCTAAGCTTCGATCCCTCCTTATAGGATGTACTGTTGCTCCATTACATTGCCAACGATGAAACTGCTCTATTTTCTCTGCGATTAAATCATAAATTGTCCCCCTCCTGCCACTTATGCGGACAATCTTCATGCCAGGTCTCCTTCGTCAAGGACACCAGGGTTTTCCTTATACGGAATGAAGGAAGATTGTCCTACATTGGGCTCTGTCCAGTCCAATGACTGGATTGCAGATCTGATGGGAGGCAGCTTAAACAAATTAAAGGGGCGGGAGGAAGACAATTTAATATAATCTCAGAGAAAATAGGGAAATGTTAGCATTAGCAACATAACGGAACAATAGTACACATTACAAGGAGGGATCATAGCTTAACTGTAATAGAAACATTACTAACCCTTTAAAGTTGTGACACATCCCTCTTTAAATGACACAGGTAACATAAAAACGCTACATTTCTGCAACACTTGTATCTCAAAACCACCACCACGTTAGAAAAGTAAATGGAAAGACATAACACATGAAGCTTAGGGCCCTGACACACCTGTCGGGAACTGCGGTTACATGGCTTTTCCTGTAAAAGTACTGCCCTGCTGGGACATGTCTTCATTCTAAAGTTCTTAAAGGGTTTTTTTTTCCCCGCTCTCCTTGTTTGTCAGTCTGTGCTGCTCCCATCGCTTCCTAAGAAGAGCCACAGACCAAAACAAGCAGCCCATGAAGTACATAAAAATTTGCTTTATGGACAGCAGTTGGCACTGTTGTTAGCAGTTTATAAAGAGATCTGTACCAACGTCGGAATGGAAAGTCTTCCAGTACCCTTTTCTTGCTCAGCAGGAAACATGCTAGAATATTGTTCTCATTTAACTCTGAGTGCCAGAGACGTATCCAACACACTGCATTGCAATGTGTTGGATACTTATCTGGCACTCAGAGGACTACATGAAAACAGGTTTAAATGTTTGCACTATGTTGGATACCTCTTTGGCACTCACAGCGTTAAGGTATGCACTATAAGTGAAGAAGTCATACACTGGAGTGGACTAAAGGGATAGTAATGTTTCACAAAAACAGCAGCTCCAATTAATCATCATAGTGTTATTTCAATTCTTTCAGAGTTGTAGTACAAGAGTAATTGAATGATAAAGTACCCCCCACACACACTCCTTTTACCTAGCGTAAGCCGCAGACAGATCACAGTAAGGGACAATCTTCTTACTGTGAGAACAATGAAGTCACTGCCACCCTTGACAGGTTTTTCCTTATGATCACTGAAAATTGTTCCTGATCCATCCAGACAGTCTTGCTGCTCTGAGGTGAGCAGTGTTACATCAGTAAAAGGGGCAGGAGGGGACACTTTATCATTCAATTACTCTCTCTGTGACCCACATACTATGAATATTAATTGGAGCTGCTTTTATAGTGAAACATTACTATCCGTTTAACAGACTACACCCTCAATCCTTGATTATCTCCTATCACCAATTTACAGTAATCTTCATCACAATACAGTGATTAATCCTATTAACCCTTTGAATGCCAGGGGGTAGGCAAGGCACTTCAAATCATACCCCTCTGGGGCTCAAAGAGTGAACCTGATTCCCATCCTTCATTGCAATGTCCACTGATAACTAAAAGGTATACCAGCGTAACATGGTTCAGAAAGATGGTTTGCTTACTGGTTGTCTCTCGTCAGTTGACATAATCACTTGGTATAACGTGTACATGGCCAGTACTGGATGGTATGTTACAGGATTGGATTTTACATCACAGTGCTTTACGCTATTGTATCAGGTGTAGCATTAATTGAGTTGAGTGCCGATTGCTTACTGGTTGTGTAGTTCATCTTTTTCCTGTTCTGTTCTTAAACTCATTTACACAATTGTCTAGATCTGGACTGAGTCTTTACTTCTCTAGTTATTGCCATTATTTAGAGATAATTATAGGGGGTTTATACTCTTCAATACATCTATTTTGGATGACTTGTATGTGGGTCTTTATACTATATTAACATACTGACGTAAAGGCCCCAAAGTTTGTTTTATTTATTTATTTTAACATTTATTATGCTTATATTATATGCTACTTAACTCTTTCAGTGCCAGAGGGGTACACAACACATTGCTCTACAATGTGTTACATACCACTCTGGAACCAAAAGGGTCAATGAAAGTTATTAGCCCACCCATGAGTTCTGTAGTGACAGGGTTAGTGTGTATATAAGGTCATTATCTTAGACCCGTTTGGGATAGGGGGTTCCCGTCTCCTCTCAGTACATCTCTCTCTGGTATTTTAGGTTAATTAACTAGATCCTTAAGTGTATCACAATGTAATTAAGACATACAGAGACTAAAGGGATTCAGGGCAGGAGCTGGCCTCGTTTCCATTAAGATTACAGACAGGATTGCCTGTAAAATGAACAGACATATAGCAACAGATCCATGGGGATGGGTTGAAGTCTCCTCCAGCATTCAAGGAGTTAAAGGCCCCATTTAAAATCAATGGAAAAATGTATTTTTGTTGTTGTTTCTTCCCTATGATGAAGTGTATTACAGACCTGCCCCACTTGTACTTTGTCCATAAAGCCTGCTGTCAGACTCCTATGTTAACTCCTATGGTCACCGGTTAGTTCCTTCCACAAAAACCCCAGACCATCCCCTGTGTTATTTTAACCATTTGAGTGCCAGAGGGGTACTCAACGCATTGCAATGCGTTGCGTACCCCTCTGGCACTCAAAGGGTTAAGTGGAAAGAATTTGGATCCAGCATCATAGGGTTAAGAGCAAAGCATCACTTTGTTTTGAAGTCATTTTACATCCTACATAATAATTCGCTAGGATGTTTGTCACGATGCAGTCATGCACATTCGGGCAGTGTCTACCGCACATGATTGCATCCCGTGAGTGAGGCGATGCAAGACTGCATCACGTGGAGAAGTGAGGTATCAGCCACTTAACCCTTTGAATGCCACAGCGGTACGCAACACATTGCAAAGCAATGCGTTGCATACCCCTCTGGCACGCAAAGGGTTAACATTACCCAGACCTTGGCCCGTGTACATGGGCTTGTTCACTATAAAATGCCCTGGAGACAGAAAGAATACCAGCTGGGAGTATGGCACGAAACCATGAGGACTGTGCGTCCGAGACTTCCACCATTTAAGTGTTCGTTAGCCCAGAGGGATGTGTGAAGAAATGGGTTGAACAAATCACATTCAAGGAGTTAACAAAAAGCAAAGCAATGCGTTGCATACCCCTCTGGCACTCAAAGTGTCAAATGAAATGTGACTTTTCATTTGAGCCCTCCTGGTTCTCTCTAAAACTCCACTTTTGCATTCCTGAATACTGCCCCAATGCGTTGCATACCGTATCCACAGGGTTAAAGGGAACCTGTCACCTTAAGACACGATTAGTTTCTCTTACAGAATTAAAGTCTGCCTGTATGATACACTGGTCATTTTCATGGGGGCGGGATAATTTTTTCAGAAACCAACCTTTATTTTGGTAGCACATTATGCCAAATCCCTTCACTGTGTGGGCTCAGCTTAGATCCACCAATAGCACAGTGTGAGTGATACTGATGGCCCATTACATGAACGAATTAGCATAAAAGGTTCATTTCTCAAGTATAAAAAAAAATTGTTCTATTACTAAACAAATGTTTAACACAATATAAAGAAGTTTTGAAAATTAAGAGGAGAGAAAAAAAAAAAAAAAAAAGAAAAAAAAAAAAAAAAAAAGGATGTGTGTATTGTGTCAGTCAGTAAAGCACACTAATGAAGTGTGGCTGCACGGTCAGTCCATAGCATTATTAAGTCTAGACAGACAGTTTAAAGTCTGACAGTTCTTCCAGCTGGTATATCCGAGACGCAGGAATGTACTTTCATATGCACTTGTGTTATTACTAATGTTAATGTACAGACTTCCATTCGTCATGGACAAAAAATGGCTTAAAAGGCAACAGGAAAACAAGAAACATTCCTTCCTTCATAAGGACCACAGGGGTTCGGAACACACTGTACAGCAAGGTACTGCATGCCCCTCTGCTTCTTAACCCTTTGAGTGTCAGAGGGTTACCCCTCTGGCACTTGAAGGGTAACATATGTATATTTATGAACGGCCAATATCTAAGTTGCTCTAATTTATCAAAAGCCGGGTTCAATGCTATACCATGGAGATACAGAATTTTGGTGGAGACTGTGGGCCATATGTTCAAAAGGAAAATGGAGGCGTTCTAGGGAGGTTTTAAAATTTCCATTGATTTAAATTGGGGCTTTTAACCCCTTGAATGCTCGAGAGGTCTCCAATTTATTGTAGCAGTCAAGGGGTTAAAATACCCATTTAAACAATGGGATTTTAAAACCTCCCTAGAACTCCTCCACGTTCCTTTTGAACATACGGCTCTATATGTCAGAACATGGAAGATCCTACTTATCCTAGGATGGGAAAATCCCAGGAACCTAAGAGCTCAGGCTCCTTAATTTTTTGGGGTAATTTTACATTAATTTAGGCACATGCACAGCTTAATTTTCACCTAAAATAAACTGGGACCACAAGGGTTTTCCATTTTGTTGACCCCCAACTTTCCCTAATAAATTAACTTATTTGGCTGCCAAGCATAAACTAGACATGACTGGCCAATGCGGCACGGACGGGTTAAGGATCACTGGTCATTTCGTTTTTATCTTAATGGACTCCGGGGTTGCAGAGTGGCATGCAGCAACCCCAGAATACCATGATGTAGCAGGACTGTCACCGGTCCTGTCATGTCAAGGGTCATTAAGGAGTTAATACCCTTGTTTATACATAAATAACAAATTCTGTGAGTGGCAGCAGGGTATCCAACACAAAATTTGTTGTATACCTCTCTGGATCTTCATTAACAGCAACATTTCACATCCAGGGATTTCTCTGCGGTATGATAAAAGGCCAAAGCTACACATCAGCAACATAACAGGATCCCCAATATCTATACAACTCATATAGGTACAGTAACAGGGACTTGTGCAGAAAGGAAGAGCCGTTCATTAGAAATTCACCTGCACCTGGGGGAACACAGAAAAGTACTTACCACCGATTTAAATAGAGCTTCTAACTCACTGAGTGCTAGACAGGAGGTATGAGGGAACTTTAGCATTCAAAGGGTTAATGCCATGAATGCTAGTATCTCAGTGGCCTAAAGTTTTCCAGCAGAGCAGAGCGGTTCCTGCAGCATCCTATGGAAGTTCCTGGTCAACTACCCATAACAGCCCATACACTGCAGAAGCAACAGCGCCACTAATGTTTCAGGCAGTAGCAGTACTGCACCCAATGAAAGTCTGAGCTGCAATAAGTTGAGAAAAACATGGGTTCTCCCACTGTTTTTCTCAGCAGGCTAGACACTGCAATACATACATTTCTCCATATTAAGAGTTACACAATGCATTGAAAAGAAATACATGGCATACCCCTCTAGGGCACACTCAAAGAGTAAATGGGATTAAGGGAAGCTGTATTAGCCCCCTATGGTGCAGATATTATGCCTCAGAATTGCTCAGCTTTTGCTTTCTGCATAAGGCCCAAGACAAAGGGGCAAATCGCCTCTTATCGCAGCACAAGCCGAGGGGGAATTGAATCCATCACATCTCCAATTTCAATATTTACTAAAATGATCTTCACGGTGGGTAGGATCATCATTCCACACTGCTTGTATCCCCACCACCTGAGGAACCCGTTTTGGTCAGTGGAAGCAGTGCTCTAATCGCCCTGCTTTTTAATAGTTGCTAGGAACAGAATTCTAGCAGCCCCCATCAGCACAGAGAAATACTTCATTTATTATTGTTACTAGTTGAAAAGCCTGTGTGCACAGGCCACAGTGCCACCCAGCAACCTCGGCTGGTGACCAGATCCTGATGGCCGCGCTGCTGTCATGAGCAGTACTGACTGCCCGACACACCTCTGTGCTCATCAGCCGCGGCGCGGGCAGTCTACTGCGCATGACGGCTTCTGACAAACATATTTAGCTAATTATATAGGATTATTATCCATGCTGTTAAAGCATGAAAACTTTTGAATAGCAAGGAAAAAACTCACGTGTAATAAATACTGCTCAAGGTTGGGGACATTCACTAGTAGTAAAACCAAATCCTGCTGAAGGCAGGTGATGGGGCTCACAGCGGCCATTCTTACAGAAAACAGCAGTGTAAAACATAATTTAAACTGCTGGGAGAAAGTTAAATAAAACCTTTTATTGACGGCCTGAGTGCCAGAGGGGAATGCAACCCAAAGCTTCAATGCATTTCTTATCCCTCTGGCACTCAAATGGTTAAGCACAGAAAATGGCATGAACAAAAATATAAGCTAGTAGCCAGCTAGGATTCTAGAAGACTGTAGGGCAGTGGTAACTAAATCTTTTGGAAACTACAAATCCCAGCATTCCTGACCAGCTTGAAGTGTTCCACAGTTAGAGCCAAAAATGTACCTACCCCTGGTATAGGGAATGCATATATAGAAATGTATACAAGATACCACTAATAATTTATCAACCAGAAGAGGGGAAAAAAAAAAATGTAAATACATTTAGGAGAACGGGTTCTCAGGATTGCCCACAACATTAGTGTTAAACACGTGTTACATTTCTTACTCTGGATATTTATAGCAATGGCAAGCAACATGAGGCCCTTCAGCTGCTGCTCCCACACTACAAATGCTGTTTGCTGGTGGAGAATGATAGGAACAGTAGTCTCACAGCAGCTGGAGGGCCTCACAGTGTACATTCATGATTTCAAGTACTACTCAAGAGACATGGGGGACATTACCTCATCTTGTTCTCCATCCTGTGTAACAGCCAGTCCTAATTTTGTGGGTGGTCCTGGAAACTGGGGCTTTTTTTTTTGTTTTTGTTTCATTCCAAAATGTTTAAGAGGCATTTTGTATACATGTAGTCCCTATACCAGGGGTAGTCCTTGGATCTCAAACTCTGGATGACGTCAAGCCGGCTTTCAAATGCAGTGGTATGTGTGATAACCATTGTGTTTAGAGGGGAACATTTTGTTTAACAGAACGATTTGCTTAGGTAGGTATCCTTCATACAACAGTCAGCTATATACAGTGAGGGAAAAATTATTTGATCCCCTGCTGATTTTGTATGTTTGCCCACTGACAAAGTGATCAGTCTATAATTTTAATGGTAGGTTATTTGAACAGGGAGAGACAAAATAACAAAAAATATCCTGAAAAACGCATTTCAAAAAAGTTAAAAATTGATTTGCATTTTACTGAATGAAATAAGTATTTGACCCCCTATCAATCAGCAAGATTTCTGGCTCCCATGTGTCTTTTATACAGATAATGAGATTAGGAGCACTGTCTTAAAGGGAGTGCTTCTAATCTCAGCTTGTTACCTGTATAAAAGACACCTGTCCACAGAAGCAATCAGTTTCCAAATTCTCCACCATGGCCAAGACCAAAAGAGTTGTCCAAAGATGTCAGGGACAAGATTGTAGACCTACACAAGGTTGGAATGGGCTACAAGGCCATCACCAAGCAGCTTGGTGAGAAGATGACAACAGCTGGTGCAATCATTTGCAAATGGAAGAAACACAAAATAACTGTCAATCTCCCTCGGTCTGGGGCTCCATGCAAGATCTCACCTCGCGGAGTTTCAATGATCATGAGAACGGTGAGGAATCATCCCAGAACTACACGGGAGGATCTTGTCAATGATCTTAAGGCAGCTGGGACCATAGTCACCAAGAAAACAATTGGTAACACACTGCTCAGTGAAGGACTGAAATCCTGCAGCACCCGCTAGGTCCCCCTGCTCAAGAACGCACATGTACAGGCCTGTCCGAAGTTTGCCAATGAACATCTGAATGATTCAGAGGAGAACTAGGTGAAAGCGTTGTGGTTAGATGAAACCAAAATAGAGCTCTCTGGCATGAACTCAACTCGCCTTGTTTAGAGGAGGAGGAATGCTGACTAAGACTTCAGGAACACCATCCCCACCGTCAAACATGGAGGTGGAAACATTATGCTTTGGGGGTGTTTTTCTGCTAAGGGGACAGAAAAACTTCACTGCATCAAAGGGACGATGGACGGGGCCATGTACAGTCAAATCTTGGGTGAGAACCTCCTTCCCTCAGCCATGGCATTGAAATTGGGTCGTGGATGGGTATTCCAGCATGACAGTGACCCAAAACACACACAGCAAAGGCAACAAAGGAGTGGCTCTAGAAGAAGCACACTAAGGTCCTGGAGTGGAGGGAGCTGAAGGTTTGAGTTGCCATACGTCAGCCTCGAAACCTTAATGACTTATAGAGGATCTGCAAAGGAGTGGGACAAAATCCCTCCTGAGATGTGTGCAATCCTGGTGGCCAATTACAAAAAACGTCTGACCTCTGTGATTGCCACCAAGGGTTTTGCCACCAAGTACTAAGTTTAAGTACTAATGTTTTGCAAAGGGGTCGAATACTTATTTCGCTCAGTAAAATGCAAATCCATTTATAACTTTTTTGAAATGCGTTTTTCAGGATTTTTTGATGTAATTCTGTCTCACTGTTCAAATAAACCTACCATTAAAAATATAGACTGATCATTTCTTTGTTAGTGGGCAAAAGTACAAAATCAGCAGGGGATCAAATATTTATTCTCTAACTGTATAGTCTACATAGTTTTTGTGCATTTGGTCTCTTGTAAGCAACTGTATTTTGTTTTGTTTGTTTTTGTCCCCCTCCCTTTTTAACATTAAAATTTATTATAAGTATCAGATATTTCAAGATAGCATCAGTAAACTGTACAAAAAGTAGTTTTTATGTTCAATGCCCAAAATATGATTTTAATCTTACCCGTTAAATCCTTTTCTCTTAGTCCATACAGGTTACTGGAAACTTTGGCCAGGTGATCAACCCCTTTAATAGGCAGGAACAATTCTGAGAAGTGACTGCTGGGTGGAGCCTACCTCCTCTCCTTAGCTTGCAGCTAGCCAATCCCCAACCAGTAAGATTTGCAGACTAACTATTGACTAGGAAGTAAGGAGGTAAAGGAAGACTTCTGTGAGCATGAACCCTAAAAGGACCCCCACGTTCTGCCACAGGAGCGCCAAACATGGTCCCTTGACAGGGTGGGAGACCAGTAACCTGTATGGACTAAGAGAAAAGGATTTAACAGGTAAGACTAAAATCCTATTTTCTCTGTCATCCAATACAGGATATTGGTAACTTTAGGATGTCCAACCATTAAGTTCCCCAGGGCGGGAAGAAAGGCAAGGACCAGGCGCAGGCCCTCCAAAGTCACCAGAACATCAATGAACCTACAGATCAAGAATAGCTCAACACTAACCACAAAGCGTCAACGGACATTGAACAGGGTAAAACAAACCCCATAAACTGTTGCACAGCACACTGAACTAGAAGCCAACAGGGTTCAAAAATTGAGAGACTAAAGAGATCCTAAATGGGCAAGGCTGCCTCCAGGATCTTCCTCCCAAAACTGGCATCAGCCAATGCTAGCACATCCACATGATAGTGTTTAAAAAAGGTGTGCACAGATGACCAAGTGGCCACCTTGCACAACTGATCAGCTGAGGCCTTGTTCTTGTAGGCCCAAGAAGCCCCAATAGATCTCACAGAATGAAACATAAACCTGAAGGGAACAGGCTTCATCCAAAGTTCGTAAGCCTTACGAATCGTGGACTTGATCCAAGAGGCGACGGTAACCTTGGAAGCAGGATTCCCTGCCCTAGGACCCTCAGGAATGACAAAAAGTGTTGGACTGCCGCAAGGACTCCATGCGATGCACACACATCTTGAGACAACGCACAATATCCAACAGATGAAGATCCCTCTCTTTGTCAGACGGAGGGTTAGGACAGAAGGAAGGAACCACAATCTCCTGACTGATGTGGAACTCAGACACAACCTTTGGGAGAAACTCTTGTGAGGTGCAAAGCACCGCATTGTCCCTGTGAAAAATCAGAAAGGGTGGTTTAAAAGAAAAGGCATGCAGCTCCGCAACTTGGTGAACTGAAACAACTGCCAGGAGAAAGGCCATCTTCCACATCAGCAGACACAGAGGAATGGTAGCCAAAGACTCAAAAGGAGGATGTTGGAGCACTCCCAAGACCAGGTTAAGATCCCACTGAGGAGCAAGGTACTTAAATACCGGACAGATATGAGCAACACCCTGGAAGAAAACCTTGAAATCAGGAATGATAGCAAGACACCTCTTGTCCTGAACACTCAAGAGCTCCAGCACTGCTCCCCATCGGGAGAGGCTGGCATCCATCATCACCATGGTCCAGAAGGGCACCAGGAAGTGTCTGCCTTTCAGGAGATGGCTCAACTTGAACAACTACAAGAGACTCTGCTCCACTTGAAGAGGGAGAGACAGGGATCTCTCCAGGAGATCTGGACGGTCCCTGCAGGCCAGGATCAGAAACCTCTGAAGTTCCCTGGTGTGAGACATGGGCAAACGGAACTGCTTCTATGGTGGAAATGAACTTCCCCACCAAGGATGACAACTTCTTGGCTGGAATCGGATCCTGAGACAGGATAGCTTGGACCTACACTGCTATCTGATGAGCCACTTCGCCCATGAGAAATACAATCCCCACTGAGCATCAAAGAGGAGGCCCAGAAAGACCATCTCCTGAGAAGGAACAAGATCTGACTTGTCCAAGTTGATGATCCACATGTGATGGGAGAGAGCATGAATGCAGTCCTGCACCTGCTGGTGAAGGAGTTCCGTAGACGAGGCCTTCAGAAGGATGTCGTCCATACATGGAGTCACCCTGAGGCCGTTCTGATGTAGGACGGAAATCAAAGCTCCCAGGACTTTGTTGAAGACTTGAGGAGCCATGGTCCGGCCAAAGGGGAGGGCAGAGAACTGAAAGTGCCCTCAGTCGCAGGCAAAGCGAAGATACTGCCGACTCTCTGGATGAATGGTGATGTGCAGATAGGCATCTTGAAGATCCAGAGGAGCCAGAAATTCCCCAGGAGGCCTCTATCACTGTGCATAGAGACTCCTGGTGGTACTGGAACCCGACCACAAAGGAGTTGAGATCCAAAATGGGGCGACAGCCCCCCTCCTTCTTGCAAACCCCAAAGAGGTTTGAGTAGAATCCTAAGCCCCTCTCCTTAGGGGGAACTGGCTCCAGGACCGCCTTGTCTAGCAGGGCCTGAATAGCATCCTCGAAAAGGCATTTCTTTTCTGCTCCCAAGGGAGAACGAGAAACAAAGGTCCTTGTAGGAAGAAGAGAGGTGAAGGGAATCCTGTAACCTGAGGCCACCACATGTAAAACCCATGGGTCCGCCACAGAGACCTGCCAAGCTGAAAGGTAGCGGTGTAGGCAGCCAACCACCTGCGGGTGGGGACCCGTGTTCGGTGAGTCATGCAGGAGGAGGTTTGGAAGCCTTGGGCTTCGTGGAGGACTTGGATTTTCATTGCTGCTTAGGCTTGGACGAGGAGTGCAGAGCCTGAGGAACAGTCTGGGTTGCTTAGTGCAAGTCTGCTTGAAAGGAACAAAAAAGCCGATTCCTTTTAACAGGTGCATTCTTCCTTAAGATCACTGGCAGGTGAGAACTTTTCCATCCAGTGGCCTCGTTGATTAGATCCTTAAGTTTAGGCCCGAACAGGGAAGAACCCTGAAAAGGCAAGGACAGGAGAGCCTTCTTAGAGCTGTGTCAGCTGACCAGATCTTAAGTCAAAGAGCCAATCTGACTACCACAGCCATGGTAGATGCCCTGGCTACCATACGTACAGCATCAAAACAAGGCAGCAGAGACATAATGCTGAGCCTCTGCAATGTTGTAGAAGACGCAGCATGTCAGAAGTAGTGGCCTCCTGACGGACAACAGAATTGAGCTGTTCAGTCCAAACAGCCACAGCCTTATTTACCCATGCAGCAGCAAAGGTAGGGCAAAGGGTAGAGCCCGCAGTAGCAAAAAAAGCCTTGAGAGAAGTCTCAAGTTTCTTGTGAGTCCAGTCTTTAAAAGCAGAGGCGTCAGCCACTGGCAAGGCAGTTGATTTTGAAAGCTTGGAAACTGGGGCATCCACTTTAGGGGGATGAACCCACTGAGTAAGGGCCGTTTCACAAAACGGATAAAGTTTAGCAAACTTTTTAGACACAGAAGGTTTCTTGTCTGGAAATTTCCACTCTTCAGACACCAAGCGGTCAAGGGTGGGATTAGGTGGAAAGCAGGCATGGGGCCTAACAGGTTCCTGGAAAACATCAAAAGGGGTCAGAAGACGCCTCCTGCACCAAGGGAATGTTCAGGGTGGAAAGCACAGCCCTGATCAGGCCCTCAGCGGAGGGAATGGGGTCTGCCTCAAAGGGGTCCCCAAAAAACTGAGTTGAAGGAAAAGCTGAACAGTCGTCAGAGTCCACCAATAATTCCTCCTCAGAGGAATCAGACACATCTGGTACAGCTGGCTGTTTAGGCAGGGAAGATCTGATAGGGGCGGGGTCTGCAACAAATTGAAGACCCCCTGTAAAGTGGATGGAAGGTGTTCTAAGGTGGACCGGAGGTCCCTAGTAGTAGCCTTAAACTCTTGCATCCATATTGGCTCTAGTGCATGGCTGGAGGCCCCAGCAGGGGATTCAGGGGCAGCAGCAAATGCTGGGCAAACATGACCTGAGTATTTCCTAGGTAACCCTGATTGACATGAGGAGCAATGGGGGACACAAAAACCCCAGTGTCCTTAAGTCTTAGGTTTAGCCCCAAGGTCTAACGGAGTAGACGTTCTCACAGAGTCAAAACAGTCAAAGTATCAAAACACCCACAATAAAGCGTGTATGATAATTAATGTACCCCAGAAACACTAAATTAAGACTTATCTGGTAGGCAAAGGGTTAAGCTGCAGAGGAGAGAAGGAGATTCCAAGCCCTGTGTAGGATACACGATCTGCAAATACACAATTGACAGGAGCCAATCGGAAAAGAGCGCGCAAAGTGGGTGCTCATGGGAAACGTAGTTTCGCAGACAGAGTACCCCAACAGTGCCTGAAGCCCCCCAAAGCCCCCAGCATCCCCAGAACACTGACCAGATGACAGAGCAAGGGAAAACCAACAATATGACCAAGATACATGGAGCGGCTGCAAAGATACATCCCAAACTGTAAAGTCCCATAGAAGTAAATGGAGCAACGGCGTCTATGTGGTAAACGGAACAAAGTTAGCAAGGTGAATCCCAAACCTGAAAACACTCAAAGCTAAACCCAGTAGGAAAAGTGTCCAAAGCCCCCCTCAGAACATGCTAACCAGCAATAAAAGGGTTAAGTTACCACAGAAACTTGCTCCAAACACCTCAAAGACATACAGAATAAGCCCAATGAGTGTATGAGTATGTAAAAGGAACTCCAAATGAGACCCCTGTGCGGAGGGGAAGCATGGGCCATGTGGACCTCAGCACTCAAAGGGTGCTCACCTTTTTCAGCAGATCTGATTACCATATATCAAGAAGACGACTCAGTGGGCAACTCCTGGGGAAAGAACTTGCAGCCAAGATTTCCCCCCCAGGGCTTAGGTCCACAAAAGCGCCTGGTAAACTGGAGCTATCCACATTTGGGTGATGGGAATTGTCAGTGATGGTAATCCACCTAATAACAGAAAAATAATAAAAAAAGCTAAAACTATAGGAGAACTGTTCTCTTGCTTGTGTCTTGACCAAGGAACAAATCTTACTGGTTGGGGACTGGCTAGCTGCAAGCTAAGGAGAGGAGGTAGGCTCCATCCAGCAGTCATTTCTCAGAATTGTTCCTGCCTATTAAAGGGGCTGATCGTCTACCCAAAGTTACCAGTAACCTGTATTGCGCGACAGAGAAAATTGCATTTTTTTTTTTTAATGTATGTGTCGTCCATTCTATATAGACACATTGGCTGTTTGTGCAAGATAATTATATAGGCCTTTTGGATTAGAACAGTGGGTGTTAATATTACTAGATTTTTTTTTTCTTCATATATCTCAGTCCATTCAAATACAGTGAAAGATTAATCACTTCTTAAAACACAAATTGTAATGGGAGCCCTGGAAAAAAATATAAATGGCCATTCCCACAGAGCTTAAGTAGATTTTAAGCCTCAGAAAACAGAACTTTTAGAAAGGCTAACATGGAGTCCAAGGTAATTATATAAAGCCTTTTGGGTGTTATTTCTTTAAATTATGATCATTCTTTGATACAGTGAGGCCCTCTATTGGTTGTGAGGAGGTGTGATCTAGAGCAGTGGTTCTTGACCTGTGTCCTCAGGGATGCATAATAGGCCAGGAGCTGGGAATTTCCCTGCTAGAACACAGGTGTATTGAGAGCAGCAGTATATCAACTCACCTGCAGTCTAACAAGAAAATACTCAAATCCTGGCCTGTTAAAGTGTTACTAATGTCCAAGTAAAAATATTCTGCATTGTGTAGAGCTAAAAAAGTTGAATTGAATGCAAAAAGCCGTATCTCAGAACGCTATGGTTTGAGAGAAATCTGCATTCAAAATTTGATGTTTCCTGTTTTCAGCAGCAGATCAGTGTTGGACAATACGGAGGCTCTGCAGCAGAGCCGTAATCGCATTATTTAAAACAAATTATTTCAGTGGAATGGTCTACAAAGTGTGATTGCAAACCAGGCACGCTTTATAGACCATTCCAATGAAGTAATTTGTTTTAAATAACGTGATTGCGGCTCTGCTGCAGAGCCTCTGTGTCAGCCAACACCGATCTCCTGCTGACAGCTTTACAGCTGAAAGCAGGAAACCTCAAACTTTGAATGCAGATCTCTCTCAATCCATAGGGGTTTGAGAGAGACGGCTTTTTGCATTCAACTTTTTCAGCTCTACACAATGCAAGATATTTTTACTTGGACATTACTAACACTTTAATGGGCCCTGACTGCATGGGGGTGAGAACCACTAGTCTAGAGGCAGACTACAACAAACATCTTGCTGCATAGGAAACGGCAGATATAATGTAGAAAACAGATACAAAAACTTGACACATTTCTTCACTGACCCCTAATTAACCCCTTAACGACTGGTGATGTGCAGGACCATCAAAGTTTTCCCTCCTTAAAGGGCTGCTGACAGTCCTGGCATGTCATGTACTTTGTGCCTACAGCACTCCTGTGAGAGCTCTGAGAGCACAAACAGGGTCTGAAATTGACCGCTCCAAGACCAAAGCAGTCTCTCTCGGACCTCATTCAGCACGCTGGTAAGTGTCACTGGTCACGTGTGCCAGTGCACCAAAAACGATCAAAGCAGTCATTAACGTAAGGTTATTTCTCTCGACTGCTGGTCATTACCCCTATGAGTGCCAGAGGGGTACGCAAGGGGTTAAACTAGTTTCTCCAATTTGTTTAAACCGCTATAAAAGCATAAAACGCTACTTTAGTCATGTAGAGTTTAGGCAGGGACTACAGAAAAACAGCCATTCACTTAACCAAAGTGTGCAATAAGTGTTACAATGACAAGGCAATTCACAGGCATATATTATTATATACAGATATATACACATATATATATATACACACACACTCAAAGAAAAAACACCCTGCAAGAAGATGTGTACGTCGCATAGCAACAAAAACTTGCTGAAAACAATCGTTTTGACGTTAACTCAGAAGGTAAAGTCCACGTAAATCCTTGAAACCGCATCTAGTTTCTCTCTTGGGAAGCGGCTATTGTAATGTGTCTGCGCACTCAATACCTCCACCTCCAGACAGCACTGGGATACAGTGGGAGAAAACTGCTACAAGCAGCTAAATTTTTTAACCCTTTGAGTGCCAAAGGGGCATGCAACGCATTGCTCTGCAAGGCGATGCATACCCATCTGGCACTCAAAGGGTTAAGCCCTTAGAGGATAAAGGAGTAACCAATGCATTAGCAGTCACAATGAAAAGACTTCTCTAGCATGCTAGGGGTTAATACCAAATTCTTTTATGACATTTTAGGAAAATAAAAAGTTCCATGCAAATGACAGATTTGCATACAGCGATTTCAACAGAACACCAGGAAAGCAATGCACAGCAGAAAGCAATATTGTCCTCATATAAAAGTAGGGGGCGCTGGAGAGTTGTTTGGGGGTGCAGGCGAGATGGGAGAGGCGAAGCGTGCTGCTTTTATAGGGAAGCTGGATGAGCAGGTAACGAGATATTTTGTATCATTCCCTCATTTCTATATACTAGAGAGCAGGGTCTTCTTATCCTTCTGTTTACAATGTATTTCTGATTAACCTTTGAGTGCGCAAGGCAATTTATTGTGCATCACATTGGCACTCAAAAGGTTAATTTTGTTTTATTCACCTGTCGCACTATTTTACAGCACTGCGGAATCTGTTGGACAGAACACACTTAAGAACAGTATCACCCCTCTGGCATGCAAAGGGTTAACCTGATGAACAGAGGGCTGAACAGCACATTCCTGGGATGAGTCAGGATGCACAGACTTCTATAGCCTCTACTGGGTTAATTTTACAAACATGGTGCATTTCCACAGAATTACTTTGGTTTTGTCTTCATACATCTGTCCCCATGATTAATTACAGCAGTGAACCTAAAACAGTCAGATATAAATTCCTGTGACGTTAAACAGTTCCACTGTCCTTGAGGCAAGGAGTTACAGCTAGAGTGTGATAAAATGTAATCATCATCAGTGCTTAGTAGGGGTGCACCGAAATGAAAATTTTGAACCGAAACGTCAGGATGCACTTGGCCGAAAACCGAAACCGAAAATGACTTTAATGCATATTTTAAAACCGTAACCCTGACAAACTGTAGAATAAAAAACTTTACACAGTTAACATGCATCATTGTTATTATTTTACTATGGGGTCTATGCACCTCTCTTTCTCCCCCATGTACTTCTTTGTCCCCCCATGTACTTCTTTCTCCCCCCTTGTACTTCTTTCTACCCCTTGTGCCTCTCTTTCTCCCCCCTTGTACTTCTTTCTACCCCTTGTGCCTCTCTTTCTCCCCCTTGTACTTCTTTCTCCCCCTTGTGCCTCTCTTTCTCCCCCATGTACTTCTTTCTCCCCCTTGTGCCTCTCTTTCTCCCCCTTGTACTTCTTTCTACCCCTTGTGCCTCTCTTTCTCCCCCATGTACTTCTTTCTCTCCCTTGTGCCTCTCTTTCTCCCCCTTGTGCCTCTCTCCCCCATGTACTTTTCTCTCCCTTGTGCCTCACTTTCTCCCCCTTGTGCCTCTCTTTCTCCCCCATGTACTTTTCTCTCCCTTGTGCCTCACTTTCTCCCCCATGTACTTTTACATCTTTCTCCCCCATGTACTTCTTTCTCCCCCATGTGCCTCTTTCTCCCCCATGTGCCTCTTTCTCCCCCTTATGCCTCTTTCTCCCCCATGTACTTCTTTCTACCCCTTGTGCCTCTCTTTCTCCCCCATGTACTTCTTTCTCCCACTTGTGCATCTCTTTCTCCCCTATGTACTTTCTCCCCCTTTGTACCTCTCTTTCTCCCGGTCCCCTGCGGCTGGCTGGCTCTGAGCTCCCTCCTGCCCGCCCGCATCATCACTCGCCCCTGCGGGCCGTGATGACATACAGACAGAGAAGAGGGCAGAGGCACCGGAAGAGAAGCGCTTGCTGCCAGACAGTAACGATCAGTCTGCTGGCAGCAAGCGCTTCTCTTCCGGTGCCTCTGCCCTCTTCTCTGTCTGTATGTCATCACGGCCCGCAGGGGCGCGTGATGATGCGGGCTGACAAGGATTTTCGGCCATTTTTTTCATTTCGGCTTTTTGCCGAAAAGGCCATTTTCGGCCGAAACATTTCGGCCACCGAAATTTCGGTGCACCCCTAGTGCTTAGCAAACATCTACAGGGCAAACGGCAAAGCCCTATGACAGAGCTGGACAACCTGTGACTCTCCAGCTTCTCATTCATATTGCCATCATGAGAGTTTTAGTGCAGACAGTCAATGACGTGGAAGGTAACAAATCAAAGGGAAAAACAACACACACACACACACACACACACACACACACACACACACACACACACACACAGCGCTGAAATTTGAACCTTTAAGGCGCTCAAGCTGAGCCCTTTGTTCACGCCATCCTAGAGAAAAGAGAACACTAAGGGGAGGTCAAACTCCTGCAAGGACACAGTTTGCCCACGCACACCACTTATCAAAAATAGACCACACCCTGGCGGTCATCATGATCAGAGTCCACTCTGGTATTACAAAGTGTTTCCCCTGTTTCAGGTTGTGCCAGCGTAACCACCAGTGGAGTTCCCAGCTGAGATAGATCTGCCGATCCAGGTGCTCCGGACAACATGTCTCTGAAGTTCCCTCATGTGCACATGAGAACAAGTCAGCCCAGAGAGTCACTCCTTACATCACCAGAAGAATGTTTTCCACTGGAAGTTCCTGAGAAGGCACCGGGGAGGATTTGAGAATGTTCAAGATCCACCCATAGTGGATCATAAGTCAGGCACAGTACTGAATGTGACAGACCAAGAGCTCCTCAGAGGGAGCCTTGAGCAAAAGACTGTTTAGGTAGGATGCCATGGAAATGCCCCCGGTGTGGATGAAGGCCACCAAGGTCCGCATGACCCTTGTGAACACGTAAGTGACAGAAGCCAGAAAAAAAACGACAGAGCTGTGAACTGGCAATGATCCGAGCCGAAGGCAAAATGCAGATAGCGTTGTCTGGATGGATAGGAATGTGTAGATATGCATCCTGAAGGTCCAGGGACTCCAGATACTCTCCTGGGCACAATGCCACTATGACAAAATGCAAAGGATTCATTTTGAAACATGTAATTACCATTTAGTTGTTGAGACATTTGATGTCCAGAATGGGACGACTGCCACCATCCTTCTTAGGTACCACAAACTGGTTGGAATGAAAACCTGAACCTCTCTCTTACTCAAAAAAGGTTCTTATACCAGTATCTCTAACAGCAAGTCCACTGCCTCCTGAAACAGCCGTGCTTTGTCTAGCTCTGTTGGCACCCTTGACAAAAAAACTATATGGAAGAAGGTATCCAAAATCTATGAGGTGCCCTTCTGAGATCACCTGCAAAATCCACTGGTCCATGACTGAGGATCCCTAGGTACCCCTCTACAGGTAACAGTGGACCAGGATTCCGTGAGACATGAAGAAGATTGCTTGACAGGCTTAGCCCTTGAAGCTGCACGCTTGAGCTTCCAAGCCAGTCTGAGCTTGGCAGAGGAGTGCGTCCAAGAAGCTTGCAACCCTTGCTGCCTCTGTGCCTCCATTTTGGAGACAGGGGGGTGTTATTAAACAAACAAAGATGGTTTCCTCACCATAGCTGTACATCTGGAGGGCATCTGAAGCAACAAAGTGCTCTCACCCCCAACGGCAAGGGAACCAGTGACTTCTTGGAAGACTGGTCCGCAGACTAAATCTTAAGCCACATTGACGAACCGGTCACTATCAGACCCTCAATCAAGAGCCGGCTCGATGATCAAGATCAAAGCAGTCCTTACGGGGGACCCACTCCCCGGATTGCTGGTTGTTACAGGGTTACAGTTAAGATTATGCACAGTGGGGGAAGTTTTTGTCCTGCTGTCCTGCTAGCAACGGTCATTGTCACCTCCAAGTACTGAAGAGGTTTCCTCTTGAATGAAATAAATGCAGAGGGGGCCATAAGGATTTTATTGACATAATAAGGTTTGGTGTTATTAGGTGGTGTTACTTCCTATTGAAGGGGTAGTACTCTCAAAATGTATCTATATGCCAGTTACCAAAAAACACATCGGTAGGCCTGTGTTCTTGTTCGTAACTGTATCAGAATTCAGCTCTCTGGTTTATCAAGCTAAAGTGGAGCCATTTTGGATGAAACCAACTGCAATAATGATTGATAATTCCCCAAAAGCCCATAGACTTAAAAAGGGTTAAACCTTGATTGCTAGAGGCTTCATGTGCACTGCAAAGCAAGGCTTCAGACAATATCAGGATATAAAAGCCCCATTTAGCTTAAGGAGATAGTAATGTTTCCTTACTAAAGCACAATCAAGTCTCCTTTATACAATTTTATAACAAAGTGTAGCAGTGTAACCTTCTAAAACTTTGCAGTTTTACTTTTATTCCGTAATAAAGTTTCCCCCTCCTGCCCCTTTTACTTATTCTCAAGCAGCCTCCCCGCATATCAGGAATCTGGTCTCAGGACTGGACAGATCGCAATGAGGGACAGTCTTCTTTCCTTCAGTATAAGGAAAACACAGCCCCCTTGACGAAGGAGGGAAGGTTTTTCTCCTTATGTTGGAAGAAGACTGTCCCTCATCGCTATCCATCCGGTCCAGCCTGCAGAGTCTGCTTGGGGTAAGTAAAAGGGTGGGAGGGTGAAAATGTTATTTTACAATAAAGATAAAAACAGTAACATTTTAGAAGGTTACACTGCTAAATATGGTTATAAAAATGCATAAAGACGACTTGAGTTTACTCTAGTAACTAAACATTACTATACTTTTAATGGGAATGTGTTTGTCCCCTATGCAGCATAAGCCCATATGTCATTTGCCTGGGCACGGATGCTGAAAAGGAGAGATTAGGCAGCAATATAAAGTTAAAAATCATGTATATAGAACCCTTGTGTCCTTAAACAAATATGCTTAGGAATTAGTGCCAGTTCAAGAGGGACATAAGAGGTTCTGAGCACTTGTATGTAACAGCCAGCCAAGAAAGTTTCACATCTCTGGGTCCATTTTTACTCTAAAAGCATTTTAGACTGCATTCATGCAGGTAACAATGGTACGCAGGTGATTCTACTGCTAAACACAGCAGGGCTGTAGGATCAGGTTTTTATGCCTGCATTTGGGTATGAAGATGCCTAATGCGGCATGCTGCAACTTCCCAAAGATCAAAGATAGTAAGAAGGCAATGCTGATTGCTTTGATCATCGCACTCACTGGGAGACCTTTGTGGGCATCAGCTGATGACTACATGGACCTGGCTGAACACTTGGCTCCGAACACACAGCAAATAGATTGTAGAGAGAATACAGGACAAGTGACAGACTATTTGAACATAGCAGCATTGCCTGTGCATTGGAGATCTCTCTATCAATCAAGTGGTCCCAATTAAATTATTGATTATTATTTGTATTTGTTCAAAGTGGTGCAGCTAATGCATGAGGAGCAATTCTAAAGGCCCACGGTATACAAGAACCTCCCCTACTGCAGCAACACTGGCTCATTTGTTGGGTAGCATTAAAACCCCTACAATACACCTACCAGAGCACTGCATGGAAGACCCTCTGCTGCGCATTATACCAATTATCTGGTATAGACAAGGGATACCAAACCGGTGTACAAGCACCATGTGCAGTCTGGGATTTAACCCTTTAAGTGTCAGGAAGGTATTAAACACAATGCACTGAATATCTGACACTCAAAGTGTTAAGGAAATCCCTGATTATGTTTGGTACAGTAGCTAACTAGGTTGTTCTCCAAGATGGGAGACGTTAAAAATCTAGTCTATAAACAGTCATTGAGGACAGATTTTGCAGAGTCATGCTGTCATAACTTTCAGGAAGTAATCACACTGTAATTCACTTCCTGATAGTTTTGAACAGCTGTAAAGTTTGAATTAAACAACTGACAGTGAGAGTGCTCTTGGTTTGCTCACAGGGAAAAAGTTCTAATTGTTTAACAAGTTGATTACCCCTTTATCAACCATGCTTGCAATTTTTTTTCTATGAAAACCGTGATGTACATATTGCACCATTTTATATACCTCACCCATTGCCTGTTCACACAAATCGGAAGTTAGCCAATGTCAAAATAACAATAGAGACCAGAGGGGTGTACAATGTGTTAAAACGGATGTGTAATAGTGTATTTTGCAACTTTAACCCTCTGGACACACATCAATGCTTTGGTGACACCAAGAATCTACTTGGTTAACTGGTGGGGTGTGTGGAGTCTAAAGGTCTGAAAGGACTCCATGTTTTTTTTAAAGCAATCCTCTGGGTTAAACTAGTTCTAGATGGACAAAAATTAATTAAATGACACCCTCCTCATATCAGAATATAATTTAAAAAATAAGTAACAATCTGTTAAGAAATGTATAGAAGCAGTCATAATGCAAATTATTTTGCATGATAAACCTAACGGTGGCTTCTGATGAACCACTAATTCCATTTTGATGGGCATGCGCTGGGTACCACTATCACTCAGAGGGTTAATGCAGTCTATCCATGAGAGACCATTCGGAGTCTATAATGTGCGCTGATAATTGTGCGCTATTCTTAAAACCCTCAAATTTTAGCACATGTTACAGGAACAATTGGGAATATCAAAAACCCTGTCATAATTTTAGACTAGATGCCAAGAATACCGTATTGCCCAATTCTGAATCACACTATATACTCAGAAGTAATGTAGGCGCTGTGCTAATTATTCTTTGGCTACCGTGGTTACTACCAACAGACTAAAATGACATGCTGCTCAACACATTAGCATTAAAGGGGCAGCCTCACGGGGGACTACGGTATTGGAAAGCTTATCCCTGGCATTCCCAAGTGGCTACTAAACCTTAACAATGTACATGTCATTTATTTATTTTCAACATTTCACCTGAATTTACCAGATGCAGTGAAATTCAGGTCTCATTATCCTTCTCCTGTCTTCTGACAAACTCCCCAAGGCTGGTCAAAGACTCTCCCAGTTGAGAGGGCTGGTATTGCAACAGCTAACATAACCTTTGGAGCCAGACGGAATTTACGAGGCAGCATTGGTGTCTATGTAAACAAATATATAATACCCCACAAAGTATAGAGGACAGAAGTAAGACCTCTTCTGCACGAATGAAAAGACTGTTGCAGTCCTATGCAAAAGTTCTGTTGCACGTGTAACTTCACTCTCCACTCCAGATGTGAGAGGTGTGTCTTAGATCCTGACCACTTCAGCATATTCCAAAATTACTGGCTGGGGCCTATAAGGGTCAGCCATTTACTGACAGTACAGTGAGCATCACAACCTCCAATGCTGCTGGTATGAAAGGTCTGCTAGCAGTCCTATAGGCCACCATGCAGCTCTTCCTTACTGCTTCTTGACGGACTTTGGTTTGTACACGTCACAAGACAGTCAGAAGCATGGAAGCTACCATAAGCCCAGCACAGGAATTTTATTGGGCGACAGCTCCAAAGAAACAGCACTGCACTGGAATTGCCAGTGTGAAAGTGGCTTAAAAATTCAAGAGCCTTGGCTCAGAGGATTTTTCTACCCGTGCCTTAGGGCTCTTTCATCGACGACTTGAGTACAAAGTGAGAACAATGATGTTTTTTTAGCGCTACACTGAGGATATCCCAAGCTTCCAGATTCTCTTCAAATAAAAACAAATGGTAACAAACCGCAGTGATGCTCTGCTACCAGATGTCATTGTGCCATTTCATACAGATTCCACTGAAACCCATCTCATCACATTGTCAGAGGAAAACGTTGCAGCACACTGCATCTCTGTGCAACAAATGTAGTGCATCATGTCTTTTTGAAATGCTCTAAAGCCCACAAGTTGTTACTCATGCCACAATGTTGCTCATGCGACAGGGAGCCTTAACCCTTTGTGTGCAAAACACTGCAATGTGTTGCATACCTCTCTGGCACTCAATGGGTCAACCCTTTCAGTGCCAGAGGGGTACGCAACGCATTGCAAAGCAATGTGTTGTGTACCCCTCTGGTACTGAAAGGGTTAAAACAAAAGCGTGGTAATTGTATTTGAATAGAATGTGTAGGAGGTACTGCAGTTGTTTGAGTACTGCACTGTTAAACCTTTGAGAACCAGAGGGATGCACAATGTATTAATTTGCAATGTGTTTCACAACCCTTGGTTTGTAAAGGGTACAAAAAAAAAAAAAAGTAAGCTAAACAAAAGTACTTCTCATAAAGAAGGTGCCAGCAGACAGATTCCTATCCTCATAGTAGAGAAAAAGGTCAGAGATGCTCAGCTAGGCTCATGAGCTAGCAAATACATGCAAGAAGCTCACTGGGACTGTGTCCTCGCGCCCAGGGTGCATATCTTGCAAATTACTTTCAGGGTTGGTCACCCTAAGAGTAATGAGGGGGATCCAGACGTGGACCTCTTGCTCCCAGTGCCTAGACGGATCAGCTAAACCTCACCAACGAGGCCCAAGAAGGCCGAAACGTATGTCTGGGGTTAGCCGTTTCCCTTGTTCAGACAGAACTTGTCTGGCATTTCGTGCAGGACCTGTATGATATGCTTCAGAAGATTTCCTCTCTGTGTATGGCACTGGTGAGCTAAAAGAGATTGCACCCTGGGCGCGAGGACACAGTCCCAGTGAGCTTCTTGCATGTATTTGCTAGTTCATGAGCCTAGTTGAGCATCTCTGGCTTTTCTTCCTATCCTCCTGGATTTGGGCCCAAATGTTCAAATGAATAATGCAATTGAACTGCACTAGTTTACTGGCTTCTAAAAATCCTAGCTGGTTCCTACAAATGTTCTCTTGCTCCAAAGTCAATTACCATGGGGTACAAGCAAACATTTATCTGGGGTCAGGGATGATGCTCTATAGGCCCCCAACCTGCGACTCACAAGGAATACTGTCAAACAGCATCTGAAGTGCCTTTATGTTTTAGATAGAAGATCCAGGAACATAAGTAAGAGGAGGACGGGACAACTCAGAGGGAGCAGACAGCAGTGGGACAGATAACAGGGGGGTGGAAGGAGGAAAGATAAGCAGATGTCTGGAAGAGAGAACTGACTGGCTTTACAGAGAGGCAGCTGTTAGGGGTGACAGAGCTAGCTGTTACAACTTCAGGGGGAAGCAGAGCTGCTGGGGTAGAAAGGCCTTTCTGCTGGAGGGAAACAGCTGCTCTGAAGGGGAAGGGATAAGTCAATTGACCCTTTAAAGGGACCTGATTTATACACAACATATTGCTTGCATTGCACAGCCCTCTGGTCCTTAAAGGGATAGTGATACTTTGATTAAAGTTTAGCTCAGAGTCTTCTTTATATATAATTTTTTAACATGTAGCTCTATATTTAAATTACTTAGTGTTGTATTTAAAAAGCTGTTCAAGAAGAAAGGATCCCCCTCCCGCACTCTTCCCTATATCAACCAGCCTCTCAGTCTGGTCGGGATGGGGCGCGGCAAGGGACAATCTTTTCCTTATACTTACTAAATGAAGACTGTCCCTCACTGCATCCATCCAGTCTCAAAAACAGATTATGGATCTTATGGGAGGCGGACAGAAGGGGCGGGAGGGGGGATCCTTTCAGCTTGAATAGCTTTTGAAATACAATACAATACAATACTGTAAGTAGTTAAATATAGCGCTACATGTTAATTATATTTAAATTATAAAGACCATTCAGAGCTAAACGAATCAAAGTATTACTATCCCTTTAAAAGGGTTATCACAGAGATTGTCCATCTTTCGACCCCATGGGTTTTGTGGACTATAGTTACCATCATTCCCAGCCTGCTGTTGGGACACTGGGTACAAAGAAAAATGTTCCACTGATTTAAAGATAAACAGTTACTTTATTTGTTTAATCACTAGAAGTGAGATTAGCACCATTACATGCCCCAAGCTATCAACAAGATGCAGGGCTTTAAAATAAGATAAGTAGATCTTTAGCCCCATAGCCAGTACCCAGTAATGCCCCCGGCTAACACTGTACTCTGAATTAGCTCAGGATATCTATAGTGATAACTCGAGCACCTAAAGAGCAATATTTAGCCACTCGTTTAAAAGCCAGTGTACACGGGCCATAGTGCCACTCAGCTGGTGCCCAGAGCCTCTCTGCTCACTGCCCGTTCTGCAGTCATAAGCGCTGTGGCTGATACGGAGCTGGGCGCTCCGAATTCGGACCGTAGTCTTCTCAGTGCACCTTCCTGGGACCACGTGCATGACAGCTTCTGACAAACATCCTAGCAATTTATTATATAGGATATTCTGGTGCAACAGAATGAAGAGTAGGGTTTGGGTTTTTGGTTTTTTTTACCAATACACTCAGTAGGAGAGTCTGAATAGTTGACCAAGGCTCTATAATAAGTGATGGAGATCACATCAAATGGCAACCACAACATAAAATAGTTTAGTTTAACCCTCTGAGTGCCAGATGTGTATCCATCACATTGTGTTGGGCAGGATGCCTCTCTGGCACTCGAAGGCTAGAGATATAATGCAGGAGCTGTAATAACACTTTTGAATGGGAGTAGCATTGGTTTATTTCAAATGTGGGTTTCGCAAATCACACAGTAATTTTCATTAACATGAAATCTATTTGGATTGGACGTATTTAGCCTGCCCAACTGTAATTTGCATGTGTCAGAGGAAAAAGCAGTAGAGGTCCTCCATTCCTCCCACCCCACCCCCTTCCAAGCAGCTATCAGAAGGCCAAACTTGCATTAGAATCATTAATAACCCTTAAACTTCCATGTCAAAATCATGCCACAATCCCCTAATGCATCCAGAACCCTTTATGTCCCTTTCACACAGCCAACACTCTTTCAGTGACAAAGTCAAACAACCCATAAGAGTTGTGAATCATTTCCTACTAGTTTAAAAGCCTGTGTACACGGGCCACGGTGCCATCCAGCAGCCTCAGCTGGTGTCCAGAGCCTCTCTGCACACCAAGTGGTCCCAGGAAGGTGCACAGAGGGGACTCTGGTCCGAATTCGGAGCGCCCTGCATCAGACATGTCGTGTTTGGGAAGTCCCTACTGCGCAGCGCGCACAGTCCCTACTGCGCATGATAAACATCCTAGCCTTTTATTATATAGGATGGGGCACTTCAGACAGGCAACACGTGCTACAACTGTCACTGAGGCACACAGCTTGCTGCAACTTTCCTCAGGCAGAAAGATAATACAGCTGCATATCTGTAGTATTGATTTCAATGCACAACAGCAGCAGGTAGTCTTTCCCTGCAATGTTATTTCTCTTGAGAGAATGGAACACTGTAACTAAGTGTTATGCCAAGTCACCAGTGTGACAAAGCCCTTATGGAACCTTGTGAATGGTTTGTTCACTATTTCAACTCTCTAAATAAAAAGGCCTCTCTCCTGAAGGGAATCACAGTAACACTTTTCCCTCCTACAAAACAAGAGACGTTGCTCTTTACTTCCTGCTTGCTCTTTCCAGTGAAGGGCCCTGTCATTAAACTAATCTCCTTGGGGCAGACAGTCCCTTTCGTATGTATTTACTCTTTTGTACCAAGTGTTTGTCATGTATAACAATTATGACTGGTTTTCTATAGCACTATGTAAACAGTACAATCTCACAGAAAGTTCTCATGGGCTATGGGAAAAACTTATAAATTCTGGAGAGAAGTGAAAAAAAAAAAAAAAAAAAAAATTCTTCTTTAAACATTTCATTTTATTATTTTCCTTTTTGTTGACAAAAATTGCTGCATCATAGTTCATGGGTTACATAGAATCTGTTTTGTCACATACTTTTTATTAACCCCTTAAGAACCAGGGATCATTTCTCCCCCGCCCCCACCCCCGGGATCAGATTCTAGGTTCCCGAAATGGCATGCAGTCAAACGGGGAGCCCTGCAATCCATGCCAGTGACGGGTTCTTTAGAGACGCTAACCCCATGACATACATGTACTTCCTTGGTCCTTAAGGGGTTAAGCAATTATAAAGAGAAACATGTGTGAGTGCCAGAGGGCTGTGCAATGCATTGGAGGGTTAAAAAAAAAAATAAAAAAATTATATATTTATACACACACACACACACACACATATATATATATATATATATTATATATATACATATACACACACACAGATAGACTAGTTGAAGAGCCCGTGTACACGGGCCACAGTGTCACCCAGCAACGGCCGCGGTGCAGTCATGCACAGTAGAGACTGCCCGCGACACGGAGCGGAGCGCTCTGAATTCAGACCGAAAGTGCGCAGAGATGACGATGGTCTGAATTCAGAGCCCCACTCAGTTATCAGCCACTGCGCAGGCAGTCTGTAGTGTGCATGACTGCAGCGTGCGCAGCCATCTCTACTGCGCATGACTGCTTCTGACAAACACACATTTAGCGAATTACTATATAGGATAATAGATATATCTAATAGTTCAGCTCAACTGCTTCACTTTGGCTTATGGCAACAAGCATCTGTTCTCAGTTTTGTGCTACAAGTGACAATGTAAACATCCATATTTTGTATACACAAGGGGAGAATTCACTAAAAGGTGATAAAGTGGAGATGACTTTTCCAGTTTATCGCTTCTCCAATTCATGTGTTATTCTATAGAGCTTATTCACAAAGATCTCCAAAGTTGAAGAAATCTTAGTGCATAGGCTCCATAGAAGAGCATAGAAACTGGAGAACGGATAAAGTGGTGATGACTACTCCAGTGTATCACCACTTAGTGAATCTCCCCCAAGGTGTCTCTTGGAGAAAGTAGACATGACAGTCCCAAATCAGAATATAGAAAAGAGAAGGCTTATGTTTGACAAGAGGACTAAAATAAATAAATCTTGTCAAACTGAATGACTGAAGAGATCTGCCAGCATGATGCCCTTTGTACACAAATTATATAAAAAAAAAAAAAAAAAAGAAAAAGAAATTATCAGGTCTACTACACTGAAGAAACCATAATTACACCACACAGAGTTGTACTACACTGAGGAAAACATTATTACACCACACAGAGTTGTACTACGCAGAGGGATATGCTGGTGCTCTTCAAATAATGTCTTCATTTTAAAACATAAGAGACAGCAAACTGTTTAAAGAATGTGCACCTTCTTTCAATCAAAACCCTTGTTATCTTAAATTACGGGCTCTCAACAAGCAACCTGTGGGCCATATGCACCCCCACCCCACATGATCGGAAGGAAATACCCATCTGAAATCTGGAAAAAATAGCCTTTATCTACTCAGCTACCATCTTGTTTTCCAACCTCCTGTACATCAGACCTGGACTGCCAGCCAGCGGAGAGGAAAAGTAACCATAGGCCGCGAGGCCATTTATCCCTGTGACTACTATCCAGTCACTGGTCACTCACATTCCCCAAATCATAAAGCTTCTGTACCCATTCTGTCACAGTCTTGACCCCTTGTACAGTGTCCTAACCCTCTCATGCAAAAGTTAAATGAACCCTTTGAGTGCCAGTGGGGTTATTTTACAGACCGGTTTATATTGGTTAGAATTCCAGATTTCTGGATAGACAACTGGTTATACTTCACTACTTCTATAAAAATAGAGATAAATAAAACTTAATGGCCCACGCACAAGGATTTCTGACCATGGTTCCCACTACTGAAGAAACTTGTAGTTTCTCTGTCAGCTCCCTTTTGTGTGATGTTCAACAACAGTTTACACAGACAAAGAAAGCCTTCTGCCTCCCCCCTTCCCTTAATTGGCTCTCTGAGGAGCACAGGGTGGGATCTGTGATGGAGGAGGAAATGCTAACTCACAGAACAACCAGACTGTGCTTCCAAAGTACATGGACATTTTTAAAGGGAAACAGACTTTTATCCCTTTGAGTAGCAGAGATCCAACGAGCTACAACACACTATGAATTCCCTCTCTGGCACTCAAAGTTCAAGGGGTTTTGTAGAGTTGAAAAAAATTATGTGGCACAAATCCGCTCTCTCAAACCTTTATGGTTTGAGAGATATTTGTATCTAAAGTTCCCCCTCTCCTGATGTCGGCTGTAAAGCTGACAGCAGGAGATCTGTGTTGCCCGACACGATGCAGCTCCTCAGCAGAGCTGCAATAGCGATACTGGAAAATAATTACTTAATTGGAACGGTCTACAAAGCATGCTTGCAAACCAGGCACACTTTGTAGACCTTTCCAATGAAGTAATTCTTTTTTTAACATCTCTATTTCGGCTCTGCTGCAGAGCCACCAGCTGGTCCACGGACCGGAAACTCCTGCTGTCACCAGAGCGCTGACGTCAGGAGAAAAGGGGGGGGGGGGACTTCAGAAGCAAATATCTCTCAAACAGTAAAGTTTTGAGAGATGGGATTTATGCCACATAGTTTATTATTATTTTTAATCTACAAACCCAGACCAAAAAAAAAAAAAAAATTATTAATAATAATAATAATAATTATGACATTAGTGTCCCTTTAATTCTTCTGCATGCCGAACACAGGCCTTAACGTGCTGTACGGAGGACACCTACGTAGGTAAATTAGAACCAAGGCCTGCATACCACACACCAAGGCCTGTATTCCACATGCTGAAGAGGAGCAAATCAGTTGCACAAATGAAATTAGCCATCGATTGTAACCCTTTGCATGCCAGGGAGGTAAGCAATGAATTGCAGAGCAAAGCACTGTGCACCCCTCTGACACTCAAAGGGTTAAAAGGGGATTTTCAACCAAATATTTCACTGCTGTATGGAGGACACCTACGTAGGTAAATTAAAGAGAGTCAAAATGGTTTCAAAAGAAAAGCCACCATCTAAATATCCTGTAAATATTCATCTCTATTGAAATCTGCCTCTCTGTCACGTCACCTCACAACAAACTAATGGGCTTCAATAAGCCTAAATGGCTTGTAAGTGACACTACTTATCACAATTTTTAGTGAAACAGAGCTACACGATGGCTCGAATAAAGATTAAATAGATATTATACCAGACTGCCGTTTGTAGGACACATGTCTAGATAAGTCAAGCTAATCAAACACACTATGAGCCACTTATTCCTGGCATATTCAGTGCCAAAGAGATGGCTAACGAATTGTGTTGCAATATATTGGCTCCCTCTCTGGCAATCAGAAGGTTAAATCAAAGACTACTGCTGACTACAAGTTATTTTTGTTTGCACCACTTTAACCCTCTGACTATTGGAGGGGGTGTGAAGTGCATTGCATGTGGCTTTGGCACTCAGTGGGTTAACAGGGTTTCTGGTTCAACTTATTCACTGGATCGGATGATAAAGATCTACAATCAAAAGAGTGTACCTTTATGGACTTATTGAAAGCTTGCAAAAAGAGAGCTTTATTCGCTGATAAGGACTGCATCTTTAACCATCTGAGTGCCAGAATGGTATGGATACCTCTCTGGCACTCAAAGGATTAACCCTCTCAGTGCCAGAAGGGGTATGCAACACCATGTGCTGTATATCCCTCTGGCACTGAAAGGGTTACAGATCCTTTCACACTGACAGTTTGCTGCAAAGACAGCAACACATGGGGGGGGGGGGGAAGAGCCCTCACGAGTTGTTAATCAGTGTCCTATGGGGTATGTCACACGAGCAACACACACTGTAATTATCACAGAGACGCAGCTAGCTGAAACCTTCCTCTGACAAAGGGATTACTGTTGTATGGGTTTCAGTGGAATCTCACAACTGTCACAAGCAGCCATGTTTTCCCTGCAGTTTTGTCACTTCTGGTTATAGTGAGAATGGGATCTTGTAAAAAAAAACTTGCTACACTACGGTACTGAAAACATTAAATTGCTATTAAAAAAATAAATAAATAAAAAATATAAAAAAGCTGTACAAAAGTTACTAGTGTGAAAGTGCAGTAAATGCTATACTGGCATATCAGCCCCTGGGAGAAGACTGGCAGATTAAAGTGGAACTACTACTCCTGTTAAACTTTGGCTCAAATAAATACCCATCTGGTGACTAGCTGCTCAATAGTGCTAGTCACAAGAATTATTACCGCGTTCTTGAGAATTCGACACTGCTCCCGGACTGACAGCCAGGAAACAGCACAGACATCTTTCCATAGCGATGTCTGCACACCTGTGCGGTCAGTCCCTTTTGGTGCCGAACGGCTCCTAGCAATAACTCCTAGAGCAGGCTGGGACTGACAGCGCAGGCGTCACTATGGAAAGATGTCTGCACTGTTTCCTGCCTGTCAGTCCAGGAGCAGTATCGAATTCTCAGTAACCAGGTAATAATTCTGGCGACTAGAACTATAGAGCAGCTAGTTGCCAGATGGATAATTATTTGGGCCAAAGTTTAACAGGAGTGGTAGTTCCACTTTAAGGTTAGCCTACAGTGTGAGCTCTAGCTGACCAGCTGCAGTCTCTCAGTTGCCCCCTATCGGTTCCTGCAGACTCAAGTCTTCCTATTCAGTTTCCTGTCCGTCGAACCAAAGAATCCCCATAGAACATCTAACGTAGTCTTGAAAGTCTGACCCAGCGGGTCTCTGAGGGCTGTGCACACAACCCAGGAGTATGTGGCTGAGAGCCAAGATACTTACAAGGTTGCTTTTGCAGCCAAGAAGGAGCGTTTTCTGACAGGGACCTTAATCCTTTAAGGATTAAGGGGAGGGAGGGCACAATGCACTGCAAAGCAATGCTTTTCACTCTCTTCTGATACTTGAAGGATTAATGCAGCAGTGAAGACACTGTGCCAGTAGCCCACATTTACACTGTTCCTCCTCAAGCAATTCCCACAGGACTACTGGTGTAAATGCACTGATGGCTCAGCAGGCCTGATCTGGACTGTGGTCTGCCATGAATTGTTAAAACTACCAGTATTTCTGGAGTGAGCTCTCATGGTAACATCCAATAATATGTCAACTGACATTTACATCGGCCAATTATATCTAGCTAATGTCAGGAGAAAGCAAGTAAAATTATATATTCCCCAGGAGGAGGAGGCTTTGCCCCCTACCTCCTCTACGAAATACACTGTCCAAATTCCATCAACTTTCACTATCCATATTCCCTACTATTATACATTTTTTCATAAACACAGTCCAAGTTGGCAGACCCAGTCTCCTCAGTACACACACACACACACAAACTGATATGTAAATATTGTTAGGGAAACATTAATATTAAAGATGGGGGGGGGGGGGGGGCAGAGGCCACAGCACCACCACCATACATAGTACTTCCAATCATAAAATGTCTTTCCGCAAACACCAACTGATGCTGGCAGGTACAGCAAGAGCTGGAATGGGTTTGTTATCGCTGCAACAAAGTTCACCACAGGGGCAAAGCAATGCCACATGCCTGCTAGTATGTAATATATACTGCACATACAAATATACACGTAACACTGGGAGTTTAACCCCATAAGGACCGGGGAATCCGTGCCGCGACCCAACTGAATGACCACGTAGCAATTTTTTTTTTTAATTGCTCCGTTGCGCTCCGGACTCCCCGAACGGCATGCAGCCTCGGGGGGAGCCCGGAATTCGATGATGGTCATAGTACGTCATCGGTCGTTAAGTCAAATCGACCCTTGACGTACTATGACCGTCAAGGGTCGTTAAGGGGTTAATCAGATATCAGATCGAACAAAACAATTATAATCAACTTTGCAAACCGTATGGGGCTCACAGCACAGAAGTATACATAACAGTGGTTCTCAACTCCTGTCCTCAGAACCCACTAACAGGCCAGGACTTAGGGATTTCTCTGCTAGAGCACAGGTGTGGTGATCAGAGGCTCATTCACATTGATTAACTCACCTGTGTTCTAACAAGGAAATCATCAAATCCTGGCCTGTTAGCGGGTCCTGAGGACAGGAGTTGAGAAACACTGATATATAAAGTATTCAATTTTAAGATAGTTCAGTGACATTTTAGGCTCCATTTTTCTTATGATTTTCCACCCATTTATCTCTGCATTCAGACATTTCCCAAGAGAACGTGGCCATTGCAGCCTATCATCACCAGCCAACCTCAGTAGCATTGTAAACGGAGCCTGCTGTAACGTTAGGGAACACGCTCCCTGGGGCAGCTGGGAAGCCCTGTGGCATCATGCGGGACATACAGGATCCCGCAGAACATGGAAGTGCCCGATTTTAAAGTCTAAATATCTCCTCTAGCAGACGATTGAGAATAAAAAAGGCGCTAATCTAGTTTTATGTGTTAAAACACATGCTCAAAATTTGATTTTAGGTGAACCTTCCACTTTAAACAATTTATTTCAAATCACTTACTTGGCAGTTTATGCAAATCAGCTAGTACTGACCGAGTATGGCAAGTAGGATGTGAAGCAATGTGAAAGATGTCCTGTCTGGCATCCCTACCACATCAGCATTACTGGACAAATAAAAGGCAAATTTATCAAACTGTTGTTTAAAAGGGACAGATTCTGAGGGTTGTTTAAATCTTTGAGGGCTTTGCCAGGCGTCGAGTACCCCTCTGGCACTCAAAGGGTTAAAAGTCATTTACTGCACTGCAAACTTATTTAGTTGTATAAAATAGAACTGACAGATTGAAGTTAGAAGCTCACAGGTTGTTGCTGTATTGTGAAAATGTTAAACATATTAGCCAGTTACAGAATACAAAAACAGACCAATACCAGTGATTTCATACAGATTTATTTTTTACCCTTTCACTGGTGTGTGCGCAAGCTATTGCAATGCAAAAGGTCAATTTAAGACCACTACCCAATTTTAGAGAAGTTATACTTTTAAGAACAAATGTTTCAGTAAGGATTCCTCCACTGATCAGTCTTGATCATTCTTTCATGCACTGGAAGTCTACAGAGATTTATAGCTGGAGAACTCCTTCTCATACTTGCATCCACTTCCTGCAGTTTAGCAACGATGGGCTGGGAAGGGACTTTCAATCTACTGCTCACTCTGAGGCCGGTATTTACCAAGTGGTAGATGTGGCGATTTAGGCCAGGGCTGGGCAACATGATGCTCATCAGTGGTTCATCTCCCATCATCCCCAGGCAGGATGATGCGAGGTGTAATACCTGAACAGCTGGAGGGAATCAGGTTGCCAACCACTGTTCTAGGATCCAACATGGCTGCATCAGGGTCTGCAAAGCCATGTTACTGAGGCTGATTGATGTTCTAGTCTCCATCCAATAGATGGAATACCAAAACTAGCCCTCCCCTGTGCACCACACAATCATCTTTTTTCCCCAATATGTGAAGAAGAAATTTCCAATGTGCATATCAGCACAAATGTAAACCAGTGAGACGCTCAACATGAATGAGGCAACACACAAAGTTTTACTGTGTGTAGTGCCTTTATGTTATCCTTGTAGTTAAAGAAACAGTAACACCTCATGACAATAAAAACCCCATCTCAAATTAATTTGGGAACGGTGTGGCATCCTGCAAAAGAGAACCCTGTCTGTCTCAGCTGACAATATATGGAACTAATTAAAGAATATAGGGCAGCCAATCCACAGAATTTATACATACAGGCCATTAGGATTTTGAGGCAAGAAAGATGTGTAGGAGATTTTATTAAGAGATTTGAATGGTTATTTATCTATCCCAAAGACCATAGTGTGACTGGGCAGAGCTGCAAACCCCCCTGACCATCAAGGGTTAAGCTACTAGCAATTACAAAACTAGTAATATTGCCTAGCCAAGTAATATAATCCTGAAAGTAAATAGCACAATATAAGGAAGGAGAGTGTGGTGGAGAGCACACTATCATGTAATGGGGTGGGAATCATTCTACCCATAACCCTTTGAATGCGAGAGGGGTACGCAATGCATTGCAATGTGCTGTGTACCCCTCGGGCACTCAAAGGGTTAACCCTTACTGCTAGAGGGGAGTCCAATGTGATGCGCCTTGAAAGCCCCTCAAGAAATCAAAATATTAACCATTTGATTGCCAGAGGGGAACGCATTGCTCCCCTGGCACTCAAAGGGTGTATATTTATATATATATATTTTATTTCCCCCCCCCCCCATCATGGCCAGCCAACCGCAGACTTCCCATGCCCTTTATTGGTTCACAGGACTAAAGGATGAAATATTCCTACTAAGCAAATCACTCCCTTTGCCTAGTAGTTTATTTTCATGTAAGGATACAATGCTATGTTACATTTAGAATTGGGCAGCCAGATTGGACATTATTAAATTGAACTCACTTTCTAGCAGTCAAGACAAACACCCAGTCACACAAACACCCTTACATGACAGGTCTCAAAGGAACAGTGTTTTATTTCAAGGGACTCTTCCAGGGTTACATTAAAGAGGCTGTACCAACTGTTTGTCATTAATCTTTAACACAGAACTGCTGCACAGCAACTGCATGTAAGGCAATATCATCAAAGAGGAATGCAATTGAAGCATTTTTGTCTTGTCCAATTGTTTAAGCTTAAAGGACAGGCCAACGAGTGGAGAGATAGTGTTTCATTAGGACAGATCAGCATTCAAGTCGCATTTCTCACGAAGTGTTGCACCAAACCCAAGAGCGTAGCAAAGAAAACACAAACTATTATATATCAGACTTCCCTTTCTTAATAAGATTACCCTATGCCATTACAGATATTCCACTTTCACATACAGAATAATAGAAAACAGAGAAGTATTTTTTTAAAGGATTATAATTTTTCCAGGCTATTGATTGCACAGGAGGGCAACAGCTGCTGCAATGCAACAAACAAGAAGGATTTTTAAAAATATACGCTTTGTGCAGCCCTCAATACCTACCGCTACAGGAAGCACCAGGGCCACGATAAGGAGCAGCCAAGTGTGCACAATAGGGGACAAATAATTCTCCAACTCCCCTTTGATTTAAAAGGAGTATTTAACCCCTGCAAAGCAATATAGGTCTCCAACACATTGAGAAGCAAAACTTTGGAGACATCTCTTGCATTCCAGGTTAAAGGACCCATTTAAAATAATTTGGGCAATATAGATGTCATTTATAGTGCAGACGATGTGCCCCAGAATGCCCCTCTTTAGCGTCCTGAATATGGCCCAAATTGACAAGACACCTTTTATTGACCCATTGATCCCAAAGAGGTCCCCAGTGCATTGCTTGTAGACTGCTGTAGCATTCAATGGTTTAACATGTTTTCCACATACACATTTTCATTGTAAATCAAGTCGTCAATTAACGCATGTAGAATTATTAATAATAATAATAATTAAAAAAAATGGTCCTTGCTATAGTCGCTAAAGCATAGCGGTGAGCAGAGGGAATCCCACCCCTGAAAGACTTGCTATAGCAAAAATGCCTTTTGTCAGAAGCGAGTCACATTTTGCAGAGGTTTGGAGGCCCCAGGCAAAAATCTGTTCCTTTAATGCTCAGTAGAGGTTAAATATTAATCACCGATCGGTGTGAGAGGCAAATCACCATAAAAATATGACACCAATTTCTGACAAGTCTCAAAATGACATTGAGAAACAAGGATTTCCCCAACCTCTACATTGTATTAACAAGCCTAGCTTTTTAACTTAACCAATGGAAGCTCGAGAGGTCTACAACACAATGCTTCACAACAGGCTGGAGACAGCAAGCATCAAAGGGGTTAAATTTCAAAGTCAAAACACAGTGGCGCACAAATCTACTTGGGAAAGGGTAGGCAACATTTGGCTGTCCAGCTGTTGGAGACTACAACATCCAATTATTCCCAGTCAGCTATCTGCTGGTTGAGAATAATTGTAGTTCGAGGGCTGGGGAGCCAATGGTTGCCTACCCCTGTACTAGAGACATTTAGTACAGCACACCAGCAGCTAACGATGCAAGTCATATCCATAAGACATACTCATCTTAATCACACCATGGAAAGCTGTTTTTATAAACTGCAAATCTACAGAGTTAGGCTGCCAAAATCCAACAAGACATTGAAACCTCAGAGTGGCCCCTCTCAACACCAATATGATACATTCTACAGCAAGTATCCATAAAGGAAAGAGCTCACATTATTCAGAATGGATCTCCATACTAAGAGCAGGGTATTCTATTACCTGAATGGCTGGAGTGACTAACTAGGAATGCAGACTCTTCCACTGAGATCAAACGCCACTTTTACCCAGACACAAATAGAATGATAGTCAGTTGCCTTAGCATTTGGAAAGCTCAGACTAATCTTGTAGGGAGAAAGCACACCCAAGACCAGTGAAAGTACAGGTGTGTGTATATACAAAATGGAGAAGATATTCTATTACCTCTTTGTGCACCAGGGGTTGTGCAATGAATGGTTGTTACAGTGCACTACACACAGACATGTCACTGCTCAGATCCTAGCCAGTGTCGCTTTCCTTGTGACCTTCCCATCTGTCTCTTGACACAAAAATAATAAAAGGTTCTATGCGTTTGAAAATACAGACTTTGTCTGCATATAGTAGAAAGTCTGCTATGGCTGAAATGGGCAAGAATTGGTTGAAATCTACAAAATGGGGCAAAAACTATATTCTTTTTGATGTGGGACTGTGTTTTGTCATAGGTCACAAACATACCTAGTTCTACACCCAGATAGGCAGAAGAGTAATCAACTCGACTGGGCCAAGGAAGTGGTACACGGATATACTGTTCTAAACGTCTTCACAGTAACTTTTATAAGCTATGGCAGAACTGTACTTTTCCAGTAGGAGATACTAGAACAAGGGTTCAAAATATTACCCACTGCAATAAGGTGTAAGCAGATGTGCTGGAGGGGCCTACTGGGAAATCACTGCCAACTACAAAAGGTGAGTGTGGCAAATAACCTGCACCTACTTATGAATTATCCAAGTTAAATTTCTGCCCTGGTTTATTAAATTGAAAGCCAATATAACCATCTTTAAAGATTAAGAAATCCAGATTGCCAGCTTTGTGGAGAAGAGGGGAAAAAAAAAAAAAAAAAAAAAAAAAAAAAAAAAAAAAAAAAAAGGAGCAGCAGCTGTTGGGGGTCTCATTAACAGATACTAGCCAGGCAGTTTTTGTCTTCAGTTTTATCTACACATAGAGGGGGTGTGAGGGATATTGATGAGTTGAAATCTGAGCCTCTTTCTAAAAGATGTATACAGCTAGGAATGACAGCCCCTCAAGCTTACAGAAGGCCCTTTAATGACAAAGGGTTCACATTTTATGACACCCAAAGGGCTAAACTACTATTATGAAAAGCCGAAGTCTTGTTTTAAGAGGAGACAAAGGAAAATACTAACAACTAGCAGGGTGCCATAATACATTCATATTTTAAAGGGGCAAATACCAACAATAAGTAGGGAGCCAATCATCATTAATAGGGTAATGAGAGCTAATGCCCCAAGGTAGAAGGGTGACAAGCTGGCATCAAGGTCTAAGGTAAGGCAAATAGTTCAAAGACCCCCCACCCAGAAAGTAGGGTGACAAGCTGCAGTCTTGTTTTAAAGGGAGGGGGCAAAGAGCAAGCCCAATTACTCTACCGGCCTCCTGCTATAGCTAAATCAGCACTTAATCTTACCTGGACCTGGCAGGCTAATCCATGAAAGGCAGACAACCTGTGATCTCAGGCTACCATTGAAGGAGAATTAACATCATCCTCACATAGACAAAGATCGGCTGATGATGGGAGATGTAGTTCAACAACACTTGGAGCCAAGCAATCCTACCTTGCACTTCCCAAATATGGGGACAATGAATGAGAATAAGCACCAGGCAGTGTCCAATGCCCTCCCATCATATGGCTATGAATGTGGCCCCTTGGGGCCCCTCACCTCATTGTGTCCGGTCTTGTCTTCCTCCAACGCGGCTTCGGTGTTTGTGAATAGCAGATGTTGCCCTCTGTTCCTCACAGCTCCCTCCTTCCTATCTCTCCCGCCCGTGACACCTCAGCCCCACGGTCACCGGTGAAGGAGGCAATGAGCCCCCTGGTGTTCACGCACCCGAGAGCCGCAGAGAGGCAGTGGCATCCGAGCGTGGCACGGTGAGGGAGCACCGCGAGTTAAATTCCGTCAGACACCAACCGCAGGCAGCCGAAGCAGATAAAGACCTTCCCAGTGCCCCTCTGCCACCGCTGCGCACCGACAGTCTCTCCCGCTACCAACGGCCGCAGAGCGCGCATGCGCGATCTAACTCGGCACAGGCACCCGCACAGCCAGGGATAACGCGCGCCCCCGCAACAGGATGACGTAGCGCACTAACCAAGCAGCCAAGAAAGGCTCGGGGCGGGGTGGGTTGATTTATTCTGCGCGCCCCCGGCTATCGGAAGACACGCCTGCCGATTTAAGCCACGCCCTCTTATCCAGGATACGCCCTCCCATTCTTCAGCTGTTCAAGGGGAGAAAGGGAAGCCTGAGTGACGTCACAATACACTGATTTCTCTAACCCCCCCCTCCCAGCCTTCATCCTATTCTGGTCTCACTGGCCCATATTTATTAAAGCAAACTGGAGTTCTGGAGTAAACCAGATGCACCGCATGGGGGGGCGATACACACATTCCTGTGCACTTAATGGAGCTTTTAATGCACTGAATGCCAGAGAGTCATTGGGGACCACTCTACCATTTATAGGGTTACGGTTTAACAGAAGTTTGTAAGTGTCCCCTGTGGACTAGTTGGTTTACCCCAGAATACCTCCTCTTTGCTTTTATAACTATAGACCACTGTTCCATGCCCAGGGGCAGCTGTCTTCATACAGAGGGCATTTCAGTGATGCACACTGAGTTCACTGTGCAGGCGTTGCTCTGATCATTCAGAGGGCATTGCACTAATGTACGTTTTGTACTAATATACGTGTTGAGTGCACTGTTCCAGACTAAGATACAGCGGTCATCATAAGATGTCATTATAATGAGACTCACTTTGGCTGTACTGTGCTTAAAGAACTACATTGGTTAACGTTCGCATCTAGACGTGCCCTTCACCTTTCATGCTTAGTACACAACCAATTCTCTGGAAAACTACCAGACTACCTGAGCAGTATGTTCTCTCCAGCTCTCCATACTAACCATAACCTCCGCTCCACTGCTCACTGACTATTCCACACTAACTGAGCAGTATGTTCTCTCCAGCTCTCTATACTTAACTATAACCTACGCTCCACTGCTAACAACTCACTGACTGTTCCACACTACCTGAGCAGTATGCTCACTCCAGCTCAGTATACTAACTATAACCTCCACTCCACTGCTAACAACTCACTGACTATTCCACACTAACTGAGCAGTACGATCACTCCAGATCTCCATACTAACTATAACCTCCGCTCCACTGCTAACAACTCACTGACTATTCCACACTAACTGAGCAGTATGTTCTCTCCAGCTCTCTATACTAACTATAACCTACGCTCCACTGCTAAAAACTCACTGACTATTCCACACTTCCTGAGAAGTATGCTTGCTCCAGCTCTCCATACTAGCTATAACCTCCACTCCACTGCTAACAAGTCACTGACAATTCCACACTACCTGAGCAGTATGATCACTCCAGATCTCCATACTAACTATAACCTCCGCTCCACTGCTAACAACTCATTGACTATTCCACACTACCTGAGCAGTATGATCACTCCAGCTCTCCATACTAACTATAACCTCCACTCCACTGCTGACAACTCACTGACTATTCCACACTACCTGAGAAGTATGATTACTCCAGATCTCCATACTAACGATAACCTCCACTCCACTGCTAACAACTCACTGACTATTCCACACTACCTGAGCAGTATGATTACTCCAGATCTCCATACTAACGTTAACCTCCACTCCACTGCTAACAACTCACTGACTATTCCACATTACCTGAGCAGTAAGATCACTCCAGATCTCCATACTAACTATAACCACCACTCCACTGCTAACACCTCACTGACTATTCCACACTACCTGAGCAGTATGCACACTCTAGCTCTCCATACTAACTATAACCTCCACTGCTAACAACTCACTGACTATTCCACACTACCTGAGCAGTATGATTACTCCAGCTCTCCATACTAACTATAACCTCCACTCCACTGCTAACAACTCACTGACTATTCCACACTACCTGAGCAGTATGCACACTCTAGCTCTCCATACTAACTATAACCTCCACTGCTAACAACTCACTGACTATTCCACACTACCTGAGCAGTATGATTACTCCAGCTCTCCATACTAACGATAACCTCCACTCCACTGCTAACAACTCACTGACTATTCCACACTACCTGAGCAGTATGATTACTCCAGATCTCCATACTAACTATAACCTCCACTCCACTGCTAACAACTCACTGAGTATTCCACACTACCTGAGTAGTATGCACACTCTAGCTCTCCATACTAACTATAACCTCCACTGCTAACAACTCACTGACTATTCCACACTACCTGAGCAGTATGATTACTCCAGCTCTCCATACTAACGATAACCTCCACTCCACTGCTAACAACTCACTGACTATTCCAAACTACCTGATCAGTATGATCATTCCAGATCTCCATACTAACTATAACCTCCACTACTAACAACTCATTTACTATTCCACACTACCCGAGCAATATGATCACTCCAGATCTCCATACTAACAATAACCTCCACTACTAACAACTCACTGACTATTCCACACTACCTGAGCAGCATGCTCACTCCTGCTCTCCATACTAACTATAACCTCTGCTCCACTGCTAACAACTCACTGCATATACCACAATACAAGAAAGAAGCAGGACTATCTGCCTTCTCCTTCAGAGCTCCAAAGGCCTGGAACAATCTGCCAGAAATAATCAGATCTGCTCCCAGTCTAAAATCCTTAGAAGTAAAGGCTTCTTTATATCTAAAAACAGTATGTAACATATAACTTTAATATATAATATATATGTATGTATATTTATATGTTTATGTGTATATAATAATATGTAATATATAATGTTTCTCATGTTTCTTATGTGTAATATATATGTAACCCTTTGCTGAAAACTATCCAGGACATACTTGAAATCAAGAGAAATCTCAATGTATTCTTCCTGGTAAAACATTTTGTAAATAAATAAACTGTGCCATATTCACATATAGTTTTTATCATAAGGAGGGCATTGCACTCATATACTGTTTGGGGTGACTGTGCTGTGCTCATGTACAGCTCTCATCATACATACTTTGGCTTTCTCTGTGCCATGCTCACATATAGTTCTTATTACACAGAGGGCATTGCACTGTGTCATGCTCATATTCCACTCTCATGTTTAAAGGGATAGTATTACTTCAAAATTACTATCCCTCATATTGTAGCCCTTAATAAACTGAGTTAAATGACACCAGCGGCATCTCTCAGACCTTTATGATTTAAGAGATAGCCGCTTTCAAAGTTACCTCTCCCCTGCTGTCAGCGTTCTGCTGCCAGCAGGGGAATCCGGTCCCGGGACAGGCGGAGGCTCTTAAACAGAGCCGATATCTCGTTATGGAAGGAAAAATGATTTATTGAAACAGTCTTCTATGTGTGCTTGGTTACCAAGCACACGTAGAAGACTGTTTTAATTAATCATTTTTCCTTCCATAACGAGATAGCGGCTCTGCTGAAGAGCCTTCTCTTGATTCAGAGACCGGATTCCCCTGCTGGCAGCAGAACGCTGACAGCAGGGGAGAGGAAACTTTGAAAGCGGCTATCTCTTAAACCATAAAGGTCTGAGAGATGCCGCTGGTGTCATTTAACTCAGTTTATTAAGGGCTACAATATGGGGGATAGTAATTTTGAAGTAATACTATCCCTTTAAATGGTCACTTTTCACTGCTGTGTCATGAGAGGTGTTTTGGGGCATTTCTTACTCTGTGCCCAGACACAGGCTACGTTTAAACTGGGTGCAGTGCAAATTAGTACAGAAATTTTACTTATCCTTACACCTGGTATAGAGTAGTAACGTATCCTAATAATAACCAACTGCTTACCTTACTTTGGACAGGAAATCCTAATAGCCCCTATGAATTTTTCCTTGTGTTCATTCAGTCCTGGTCGCCTTGTCCACAGAAGCGGACATGACAGTTGCTGGTAGTTTTTACAAACTGAAGCAGGCAGAAGAGCACATGTGCCTAATCAACCCTTTAAGGACCAGAAGAATGTTCAATGCATTGTAACTCAAAGCATTGCACACCCCACTGATCCTTAAAGGGATAGTAATGTTTCACAATAAAAGCAGCTCCAATTTATATTCATAGTATTTGGGCCATAGAGAGTGTTATTTCAATACTGTCAGAGTTGTAGTTCAAGAGTAATCGAATGATAAAGTTACCCCTCCCACCCCTTTTACTGATTTAATACTGCTCACCTCAGAGCATCAAGACTGTCCGGATGGATCGCAGAGAGGTACAATCTTCAGTGAGCATAAGGAAAAACCTGTCAAGGGGGGTCAGGGTTTTCCTTGTGTTCACAGTAAGAAGATTGTCCCTTGCTGTGACCTGTTCGGATAAGAGACCAGATTACACATGGAAGAGGCTTACACTAGGTAAAAGGGGCAAGTGGGGGATACTTTATCATTCAGTTACTCTTGAACTACAAGTCTGACAGTATTGAAATAATGAAGATTAATTGGAGCTGCTGTTTTTGTGAAACATTACTATCCCTTTAAATGGTTAACATTACCATAAGTAGTGAGCGAAGTCTGAGGTTCTTTGGTCCTGCTAGCAACTGTCATGTCCACCTCCATGAACATGGCATTGTGGACTGATTGAAGATGTTATCTACAAACAAAATCATAACTGCAAAATTCATAGGGGCTAGAGATGCACCGATACCAATTTTTTAAGACCGAGTACAAGTACAGATACTTTTTTAAAGTACTCGCCGATACCAATTACCGATATTTTTTTTCGGTTATTTGCCGTTTTTCCAAGTACCTAAAGTGTATATATACACACCACCTCTTGACTCTTGATTCTCCCCTTTTGCCTCTTTCTCCCCCTCTTGATTCCCACCTTTTGCTTCATTCTCCCCCTCTTGAGCCCCCTCCTTTTGCCTTGGCTTTTTCTCTCCCTTTTCATCCCCCTTTGTCCCCCTCCTTGACTCTTGATCCCACCCTTTTGCCTCTCTCTCCCTCCTGATCCCCCCTCCTTTTGCCTCTTCTTGGCCCCCCTCCTTTTGTCTCCTGATCCTTCCTCCTTTTGCCTCTTTTTTATTTTTTCTCCCTTAGTCCCTTTTGCCTTTTTTTCTTCCTTTTGACCCGCCTCTCTGCCTCTTTCTTCACTCCATCTTTCCTCTATTGATCCCCCTTTGCCTGCTTATCCTCCTCTGCCGGGTGCTCGCTGTTCTCTCGCAAGCCCCGTCAGAGGTCAGCGTCGGAGCGTTGCCATGGTAACCAGCGGCAACGCTCCGACGCTGCAGGAGGGAGAAAGGCGACCAGGGAGCATTGTGAGCAGCTCCCCGGGGTCCCTCTCTGCAGCACCGACCTGGACACAGGGTATCGGTGCTGGCATCGGCCGCAAATAATTCCTCATCTGGTGACTAGCTGCTCAGTAGCGCTAGTCGCCAGAATTATTACCTGGTTATTGTGAATTATCCACTGCTTCGGGACTGACATGCAGGACGGAGCACAGACATCTTTCCATTGTGACGTCTGCGCTCCTCCACTGTCAGTCCCAGTCTGCTCTAGATGGCATTGCTAGGAGCCGTTCGGCTCCTAAAGGGACTGACAGCGCAGGCGCACAGACGACACTATGGAAAGATGTCTGCGCTCTGCCCTACCCGTCAGTTCGGGAGCAGTGTATAATTCGCATTAACCAGGTAATAATTCTGGCGAGTAGTGCTACTGAGGAGCTAGTCGCCCATTATAAAGAAATCCTTTATTGTAGGAGACCGATGGGCAGGTTAGTGCAGTCTGTGCGCCTGTGCCGTCAGTCCCTACCGGTTATCAAGTGACAGCATAGGTGCGCAGACAAGATGTCCACGCTGATGCCTGGCTTCCGGTCTCCTACAATAAAGGATTTCTTTATAATGGGCTACATTTCGGAGGTAACATATATATTATAAAGCTAGTCGCTACCTGCTTAATTATTGCAGGGCAAATTTATAGCGGGTGAAAGTTCCGCTTTAACCTGAACATTTCATGCATTCCCCTCATTATGTCCACCTGCATACGCTAGATAGGGTGCAAGTGCTGCAGTTTGTCCAGTACAGATCTACAAGCCAGCATCAGACTTTTCTATTCCAGGAGAGTGGCATTTTAACCCTTTGTGTGCCAGAGGGGTATCCAATGCATTGCTTTGCAATTTGTTGTATACCCCCGGCACTCAAATGGTTGCACCACTCCCCTATACATCTTGTGTGCATGTGTATTTATACTTAACATACAACCTATCCTTGTTTACTATCAAACACACAGCACATGCAGAGTTCCTGTATCCTCGTGATCAGTGCTAAACTTAGGCCCGTGTTGGTAGTCTAAAGGAAGTGTGTGAAGTTGCTGATTTGCTGGCTTTTGTGCAAGAGAGCTGGATATTTAGTAGGCTATTTGTCAAAGTCCAAATCCCCATTCATTTATTTATCAACTGGTTTGTAGTCAGTAGTAAGAAATGCTACAGAAATTTCTTTCCCCCATCCTGCTCAAAAACATCACATGTAATGGGAGCATTTACCATTAAAAACTGCAGCTGCTTGGACAAGTACTGACAGCTGAGCCGGGATAGGATTGGCACCTTAGTGATTTGCCAGTGACAGGATGTCCAGATAAAGACACTGTTTTCTTCAGTATAGAAGTTGATTTCCCCTGTAGTTCAGTGGTTGTCAGACTAAGTAATATGGAACCTCATGGTTCTCTGAAGTTCTAGGGGTTTTACAGAACGTAGTTACATAATAGTGGACTGTCTGATCTCTTTAAAAAAGTGACACCGGGGTGGGAAAGAAGGACAGAGTGATTTGGGTCTCAAGAGGGTCTGTCTAGGGTGACCACATTTCCGTTCTGCCATTCCGGGACGTGGTCACCCTAGTTGCCCCTTCATACCTTGAGTCCCTGGTGGTCTAGCGGCGTGGAAAGTGCTCTGTGCCTCCTCCGGCACAGAGCTGAAGCTCCCGCGCGCTGTGCTCAGTAATGCAGAGCGCTGGGAGATGATGTCATCTCCCAGCGCTCTGTATTACTAGAGCGCTTGCCTCCAGGTAAGTTGCATTGCCGCCCTGGATGTCAGCCTGCAAGCGGTGTGTCATATCATGGACGCCGCGAGCGGCGTCCATGATGTGACACACCGCTTGCAGGCTGACAACCAGGGCGGCTTGGCTTCATTCCAGGACACTTCATTGTCCCGGTTGAAGGGGACCTGGGACGCGGGACATAGCCCTGAAATAAGGGACAGTCCCGGACGTTCCGGGACCCGTGGTCACCCTAGGTCTGTCCTGCCTAAAAAGGGACACTTGGGAGATATGGTTTAAGATCAACACAAGACCCTTTTACCTCATTGCCAGCGGCCTCAGAGATATGGGAATATAGTTCTCATTGCTCATAATTCACCTGTTGTCTGCCAGTTTGGTGGGCAGATCATCAATATCTAAACCACTGGGTGATGTCAGAGTCTTACTTAGCGCTCATGGGAGCATTTTAATGTGTCAGCAAATCCACTGTCAGTGGGCTTCTATGGAAAGAGGAAAAAGCTCCCATAAGATACTGTCAAAGGGCCTTATTTATGAAGACAAAGTGGAGCATTTCTGGGGAAAACCAACACATACGTATTCCCACCAATTTAAATGGGGCTTTAACCCCATTGAATCATAGCGCAGTCTTCAATTCATTGCTTCACAATGTGTCAGAGACCTGTCCAGCATTCAAGGGATTTAACCCTTTGAGTGCCAGAGGGGTATGCAACGCATTGCAAAGCGCAATGTGTTGTGTACCCCTCTGACACTCAAAGGGTTAAAGCACCATTTTTATAAAGGAATTTCTGAGATATATTATTTGTCCCCCTAAAATGCAATTGGTTTGCCTCAGAATTAATCTACCTTTCCTTTAATTATATGGCCAAGTGACTGCAAGGTGCTGAGCAGCACATCAATACTAGTGCAAAGGAAAACATCTTTTAATTCATATGTTTATTTATATAGAATCACAAGTGTATGCAGCACTTTACTGCAATGTATTGTGACTGATTTACCGAGTATAACACTGGGGGGGCGGGGGGTATCACTGATCCAGAACATATAGTCTAAATAAGCGCGACATACAGGGCTCAATACTATTAGCTGTGCCAAAACCGGTGTTACAGTAAAAACAAGCAACGTGTATTTTGAAAGCATGTGTTTTGCCGGTTTTCTAATGTAGAACCATTGTAAAACAAAACCGGTGTAGTCCGCACATGTCACCATACTAACAAAATGGCGATGTCTGCTTTTATCCAACTGCGCCTTAAACTACCGCCTAAAAAAATGTGCTAAGTGTCAAAGTCCAAGGAAATAGGCATATGTTTGGTGACAGAAAGGTCAAGTTAAGCATTAGATGGCGTAGATTCACTAAAGGTCGATGCTGTGGCAATATGATTTTGTTGATGCATTCATAACACTTCTACATTTCATATACAAGGAGGGCAGTGTATTTCATATACTAGGATGGCAGTGTATGTCGAATAAAATTGGAGAAAAAAGAACGTCGGATGGGAGCACTATATGTCGAAAAAAATGGAGAAAGTTAGTATGTCGAATGGGAGAACTATATGTAGAATTACTAAGAGGTGGGTTAATATGTCGAAGGGGGAGACTGTATCTTGGACTTCTAACACGTTGTGCAGCATGGGTAACAACACCATTGTGTGTTAGCCCTGTATACACTGCCTGACACCCCCAGCCTTCTTCCCTTGACCACTGGTAACTACAGATCCCCATGTACGCTGTCTGACCATCTCCAGCCTTTTCAACTTGCCCACTGCAAGAGACAAATCCCCATGACCACTGCCTGAGCAAGGGAAGAAGGCTGAGGGTGTCAGGAAGTCAGGGGAGGGCTGGCCTGGGGGGCGGGGGGGCAATTGCCCCCTGGGCCGGACATATATCTGGGCCTGTGGGCCACTACCTCACTCAGTCTCTCGCTTGAGGTTGTAAATGGTGCTACACTAGCGATAGCTTACAACTGAAATGTAGTTAAACAAATAGTACCACAGAGCTACAATCCAAGCATAACCCATTTCCATTGTAAGATATATGCTATCATTGCTGTAGCTTTACTTACTACAGAGCGTACAGTGTATCAGTAGTGTAGCCTCATTTCAACTGTAGGCTCTGTGATATCACTTGCCTTACTTCACAACGTAATGCCAATTTTAAAATTACCTAAAGGGGGAGGGCTGGGACAGTGAACTTGAACGATAGTAGAAGCTGGCCACTTGATTGTATTCCCCCCCCCTGGGCCACATGTTGCCAGTCCTCCCCTGCAGTAAGTGTATATGGGGCTAACACACAATGATGTTGTTCCCCATGCTGCACAACATGTTAGAAATACGACATTTGCCCCCTTCTACATATTAACCCTTTGAGTGCCAGAGGGGTACGCAAAGCAATGCGTTGCATACCCATTTGGCACTCAAAGGGTTAACCCCCCTTAGTAATTCGACATATAGTGCTTCCATTCAACATTCTTCTTTCTCCAATTTTATTCGACATACGCTGCCCTCCTTGTATATGACATGTAGAAGGATTCAAATACATCCACAAAATCATATTGCCACAGCATCGACCTTCAGTGAATCTAGGCCATCTAACGCTTAACCTGACATTTCTCCATTTGTTTGGGTGTTTTCAGGGGTTAACTTGACACTTCTCCATTTGTTTTGGACTTAGAGAGCATGCGTGAATGTATTCTGCGCTGTTTTTGTTGAAACGACGATGGTTTAACACCATCCTTGTGGCTTCTACTCCTGAACTCTGAGGCACAGGATTCCCGGCAGAAAATGTGACCACAAAAAACACGGTAATACTGACTGTAGTTAATAATATGCATTGTTTTTAGTTGTTTCTTATGGGCTTTTTTTTAATCTGGCGGTGCGTATAATTACCACTGGTTTAGAATTCCCCACAAGAAACTAAGAAGGGGAATCATGTCTGGGCTGAGGGGTCTAAGTAAGGCCCCTTGTTATTGGTTGGGGAAAAGAAATTAAGGGGAGGGAGTGGGAGGGACAGCTATAAATATGCTTGTCTTACCAGTCACTTCCTCTTCTGGATCCAGTGGAAATCTGCCCGCCCTCCCTCCCTATTTGTCTGGGCCTTTTGGGTGGGGGTTCCTCACTGTTCAGGTCGTAAAAGCACCTGTGGGGGTTTGGTTCTTGCCACAGCTGTTAGCGCTATGGGCCCTTGCCAAGGGATACAATGGTAGACAATTGTGTGGTACATATATATGGTAATAGGAAGATGTTAGGCCAGCGGCCTAGGTAAACACCCGGACCACGGTTGTGGGTTCTGGTCTGCACAGACCAGCTAATGGGGTGTGGTGGGGTGGAGTTTAAAAGGGGCTGAGTTTTACGCTCAGTAAGGGTGGGGACATAGGATTATGTCCCAGATTCTTGGCAAGGGTTCATAAACTGGTTGTTGTATGGACGTTGTTAATTCAATAAAGCTGTGGCCTGTTTTACATCCATATTATGGTCTGTGTGTCTTACTTGGATCATTACCGCATGCCCAAGACATGTTTTAACAACTTGGCTAATAGGAAAACAAAACCCGACTTAAAAAACCACAACGCCTGTTTGGTTTTTTGTAGCGGGGCTAACAGTATCGAGCCCATAGAGTACATAAGGGTTAAATGCAGAACAGAATTCTGCTAAGGTTATGGTTAAACAAATTCTAAGTACCCTGGATTCATAAAGAGTAGAAGTGCCGTCTGCTTTGATGAAGCATTGATGAGGAGATGTGAGCTTAAGCCTTTTGCGTTCCAGAGGGGCATACGACTCATTGCAAAGCAATTCTTTGCATACTCCTTTGGCACTCAAAGGGTTTTAAAGGAATAGTGGCCCTTTATTATGAAAACATACACTGTAGAGCTTTTCCTGCTTTGTAAAATAGGGGACTCCCACTGCAGAGAGATTTGGAGGGTCATGCACAAAGCGGTGATAAACAGGTGATAAAGTGGATATAAATTATCCAGTGATATCACTTCTCCAATTCCTGTGTTATTCTATAGAGCCTATGCACTAAGATCTCTCAAGCTGGAGAAATCATAGTGCATAGACTCCATACAATAACATAGGGTTTGGAGAAGTGATCTCATTAGAGAAGTTATCCCCTGTTTATCACCTCTTTATCACCCCATAATGCATCTCCCTCTGGTTTTATGGCAATTATTTTGTTGTATTCTATGGGAGAGATGATCCTCTGGCTACAATTTTTCATAGAATGTGATAGTAACAGCTTCCTCACTTTGTCAGTTTCAAATCACTTCCTGACAGTTTTAATGAAGCAAATATCAGCAATGGGAATGTCATTGTCCTACACATCAGGAAAAGCCATATAATATGTGTTTTTTTATAGTCAAGGTTTCCTATGCCATAAATGAGACTTAACAGATGAGAGTTGGTATCGTGTTAGCAGTAGAAATACAGGGGACAAATAAAGTCGTTGATACCTTTATTGGCTAACTAAGCAGATTTAGGATGCAAGATTTCAAGACTGTAGGTCTCTTCCACAGGTATGTTATACAGATAAATATGAAAACATCTTACTTATGTACAAATACACATTGCATTGTTTAGAATGGAAATCAGATAAGAAAACTCAGTTCAGATCCAGATACTTTTGATCAGTCAGTAGTAAATTGCAGTATTCCTCTGAGGAGTTAGAGGTATTTTCTATCCAAATGGGACTGTTGGAAAGGTTAATCCACAATCTGATAATGTGGCAGGAAATCTTTGTTTCTATTCAAATAATGTACAACATTAAACTTCAATATTAACTTAACCTCCCTCCCTGACAGAGGAAGAGACCTAAGATCTTGACATTTTGCATCCTAAATCTGCTTAGTTAACCAATAAAGGTATCAACTACTATATTTGCCTCATAAATGAGACTTGAAAGAGAAGTGCACTGTTGCGGTACTTGTAGGTAACGCATTGCCCAGATAAGCATACCTGGAAACTTCTTCCCAATGAGCAACTGAAGAGGGCTCATGTGTTGCCGACGAGGAGATATCAATGACGCAATTTGCTTCATAAAGGGGCGTGGCTTAATCGGGCGGGTGGTGTTTACTTGCCTATGTGTCATAAAGTGGGTGAGAAGTGGGAAGAACAGTGTGGGAAGGAGGAGAAGAGGGAATGGGAGGAACAGGGTGGGAAGGAGAAAAAAACGCCCCACTTTCCGAGAATCAGCCTCTGTCTCTGGGGCAGATCCGGAGAGTTCCCAGGTATGCAGATAAGGAACAATGAGGGAAAAGGGCTTGATGCAAGAGAGCAGTGCACACAAATGGAGCAGTGAAGAGTGTTCTTGGCTGATCGTAAGGCAAGAGATGGGGTGTAAGGGGAAGATCAGTATGGAGATGTAGGAGGAGGTAGAGGAGAGCACTGAACAAGAGAAGTAGGAATTTTTATTACATACAGAGTTTGATGCAGGGCCGGATTTACATCTCAGGAACCTGTAGGCACAGAAATCTGAAGCGCCCCCCCCATTGGCCATCTCCACTGGAAACCTCCACAATGCTCCAAATCTCCACATATTATCCCCCATCATCTCCATATTGCACTCACATTGCCCCCATCAGCTCCATATTGCCCTCACATTGCCCCCATCAGCTCCATGTTGCCCTCACATTGCCCCCATCATCTCCACATTGCACCCATCATCTCCATTTTGCCCTCACATTACCCCCCATCAGCTCCATATTGCCCCCATCAGCTCCATATTGCCCTCACATTGCCCACATCATCTCTAAACTGCCCCCATCATCTCCATATTGCCCTCACATTGCCCCCCCCCAGTGTCAGTTTCTTACCTCCCTGGTGGTCCAGCGGCATGGCAGAAGAGGTCTGTGCCTCCTTCTGCACAGACCTGTAGCTGCTGGAGCTCCCATGCAGTCTTCTCTTCAGTAATGCAGAGCACTGGGAGATGATGTCATCTTCCAGCTCTCTGCATTACTAAAGAGCTGATGAGGGAGCTCAGCAGCTACAGGTCTGTGCCGTAGAAGGCACAGACCTCACTGGGTGGGGGGTTTATTACGCCACTGCACGCATCGCGGCAATGCTAAGTTAAAAACCAAAAATTATCCCAATTATAGGCGCCCCTCTGTGGGGTGCGTCTGTAGGCAGATGCCTACTCTGCCTTATGATAAATCCAGCCCTGGTTTGATGGACAATCACTGGAGAGATTGGAGGAGGAGGGGGGCAGAAACAAACCTAGATCACAGTAAGGTAAATTGTGCCGCAGCATTTTGTATAGATTGCACTATATGAAGTTGAGAGGCAGAAGGACCAGAGAGAAGAAGGTTACAGTAGTCCATGTGGAATAGAATGAGTTCATGCTGAATATAATGAGTTCATGTATAAGAGCTTTAGTTGTGGAATACAGGATTTTGTAAAGTTGATACCTTTATTGGCTAACTAAACAGTTTTAAAATGCAAGCTTTCAAGACTACTTAGGTCTCTTCCTCAGGCATGTTATACAGATAAATATGAAAACTTCTCTCTTAAATACAAGTACACATTACATTGTTTATAATGGAAATCAGATAAGAATGTTAGTCCAGATACAGATTCCTTGATCAATCAATGATAGAGGATGTGATTTAAATTGCATTCTTCCTCTGAGTCCAGGTATTTATGATCCCAGAGGGACTGTCGTAAAAGTTTATTCACAATGAGGTAATGTGACAGAAACTCTCTGTCTCTATTAAGCCCATAGGTCAAAGAGTCAAATTGTAGCATTAATTTTACCTGCCATAATTTTCTGTCCCTCTGATTGTGAAATTGTCCCGTTAGTACAGTGAGTTTAATGTCCCTGACACTGTGCCCACTTTGGCAAAAATGTTCTCCTACTGGTGTCTCTGTCTTTTTGTTATTAACACTGGATATGTGGGAATTAAACCTCTTATATAATTTTTGTCCCGTTTCCCCCACATAAACAGCTGTTGGGCATTTTGCACACATGATAAGGTATATTACATTGGATGATTTGCAGGTGAAATTACCGTTGATCTTATGGTGTAACTGGGTGTTCGGTATGGGTACCTTGTCTGTGGTGTAAATGTGTGCACATGTTTTACACCTACTTTGTAGGCAGGGTAGTGTGCCATTGTTTGTATTTTTGTTCAGGGCACTCCTTACCATCCGTTGTTTTAAATTGGGAGGCTGTCTGAAGGAGAGTAAGGGAGGCTGTGGAAATATGGCTAACACGGTACCAACGGTATGGCTAACACGGTACCAACCCTCATCTATTAGTTGTGGAAGAACAGCAGAAGGGATGGATTATTGATATGTTATGTAAGAACGCAGTTAAGATTTTGCAGCAGTGTAAATTTTAGTAGGGAATGAAAGGGCAGTCAATTATCACACCTAAGCGAGCAATGCATTGGAGACCTCTCTGATATCCAAGTAGTTAAAATCCCTATTTAACTTCAAGCTACTACCTATCCAAATTCTTACCTTAGTAGGAGAATATATCTTGACAGGATTAATACTATTGACAGTTTGTGAGGTTATGCAAATGATCTAGAATAGGCCAGCAGACACTGTCAGGTGATTGGGCTAGCACTGCGGGATGTTAGTATCTGGCTGACAGTGCGTGGTAATTGGGAGGATGAGCAGTGTGAAATCTTAGTATCTCACTGGGAGTAGGACAAGTGAGAAGCAGAACTGTATGTAATGTTAGGATCTGGCTCTCATTAAGAGGAAAGTGGGAGGGAGTGCAGTGTTGAATGTTAGTACTGACCAATAGGAAATGTCAGGTGAGAGGGAGAGCCATGTAGAATGTTAGCATGTGGTTGGCATGAAGTGGCAGGTGGTAGGCTGAGCAGTACTGAGCTTTAATACCTGGCTTACTGTAAAAGGCAGGTGGTAGGAAGAGCACTGTGGAATGACGGTATTTTGCTGACCCGAGTAGCAGTTGGGAGAGAGAGCAGCGTGCAGTGTTATTATCCAGTGGTTTCTAATTAGCATAACATGACAAACAAAATAAGTTGTTACTTATCACGGTGCCCGTGATTGCCTCTATGAGATATTGCTATTCAGCGACGTTGTTACTGCCTAACTGTTACTCTACGCTGAGTTGCTGTTCTTATAGGTCACTATGCTGGTGATGTCATCTCTCCGCCCACCTGCTAGGCCTTTTAAACCTCAGCATATCTCATTACCTTTGCCCTTTCGTGGTGTACCTGAGCCTAGTGCTGTGTTGGTCCATTGCTGTTCCTGTGTACGATTCCTGGCTACGTCTGACTACCGATCCGGCTCTGACTCCTGGCTACGCCTGACTACCCAATCTGGCTCCGACCATTGGCGACGTCTGACTACCCGATCCGGCTCTGACACTTGGTTGCCTCTGGTTCTCTCTCTCTCTGTTGCGCTCCGATTGTGATTCCTTGTCTCGTTAGGAATCCTTGCTGCCTGTGCCTTCCTCCTAGCGCTCGCTTCCGCTAGCAGCGCTTGTCATCCAGTCCGTGTACTGACCTCCCGTGGCCGTCCCGGTTTGTGTGTTTCCTCACCTAGCCTCAGTGCCGGTTACCTTGTCGGCTGTATACCTAGCATTTGGGTATTGTCGCGCTTCCCATTTCCTGCCGACTGTGTGTGAAAGTGCTCTGCATTGTCCTCCCACTTAGCCTGTGTGAGTTCCCAGGGCCTTTCGGTTATTGCTCGCCTGCCTAGTGACGGGTGAGGAAAGTGAGTCCACTGATACTCCCTGGTCTCGTGAAGGTGTGCCACTCATACTGTGTGTGTGGAATTGCTCTGCACTGTCCTCCTACCTAGCCTGTAAGAGTTCCCAGCGCCATTCCGTACTGCTCGCCTGCCTAGTGAAGGGTGAGGAAAGTGAATTCACTGTTCCTCCCTGGTCTTGTGAAGGTGTGTCACTCTTGCTGCCACTGTTGCTTCCATTATTGTGTCATCATTACTGCCACTATTGTACTTAATAAAGTTTTATCTTAAGTTCACCTGTACTTGTCACTCTATTTATTTCCTAGTCACTCCGTGACATTACGCTAGTTACTCTTTAAATCAATAGAGTTTTTCATCTCCTGTGTGTAAGCAGTTTATCCCCGAATACTTCACTTTTGTGTCCATACATATGGCCCCGTATAACCTGTCCTTCACTGTTCTCCTGTATGAATGTGGATATTCCTCTAGGGACCTAAAGAGCTTGGGTACCAGTATGCAGTATAACCATGTCTGGAATGCATTAAACATTCTGTTTTGACATTAGTGCACTTTACTGTTTCTTATCTGCCAGTTTACATAAGGTTCTCGGTTTGACAGTCGTATTCTTGTTGGATTTACTTTTGATAATTACAATATTCTTATATCTCATTCTCTGTTAAACTGCAGAAGTAGTAATGTTTTATTTTAACATGTATTGTTTTCGTAGTACATATTATTTTACTTAGTGACTTTTTCATTTGTTCTGTTCTAAACCTGAATCTACTAGTTTAGTTTTCTGTGTCTTCCACTATCTGTAATGTGAACTGTCTCTTCCTGCAGTCTGCAAAGCAGTCTGTGACTCATATTCAGATGATCACAAGAAATGTCTCTCTGTCATTCTGTTTTGTTAAAGGGCAATCACCATCAGATAGTTGTCCCACTGGCAAATCTGATCTTCTGGGATCAGACTTGCTGATAAAGCAAGGGACCAGTGAGAGCAGAGCCAGTCCTTCCCAGTAGGCAAAGTAAGCAACTGCCTAGAACTCCAAATTATGAGGGGCGGTGCCTCAACTGTGCTGGCCGTGCCCACATTCTGAATTGCGGGTGTGGCCAGAGCAATCTCAATATCCCTTTACGGATTATTATTTCATCCAGGGCTGCCATCAGGGGGTTACAGACAGCACCCTTGTATGGGACCCAGCTAAGCAGGGGTGCTCTCCCCTTTGATCAGACACAGAGGCCCGTGCAGCCCCAGTGATGGTTTGGGGGAGCTTGAACAAAAAGGGGACCCCAGACAACCAGACTGCCCAAGGGGCTTCTGGAGGATCTTCTGGTGGGCCCCTTTATATATTCTGTAGATAGTGTAGCAAAGAATTGGAGCTCACGTCTTCCACTCTGTCCTTGATTTCATATCATACCATATAGTGGAGCAGTTTACAGGCTTCATCTTAACGTGTACTTCCAGGTTACAGTGCAAATGTGCAGAGTGCAGGTAGCTTTATGTTTGTACTGGGCCCCAAGATTTCTGATGGCAGCCCTGATTTGACACCTTGGATGCAAGAGAGATCTCAAACTCATTGCAGAGCAGTGTGTTGGAGGTATATCAGGCAACCAATGGGATAAATTTTTTTTTGTTCTTTCTTGTTATAAGCCAATGGTATTTTATTTGCCAGGAAAAAGTGGATGGAACTAGGGGTGGAGTCATGTGAGGTTTGGGGGAGTTGCGTTGGGCAGAGCCTAGGGTACCTAGAGTGCCTTGCCTAGGAGAGCCTGGGATGTAAATCTGGGCCTGAGTGGGGCAGGAGAACGGGGGTCTGAAATGAGACTCCTGATCACAGGCGGAACTATAGAGGGTGCAGTTGTGCCAGGGCCAGTGTCCAAGGTAGGGTGCATCTGCTCCAGGGTCCAATAGGTCATAGCTATACAGCTGTGAAAATATTGTTACTTTAGGGGCCAAGCACAACAGACCACTGCCCCAGATGCTTCCCCTTTGAAGTACAGATCCCCATAGACATTTTCTATCATTCCTGAAAACTGATATAGCTGGTCTATCGCGACTGTTCACACCACCCAGGAGTATGCGGCTGAGAGCCAGAGACTTCCACATTGCTTTCCAGCAGATGGCGCCAGTTCTGACACCGTGCATAGCTGATAGGAGCTGTTTTAGGGCCACACAGAGCAGTCCCAAGCTTCTTTTTAACTATGCCTTCTCCCATTTGAGCAAACTTACTAAAACATAATTGCACTTTAACTGAATATCTAGCAAACTATTGCTTGAATTTTATTGCAGTTGATAACTTTACCAGTTGTTGCATTGACAAATATCTCTATAGACTTCATTGGGAATCTTTTAGATATAACCCGTGATAACACTTATCAACTGCTATAATCTGGGCCTGTAATAGTGGGCAAGGCACACACAGGCTGAGCACTTATGTTCTTTAGAAAATACTGTTGAGTTACAGACTCTTTTTATAGACTGCAACCAGAGGGCGCTCACTTAACTGAAAATGCAAGGAAGAGCTGAACTGAAGTAGTAGGTACGCACACATAATGAAGGAAAAAGAAAGCCTTTGTAAAGCAATGCTCTGCGCACCCCTTTGATCTTCAAAGGGCTAGTATATACTACAAAAATACATCACTATTCCTTAATCTCAGCGTTAGTCCGTGGGGCTCACCGACAGGTCACATTTTCAGGATATTTCTCCTGCTTGGTCATGGGTAGGTAATCAGTGACTTAGTCATTTTAATTGATCTACATATGCTTGAAGGGATAGCAACACTTAATCTGTAGTAAAATGTGTATTGTAAGGTTAATCCTACTGAATACAACAAGGGTACTCCCACTGTTGAGAGGTGCTTTGTTCAAAAGTTATAAGTGCTCAAACTTGCATTTTTAGGTGCAATATCTCAATAACCTGAAATTTTACAGTGGAGCTGTTGCTACATTACTCCCATATGATGGTGTAGCAACAGCGCCACTGTAAAATTTCAGGCCATCAAGATACTGTACCTAAAAAAAATTAACGTTTGAGCTGCTATAACTTTTGAATAAAACATCTCTCGGAAGGGGAGCACCCTTGCTGTACTCAGGAGGATAAACCTTACAATGTAAATTTTACTATAGTTTAAATGTTACTACCCCTTTAATAAGGGATATACTGAAAACCTGACCTGTTGATATGTCCTGAGTAGAGCTGAGAATCATTGCTCTAAAGAATTTCTCTTACTATGCTGGTGTTACATGGGTCTTCCCCATTGAGATCCATTGACTTTGGCGGGCAATGGAGACATTAAATATCTGCCATAAACATCAGGCGACTAGTAGAGTAAAAGCGATTCCTTTATTGGCTAACTGAGTGGATATAAGATGCAAGCTTTCCAGACAATGTATGTCTCTTATTCAGTTAGCCAATAAAGTATCATTTTTACTCTACTAGTCTCCCGTTTTTTCTGTGGCTAACACGATACCATGCTTTACCAATGCCATAAACATCGACTATTGTTTTTTACCATCAGGAGGCAGATAAGTCACTTAGGGATGATTCATTAAGTGCAATTCAGGAGCAAACCAACTATATTATAGAGGATAAGTACAAAATATCCAAATTCCCATACATTTAAAGGGATACTTGCACCTCCTAATAATATACCCAAAATTACCTTAAAGGTATAGTAATGGCTTAAAAGAATAAAAAGTAAATTTGTAGATAATGCAAAAAGAAAGAGATCGGTGAAAGTCCTGTCTCTCAAACCTTTATGGTTTGAGAGATAGAATGTTTTAAAGTTCCTCTAGCTGACAGCAGGAGATTCGAGTCGGCCGACTTGAAAAGGCTCTTCAGCAGAGCCAAGATACCGAAATCTAAAAAGAACTACTTAATTGGAACGATCTACAAAGTGTGCCTGGTTTGCAAGCACACTTTGTAGACAGTTCCAGTGAAGTAGTTCTTTTTAGATTTTGGTATCTTGGCTCTGCTGAAGAGCCGCCTGACGGTCCCCGGACCAGGATTTCCTGCTGTCAGCTAGACGCTGACGTCAGGGAAAGGGGAGGAAGAGGAGAACTTTAAAACATTATATCTCTCAAACCATAAAGGTTTGAGAGATAGAATGTCTCTATCTCTCAAACCATAAAGGTTTGAGAAATAGGATTTGCACCAATCGATTTCTTTTTGCGTTATCTACAATATTATTTTTTATTCTTTTAAGCCATTACTAGCCCTTTAATCTGGGCAGACAATTCCAGTGACCACTATAAATCAATTCAATACGTATTGGTTCTCCAAAATTAGCTGTTAATTAGTAATGGAGTTAATGTCCATGGAGGTAGACATGTTTATGTGCTGTTGGACTGCCAAAAGCCAAATTCCTCCCACTGAAGACTTCCTGTGAACACTTCAGTGTAAGCAGATGAGTCCAGGAGGCCTGCAAAGAGAAACATGTCTGTCCCCTTGAAAGGGATACATTTGGAGACCTAATCTACACGTCATTGATTCATCGTGGCCATTAGGATTTTTTGCCCAGACTAAGTGATATAAAGGTTAATTATTAGAAATTGTGAGTATTACTTTAACCCTTTGAGTGCCAGAGGGGTACGGAATGCAGTGCTGGAACTACCAGTGCTGTGCCTCTCTGGCACTCATGGGTCCGGCTCAGGGTCAGAGCCGGCGTCCATATGCTCTGCTCACTGCTGGAGGAGGACTCCGACTAGTATTCAGAGGTGGGCAAGGAGTGCATGCGCAGTCCAATTTTCATTCCCATATAACAGAGGATGAGACAGAGGGCGGAGTCATGTGAAGAGTAGGGTGTGGTCATAGGCGGAGGTAAAGGATCCTGGAATGCCTTGCCTGGTAGAGTGTGGGATGGAAATCCAGCTGGGAGCTTGCTGCCTCTCTTTACAACAATCTCAGCATGTGATACCTATGTGAAATGCCTCGTAGGATACAACTCATATACTCTTTTCTTCATATGTTGCTACACGACATGTGAAAGGGGTCTTATAATTACGTATGAAAGGAAGAGTCATTAAAGGGATAGTAATAATTAAAATGGTAAAAAAAAATATGTTGTAGGGTTTATACCTCTGAGTAAAACAAGGGTACTCCCACTGCTTTAAGGTGTTTTATTCAAACGTTATTATAGCTCAAACGTGAATTTTTTTGGAGCAGGGTGGTGTAGCAATAGCGCCACTGTATAATTTCAGGCCACTGTGATACTGCACCTAAAAAAATCAAGTTTGAGCTGTAATAACTACTGAATAAAACACCTTTCAGCAGTGGAAATACCCATATTTTACTCGGGGGGAACCCTACAATATATATATTTTTTACATTTTAAGTATTACTATCCCTTTAAATGAAATGTGTCACTTTTTCAGCTTCTCCCCATGTTATGACTACCATCAGTGAGACAACTGACAATTGACAATTGATGCCTTTTAGCAGTTTACACCTGTGCTATAAGACAGACGTTGAACACATTAGAAAAGGGTTAAAGTCCAGTATAAGATTTCAAGCTGTTAAGAATATTGTGCAAGATATCTATCTACTGCCTTTTTTTTTAACCGAGTCAGAAAACAGCTGTGATTCATCCCAGCAATTCCTTGTCCTTTAAACAAAAGTTCTTTCAACAAAAATAACGAAGACATTCTGAGGCTGTTGTACAAAGTATACTTGGAGCAATTCGGGGTAAACCAAATATCCCCCATGATTTAACCTTGTGGCGCACAGGGGTGCACAAAACAATGTCTTGCACAACCTTCTGGTCCCCAAGGGGTTACAGGAAGAGTAATGTTCCTAATGAAAACATACATGTTTCAGGGTTGCTGAGTAAAACAAGGATATTGCAAATGCTGGGAGATGACTCCTATAAATGTTATTCCAGTGAAATGTGTTTTTAACTACAATTGTCTACTGTTGTCACCAGGGGGTGCTGTTGCTAGCATTCACTATGGAGAGCTGTAGTCTATGCTGTCCTACATAGCACATTAGAAAAACATTGTGACATTTGGACACCAGTTGGCGCTGTTGGTAATGGTCTGTTTAAAAAAAAGAAAAAAAAGAAAAAGAAATTGGTTTGAACTGTAATAATTATGGAATGAAAAATCTCCAATCAATAGGGGTACCCTTATTTTGCTTTAACCTATATTTTCTTTAAAAAGTACATAGATCCTGTAAATGGAGTTTTAAACCCCTTGCGTTAGAGACCTGTCTAGCATTCAAAGGGATAAATTTCCAATTTAGATAAATGTAAATTTGGGAGATTTTTATTTGTCCCCTGTGGAACAGTCGGTTTGCTTCATAAATTCTTCCATTTCTTCTTTTACTTAGTAAATCAGCCCCTTTTCCTGACATCAGTGAGGTATTAAGGCCTAGACAAAGTAGGCCTAAGCCTAGAACAACAGGTGGGCAGGGGGAGATATCCAACTTTATGCCTGGATCCATTTTCTAAAGAAAGTTCACTGACTCCAAGGTTCAGTGCCTACATCTTCTCATAAGAACCCCTTTTGCAAAGTGATCATACCCAAATGATCGTTCTTCTTAAAGGGATAGTAATACTTTATTATTACTATTCCCCATATTGTAGATATTTGAAAAAGAATTTAATTGCCCCCGGGTTCATTTCTCAAACCTTTATGTTTTGAGAGAGAACCGAACGCAAAGTTCCCCCCTCCTTCCCCCTTCCCTGAATTCAGCATTGTACTGACTGCAGGGATATCCGGTCTGATTTTCATCAAGCGGCTCTGCAGCAGAGCCACGATCGCGTTAGTGAAAAAGAATTATTTCACTGAAACGGTCTTCTACGTGTGCTTGCAAACCAAGCACAAACCAAGCACATGTAGAAGACCGGTTCAGTGAAATAATAATTTTTTTACTAACGCGATCTCGGCTCCGCTGCAGAGCCGCCTGATAAAAGTCAGACCGGATATCCCTAGGGTTGCCACCTTTTCTTAAAAAAAATACCGGCCATAGCATTCCCTCCATAGACTTAACATTGAACAGAAGCCAATTTTTTACCAGCCTGCTGGTAAAACACTGGCTGGGTGGCAACCCTAGATATCCCTGCAGTCAGTACAACGCTGACTTCAGGGAAGGGAGAGGGAAGGGGAACTTTGCCTTCGGTTATCTCTCAAACCATAAAGGTTTGAGAGATGACACTGGGGGCAATTAAATTCTTTTTCAAATATCTACAATATGGGGAATATTAATATTAAAGTATTACTATCCCTTTAAATTAACTTGTTCACGTCCTTTTATCCCATCAGATGCTAGTTATTTGAATATATATTAGATACCTGTAAAGCCTAATAAAAATGTTCCTCCCTTTGATTGATACTCATGCCTCTGTGTCTTTATGAGGAGGGCTGTGGCCCAGGGTAGGGGCTGGATAATGTGGGGGTGTGGCATAGTGAATTTGGGGTGTGTGTCTATGCACTGAGTTGAGTCTAGGCCAGTAGAAAGTCTATATCCATCAATGACTACCTAATATATTTGTTACTGTGTATTGTTTTCACACCTGGACTGGGCTGCAAGAGCAAGGAGGATCCATGGGACTGTGGACGACCTGAGGAGGCAGATTTTCACAGGCAGGAACTACATGCAGGTTAACCGTTTGAGTGCCAGAGGGGTAGGTTACACTGAAGCTCTATACATTGGAGATTTCAGACAGATATTTTGTTGCATTCTATGGGAGAGGTGAGTCACTGACAGCAGTTTGTTATGGTGACAGCTTTATCACTTCCTATCAGTTTGACTTTTCAGGAAGTAAGCTGTTACTCACTTCCTGACAGTTTTAACTGTTGTGATTTTTGAATAAAACAGCTGACAGCATTGGGAGTGTCCTTGTTTCAATTAACAAGAAAAGCCCTGTAACATATAGATAAAATGTTTCCCTTCATTACCCCCTCCAGAGCTAACAAGTTTCTATGCCTCTCCCTTTCCTATGACATCTCTCTCTCTCCTATTCTATCTTGTTGTGTGTCTGGACCTCAGCAAACTCTTAATCTACATCTTGACTGTTTCCGGATGTTTTTTTCAAATGTAAAGGGACAGTATTTAATATTGAGAATAAAATATATTTCTGGGTTTATCCTGCTGAATTAAAGTGATCGTAATGCCTGCTGTTAAAGGGACACTATGTCCCATAAAAATGTCTTGTTTTGTAGTGTTTTAAAAAATAAATTATATGACACAAATCTTATCTCTCAAACCATCATATCTCTCAAACCTTAATGGTTTGAGAGATATTCACCACTAAAGTTCCCCCTCCCTCCCCATCTCCTGACGTCAGAGCTGTGCTGAGAGCAGGAGATCCTGGGACCAGCCAGCGGCTCTGCAGCAGAGCCGAAATCGCAACATTGGACAATAATTACTTCATTGGAAAAGTCTACAAAGTGTCCCTGGTTTGCATGCACACTTTGTAGACCGTTCCAATGAAGTAGTTCTTTTTAAATAACACAATTTCTGCTCTGCTGAAGAGCCTGCTTGAGTCGGCCAAGATGGATGTCCTTCTGTCAGCTTTTACAGCTGACATCAGGAGAAGGGGAGGGAGGGGGGGAACTTTACATACGAATATCTCTCAAACCATAGCGGTTTGGGAGATAGGATTTGTGCCACATAATTAATTTTTTTTAAACACTACAAAGCAAGATTTTTTTTTATGGCACATTACTGTCCCTTTAATAAACTTTAATATTGTAGACATTAAAAATATAAATTCAGTGATGCATGCTTTGTCTCTCAGACATGTATAGTGTGAGAGATATAAACCCCCCCCCTCCCCTTTCATAGACGTCAGCCTCTAGCTGACAGAAGGAGATTCGGGTTGTGCGACCCGACGGCGGCTCTTCAGCAGAGAGCGAAATAGCGCTATCTAGAAAGAAATACTTCAATGGAACGGTCTACAAAGTGTGCCTGGTTTGCAAGCACACTTTTTTGCACGCCCATCTGACCCTTAAAGGGTTAAGATTACTATGTGCCTTGGGCAGAGTCTGAGGTGCTGGGGTCCTCCTAGCAGCTGTCATGTCCGCCTCCATGGACTTGACATCCAGGACTCACTGAAGATGTTGTTTTGCACAAAGGCATAAGGAAAAATTCATAGGGGTCATAAGGATTTACTTGCCATAGTAATATAAGTAGAAGGGTATTATTTAAAGCTTTGATCCTATAGGGGCAAAAGAGTGAAATGGGGGGGGTTCTGGGTAACTGGAAACTCCCTCTAATTTTGTCCTTGAAATCAGGGGCATTTTAACCCTTTGAAGTTGCAATGCATTGCGTACCCCTCTGGCACTCAAAGGGTTAATGCGTTCACCATCGGCCTGTTTCCATGGGGTCTCACTCTGGGTTTCTAATAGTCCCAGATTTACAGTAAGGATCCAGTTTAATCCTGTGGTCAGATGGTCAGCGGGAGGTGACGCTGCTCTGGGTGCACAACACATACATGAGGCTGTCACAAATAGGAACCAAAGAAATTAAAGCAATAATAATGGCTGATTTTATCAGCATTCAATATTGTACATATTAAAGTGTTAGTAATGTCCCATACATTTTTTGTAGATTTGTAAAGGGTAAAAAAAGAATCTCATTGCCACAAACTCCATCTCTCAAACTGCTATGTTTTGAGAGATATTGGCAAAGTTCCCCCTTCCCTCCCCTTCACTTGATGTCAGCTGTAAAGCTGGCAGAAGGAGATCCGTGTTGGCCAACACAATGAGGCTCTTCAGCAGATCCGAAATCCCATTGTTAGAAAAGAACAACTTCATGGAAACTGTCTACAAAGTACGCTTGCAAACCAGGCACACTTTGTAGACCTTTCCAATGAAGTAATTATTTTCTAACAATGAGATTTCAGCTCTGCTGCAGAGCCGCCGGCTGGTCAAGGACTGGGATCTCCTGCTGTCAGCTAGACGCTGACGTCAGGAGAACGGGAGAGAAGGGGGAACTTTGAGTGCGAACATCTGTAAAACCATAGCGGTTTGAGAGATGGGCAGTGGCGTAACTGGACCCGTCACTTCAGGGGCCCAGCCACCCCTGTGACCCCTCCACCTGGTGCCTGCAATCTCCCTCTGGCTCTCTAGTAATGCAGAGCGCTGGGAGATGACATCATTTCCCAGCACTCTGCATTACAGAAGAGGACAGCGTTGGAGCTCAACGAGCCAACCTGTCTCTCCTGCCACTCCAGTGAATCACCAGGGATTGGGAGATAGGAGATGGGGGCATTTTTGAGGGCCCGGGGGCCAATGTGGTCAGGTGGTGGGGGGCCCATGGCACTTCTTGCACCAGGGCCCGCAGGGTTCTAGTTACGCCTCTGGAGATGAGGGTTTGTAGCATTGAGATTCTTTTTTTACCTTCTACAAATCTATAAAAAAAATTAGGGGACATTACTAACACTTTAAAAAAAAAAGAAACCTGTTGATGAAAGTCCAGTCTCTCAAACCTTTATAGTTTGAGAGATATAACCTGCTAAAATTCCCTCCTTCCGCTCCTTTCATAGACGTCAGACTCTAGCTGACAACAGGAGATTCGGGTTGTGCGACCCGACGGAGGCTCTTCAGCAGAGCCGAAATAGCGCTATCTAGAAAGAAATACTTCGTTTCAATGAAGTATTTATTTTTAGATAGTGCTATTTCGGCTCTGCTGAAGAGCTGCCGGCTGGTCAAATGACCAGAATTGCATGCTGTCAACTAGAGGCTAACGTCTGTGAAAGGGATGGGGGGGAACTTTAGCAAGTTATATCTCTCAAAATATAAGGTTTGGGAGACAGGACTTACATCAATTGGTTTATTTTTTTAATATCTACAATATTAAAGGGATAGTAATACTTCGTTTTATCTTTATTTTATTTTGTAGGCATTAAAAAAACATGAAGAACGATGTAAGTCTTATCTCTCAAACCGTTATGGTTTGAGAGATATTCACAAGCAAAGTTTCCCCTCCCGCCCCTTTTACCTAGTGTAAGCCATCTCTTCTCAGATGTGGAATCCAGTCCATAGACCAGACAGATAACAGCAGGGGACAATCTTCTTCCTATGAGAACAATGAAAGCCCTGCCCCCCTTGACAAGCTTTTCAGGTTTTTCCCTTATCTTAATTGAAGATTGTCCCTCTCTGCAGTCTACCTGGGCACATCCCTTCTGCTGTGGCTGAACAGTGTTACATCAGTAAAAGGGGCGGGAGGGGGATACTTTGTCATTGAATTACTCTTGTACTACAACTCTGACAGAACTGAAATAACACTCTCCAAAGTCCAAATACTATGATGATTAATTAGAGCTGCTTTTATTATGAAACATTATGAAACATCCCTTTAAAGTGTTAATAATGTCCACAAAAAAGTTTTTTTGCTAAATGCAAAAAAAACATATTGCTCAAAGCTGTCAACAGGAGGTCCGTGTCGGCCAACATGGAGGCACTTAAGCAGAGCTGCGATCTTGTTATTTACCATGAATCCCTTCATTGGAATGGTCTAAAACGATTGCTTGAAAACCAGGCACACCTGTATCTCTTAAACCATAGCGATTTGATAGATAACGGTTTTTTGCATTTAGCTCAGCTTTTTAAGCTCTAAATGCAAAAAACCTTTTTGTGGACATTACTAACACTTTAAGATGTAAAAAAATATATGTTGTAGGGTTTATGTCCCCGAATAAAACAAGGGTACTCCCACTGCTGAGAGATATTTTACCAAAAAATTATAACAGAGCAAACTTGAATTTTTTAGGTGCAATATCACAGTGGCTTGAAAATTTACAGTGGGGCTGTTGCTACACCATCCTATGGAGATTTATGGTCTACAGACCAGAGCAGTCCATAGGATGGTGTAGCAATAGCGCCACTGTAAATTTTCAGGCCACTCTGATATTGCACCTAAAAAATTCAAGTTTGAGCTGTTATTTTTAATAAAATATGTCTCAGCAGTGGGTGTACCCTTGTTTTACTCAGGGGCATAAACCCTACAACATATATTTTTTTACTTTTTAAGTATTACTATCCCTTTAACTGTGTAACGTAATTGCTGTAAAATGACTAGTGGCGGAGGTGGTTGTGGTGGTGGCGGCACTTGTGCCACCTCCAACTAACTCAGTCTCACAGTCATTCTCTTCCATGCTTTGCATTTGCACAACAGCAGAAGGAGACATGGGTGTAATTATTACTGAAGAAAATGTTGTCCCATTCACTGAGACACTACTATAAAGTCCACCACTGCCCCGTGCACTTTTAGGACTGCTACTAAAGCTACTCAGTTAGCCAATAAAGGTATCACCTTTACTCTACTGGTCTCTATATTTAAAAAAAAAACAAAACAAAAAAAAACAGCTAGCAACATATTTAGCTTTTGAATTGTGTTCATCATGAGCAAAGCATCTCCATATTGTAGATTTTATAGACTGAGCGGTTCCTCAGGGATTACTACTTCTTACATAATCAGTACAACAGGGGCTAGGTGATGCAATAGTGCAATCAGGAGTAGACAGCAGTGGCACTGCACTTCAAACATCAATAGACGCATTCGTAGGTAGTTATTGTTCTTGATGCTGATTAGTCAGTAGTAATGAGTGTGACTGGGTGGGGGATGTACTTGGAAGTGGTGATGGTGATGATGATGACTAAGATGTTTATATATGTTTAGGCATGTCCAGACTTTTCAGTTGATCTCTTGAAGAGTTTATTAACAGGCATATTGTTTCTTTTCAGTGGTGCAAGATTGAGCCTTTTTCTTTCAGATACATGGGGGTGGGCTGGTGTGTGCCCATTGTAAATACCAGGCCAGCGGGCCTCTAACTCACTCCATCTCTCTTGCTATTGTAAAGCAGCAGAAGAAGGTGTGTGTGTGGGACTGGCCCAGTACTTAATTACACAGCCTCCAACCAGGGCTGCCTTATAATAGGGACAAGAGGGGCTGGTGTCCTGGGATGGGTGAGAAAGAGGGCTGGAGCAATGTGGTAAGGTTCACTCTCATTTTGTCCCATTAAGCCATGACTATTTTTCCCAGTGAGTAAAATGTGTTGTGCAGGAAGCTTCCTCGTGCTCGCACAGACTGAAATGTGAGAAGCAGGAGCACGAGTCCAGTGACATTGGCTGCTGCTACTTCGTACTCTCTCTGTTCCATTTCACCAGTCACCAGCTTAGAAGCTTAAAGGGATAGTAATACTTTAAAACATATAAATGTAATTCAATCGATATTTTAAAAATACATTAATTGTGCAATTTTCGATCTCCCAAACCTTTATGGTTTGGGAGATATAAGTCTGCAAAGTTCCCCCTTCCCTCCCCTTGTGGTGACGTCAGCTTTCAAACTTAGAGACGGAGATCGCAGTCCATAGACCGTCCTCTGGCTCTTCAGCAGAGCTGTGATCGCGGTAGTTACAAAGAAATACTTCATTTGAATGGTCTACAATGTGTGCTTGCAAACCAGGTACACGTTGCAGACCGTTCAAATGCAGTATTTCTTTGTAACTATCTCGATCACGGCTCTGCTGAAGAGCCACAGGATGGTCTATGGACTCCAATCTCCGTCTCTAAGTTTGAAAGCTGATGTCAGCACAAGGGGAGGGAGGTGGGAACTTTGCAGACTTATATCTCCCAAACCATAAAGGTTTGGGAGATCGAAAATGGCACAATTAGTTTATTTTATAAATATCTATTGAATTACATTTATATGTTTTAAAGTATTACTATTACTTTAATGTCCCCACAGGCCATCTGAGCACTTCCCTGCCAAGTTCATCTCCCACTGCCCAGGTTAGTATAGCTCTGACATAGATAGCTTTTTGCATTTAACCCTTAGAATGCAAGAGGGATGTCCAACACCCTCTGGCATTCAAAGGGTTAAACCCATTAGTGACTGAAAAAGTGATGCACTGAGCACCTTTCTGGCATTCAAAGAGTTAATCTACAAAGTGCCACAGCTGGAACACACATAACCAGTTTGTATAGAAACAACCTTTGATTGCAAACGGGGTATCAGATGCACTGGCACCCAAACTGTGGATTAACCATCTGAATGCCAGATAAGTGTAGGCCTTTGCGTGTGGGACACACCTCTGCTATTTAAACAATCCACTTTAAAGGGGAAAGTAATACTTAAAATGTAAAAAAATATATGTTGTAGAGTTTATCCATATGAGTAAAACAAGGGTGCTCCCACTGCCGGAAGGTCTTTTATTCAAAAGATTTTACAAATTAAACTTGATTTTTTTAGTGGCGGTATCACTGTGGCCTGAAAATGTACAGTGACACTGTTGCTACACTATCCTATCGAGATTTATGGTCAATGGACCAGAGCTGTCCATTGGAAGGTGTAGCAAGAGCTGTAATAAGTTTTGAATCAAACTCTTCTCAGCAGTGGGAGTATTCTTGTTTTACTCAGGAGGATACACCCTACATTATATATCTGCTTACATATTAAGTATTACTATCCCTTTAACTCCATTGAATGGCAGAGGGATGGGCACCCCCTTGGCACTCAAAGTGATGTTTCTATGCCTTAGTGATGTGGAAAATAGCCTGTTACACTCAAACTCCAAATATCCAGGGGCTAATTTTATTTGTGGAGAAGCATAAGTACTTTATGCACAGCAATAACTCTTTAAAGTGATAGTAATACTTGAAAACTTTTAAATTCAGTTCAATAGATATTTTAAAAATACATTAACTGTGCCATTTTCGATCTCCCAAACCTTTATGGTTTAGGAGATATAAGTCTGTAAAGTCCCCCCTTCCCTCCCCTTGTGTTGACGTCAGCTTTCAAACTCAGAGACGGAGATCCCAGTCCATACACCGTCCTGTGGCTCTTCAGCAGAGCCGTGATCGCGGTAGTTACAAAGAAATACTTCATTTGAACGGTCTACAACTTGTGCTTGCAAACCAGGCTATATTTAAAGGGATAATGATGTTTCAAAATAAAAGCAGCTCCAATTAATCTTCATAGTATTTGGCCCATGGAGAGTGTTATTTCAATACTGTTAGAATTGTAGTTCAAGAGTAATTGAGTGATAAAGTATCCCCCTCCCGCCCCTTTTACTTAGTGTAAGCCGCCTCCCGTCACATGCAGAATCTGGTCTCTTGACCGGACAGATCACAGCAAGGGACAATCTTCTTACTGTGACCATAAGGAAAACCCTGCCCCCCTTGACAGGTTTTTCACTTATGCTAATTGAAGACTGTCCCTCTCTGCAATCCATCTGGACAGTCTTGCTGATCTGACTGAGCAGTGTTACATCAGTAAACGGGGCGGGAGGGGGATACTTTATCATTCTATTACTCTTGTACTACAACTCTGACAGTATTGATATAACACTCTCCATGGCCCAATTTCTAGGAAGATTAATTGGAGCTGCCTTTATTGTGAAACATTACTATCCCTTTAAGTGTATTACTTTGCTTCACAGCAGAAAAAATGCATTGGATACCTTCCTGGCACTCAATAGATTAAACTTCAGTATATTTGCTTATAAATTAGTCTGTAATAAAATACTGAAGTCTTGCTCTAAATAATTTATTAGGTTACATAAAGAGATGTCAATAGGTCATGAAATAATCTAAAAATTCTCAGTAATGCCCCACCTACAGCAACACTGCCTGAAACAGAAGTGCTTCCCTTTGGTGATTTGAAATGTTAGGACGTAAGCAACGTTAATGCCAATTATAACATTAACAAAAGGGGTTAGGATGGTACAGTGGGCTGGAGTGATAGTAGAAATGAGACACTTGACTGTATCAGCCCCCCCAGGCCAAAATTTGCCAGCCCTCCCCTGCAGATACAGCTAGAAATGTTAACAAAGGGGAAGCAGAATGTGCTATTGCCTTGTAGATCACCTCTGTGTTCATATCAGCATATCAAGGACGATGCATTGTACAGAAGACCAGACTAAGAGTTATATGCAGAATGCAAAAGAATAGGAATTCTTGAGCAAATTATGTATACTGCAGGGGAAAAATGAAAATCCACACTGAGTTAAATGAGGCTCAAACCTTAAAGGGATAGTAATACTTCATTTTATCTTTATTTTATTTTGTAGGCATTAAAAAAACATGAAGAACGATATAAGTCTTATCTCTCAAACCTTTATGGTTTGAGAGATATTGACAAGCAAAGTTTCCCCTCCCACCCCTTTTACCTAGTGTAAGCCATCTCTTCTCAGATGTGGAATCCAGTCCATAGACCAGACAGATAACAGCAGGGGACAATCTTCTTCCTATGAGAACAATGAAAGCCCTGCCCCCCTTGACAAGTTTTTCAGGTTTTTCCCTTATCTTAATTGAAGATTGTCCCTCTCTGCAGTCTACCTGGGCACCTCCCTTCTGATCTCGCTGAGCAGTGTTACATCAGTAAAAGGGGCGGGAGGGGGATACTTTGTAATTGAATTACTCTTGTACTACAACTCTGACAGAATTGAAATAACACTCTCCAAAGTCCAAATACTATGATGATTAATTAGAGCTGCTTTTATTATGAAACATTACTATCCCTTTAACTTTGTACTGCATTGCACACCTATCTGGTCCTTAACCCTCTGAGTGCCAATGCAAATGCAACCCCTTTGGCACTCAAATGGTAAACTGATAACATGCAAACCAAGCACACTTTGTAGACCATTCTGATGAAGTAATTCATTGTAAATAACGCGATTGCGGCTCTGCTGCAGAGCCTCTGTGTCAGCTGACACAGATCTCCTGCTGATAGCTTTACAACTAAGAGCAGGACACATCAAATTTTAAATGCCTGTATCTCTCAAACCATAGCGGTTTGAGAGATATTTTTTTGTATTGAATACAACTTTTGCAGCACTACAAAATGCACAATAGTTTTTCCTGTGCATTACTAACCCTTTAAAGTGATAGTAATACTTGAAAATGTTTAAATTTAATTCAATAGATATTTTAAAAATACATTAATTGTGCCATTTTCGATCTCCCAAACCTTTATGGTTTGGAGATATAAGTCTGTAAAGTTCCCCCTTCACTCCCCTTTTACTGATGTCAGCTTTCAAACTCAGAGACGGAGATCACAGTCCATACACCGTCCTGCCGGCTCTTCAGCAGAGACGTGATCGCGGTAGTTACAAATAAATACTTAATTTGAACGGTCTACAACTTGTGCTTGCAAACCAGGCACACGTTGTATACCTTTGAAATGAAGTATTTCTTTGTAACTACCGCGATCACGGCTCTGCTGAAGAGCCGCAGGACGGTGTATGGACTGCAATCTCCGTCTCTGAGTTTGAAAGTTGACGTCAGCACAAGGGGAGGGAGGGGGGAACTTTACACACTTATATCTCCTAAACCATAAAGGTTTGGGAGATAGAAAATGGCACAATTAGTTTATTTTTTAAATATCTATTGAATTACATTTATATGTTTTAAAGTATTACTATCGCTTTAAGAGTCTATTGTCGTAGAAGAGGAGGATGTGGGATGAAAGGCACTGTATAAATACTAGTTATTATTATTATTATTATGTGGGGACAGTCAGAGCATTAGGATGCACTTCATCGCTACCGTAATGGCGAAGTCCACTAGTCTAACGTGGCTAGCTTTAAAATCTAAAATTTATAGTATCGGTGGAAGACAACATTACCATATTGTCATGGTTACCACTGTTTTGTAAGATCTTGTTTATTTATTTGTCTATTTAGATGTGGATGTTTTTTCTTTTAATAATATTGTTCCAATAAACACTACACTTAGATTTTCTTTTTCGCTGTCCTTCCCCATTCCTTTTCTTTTGTTTATCATGTGAAAGCCCTGTCTGTGGGATCCTCAGACGAATGGGACTAGCGGCATAGACATCTACTCAAGAATCACAAGGAACTCTCCACAGTTGTGGAATTTCTATATTTAGAAATAAAATTAATGGGGACAAATTTTTAAATTTTCAATTTCTAATTATTAAAGGAGCAGTAAACTTTTTTATGAAAACACATATTTTACAGAGCTTTTCCTGCTGAATAAAACAAGGTCACTCACACTGCTGTCAGATGTCTTATTCAAAAATTATAACAGTTTAAATAATCAGGAAGTGAATTTACGGTGTTTACTTCCTGATGGTTCGAACTGACAGGAAGTGAATTTACTGTGTTTACTTCCTGATAGTTCGAACTGACAGGAAGTGACTCAGCAGTTTGTATCACATTCTATGGAGAACTGTATATCTCTGACTTTTCTGACTTCCCTCTCCATTAGAATCTAACAGGAAATCTAATTAGAATTTGACCAATAGAGGGCACTGCTAATGTAAAAAACATGGGTTTAAATTGTAATAACTCTGAAAATATAAAACTCTCGGCAATGGGGGTACCCCTATTTTACTCAATAGGAAAATCCCTACAATATATATTTTTTCATAAAAAAAGTTTACTGCTCCTTTAACTTTTTGAAAGACACATCCACTTGTGATATCATTTGAATCCTCTCCACCATAAACTCCCCTTCCCTCTCTTGTTGGTGGGCACTTACAGCGCTGATTATTATTTGTGTATTAATTAACCTGGCAAGCTGTCAGATGACAGGAAGAGTCATAAATCCCTAGGAGAAACGTCGGCAGAGATAGGACTGGGGGCACTTAGATTAGTTTTTTAATAGCTACAAGATTTGGTTTTATTAAATTCTGACAATACTATCCCTTTAAAAGGATAGTAATGTCTATTTAAAATTCATTGCCTGAGTCTTCTGTATAGTAAAAGGAACAGATTGCACTATGTCTAAGTGCTTACTACTTTGTAGTTCAAAAGTTATGAAGCACTGAAGATCCACCACCCGCCCCTTCTCCCCACGTCACTCAGAAAATGCAGGCTGGTGAGGACTGCTGCAATGAGGGACAAACTTCAGTAAACAAAGGGAAATCCTGCCTTCCTTTTTCAAGGGGGGGGGCAGGATTTCCCCTTATACTTACTGACTGAAGTTTGTCCCTCTGAAGCCGTCGAGTCGCAAAACCCAATCTGAAATTCAGAGTGAGGCGGCTAGAAAGGGCGGGCGGTGGATCTTTATTGTGTTATACCTTTTGAATTCCAAAGAAGTAAGCTCTTAGACATAGCTTAATATGTTCCTTTTAATATACAGAAGACTCGGGCAACTCATTTTAAAGATACATTATTATCCCTTTAAAAGGATAGTAATGTTTCATAATAAAAGCAGCTCTAATTAATCATCGTAGTATTTGGACTTTGGAGAGTGTCATTGCAATTCTATCAGAGTTGTAGTTCAAGAGTAATTCAATGACAAAGTATCCCCCTCCCGCCCCTTTTACTGATGTCACACTGTTCAGCCAGATCAGAAGGGAGGTGCCCAGGTAGACTGAAGAGAGGGACAATCTTCAATTAAGATAATGGAAAAACCTGAAAATCTTGTCAAGGGGGGCAGGGCTTTCATTGTTCTCATAGGAAGAAGATTGTCCCCTGCTGTTATCTGTCTGGTCTATGGACTGCATTCTACATCTGAGAAGAGATGGCTTACACTAGGTAAAAGGGGCGGGGGGGGAACTTTGCTTGTGAATATCTCTCAAACCATAAAGGTTTGAGAGATAAGACTCATATCGTACTTCATGTTTTTTTAATGCCTACAAAATAAAATAAAGATAAAATGAAGTATTACTATCCCTTTAAATCGGACTGACAATCTGAGATACGTGGTCACCCTAGTTTATCTGCATACCTGAGAACTCTTTGGATCTACCCTACTTCACAGGCCGGTTCTCCAGAATGTAGAGCTCAGCGGTAACCCCACTGACTTTCACACCTATGTTCCCACTCATTCTGCCCATTATCACCTGTTCCTCCCATTTTTCTTGCCATTTATATGTAAACCTCACTTCACATCCCTCTAACTTTGTAACATTCTGAGTAAGCCCCCCCCCCACATTATGACACAAACAGCATCATTTGAACACCCTTCTGAACAAGCTGCACCACAGTATGATGTAAAAAGCATAATTTAGAACCTCCAATCCCTAGCCCTAGGTTTTTCTCCAGGATCGATCCATGAATAAATCATGTTTTGCATTTTTGTTCTTCGCTGCTCAAAGGAAAATGTTGAACTCCAGGTTCAGATACAGAATGGAGAAGACTGTACAGGATAAGTCCGAGAAGGGAAGCCACACAGAGCTGAACCCAACACATACAGTAAATTACTTTCATGCGCGCTGAGGATTCAAGGTCAGTCTTGCAATTGCAGGTGCTCATTACAAAGAATGCTGCTGTAGACAACAGGAGAGAACATGCCAATGTCATTCAGATAATATCAGTCTTACAAGTAAACATTACTGCATCTTAACCCTGTGAGTGCCAGAGAGGTGTCCACCTCTCTGGCACTAAAAGGTTTAAAGGGATAGTAATACTTAAAATGTAAAAAAATATATGTTGTAGGGTTTATCCCCCTGAGTAAAACAAGAGTACTCCCACTGCTGAAAGGTGTTTCATTCAAAAGTTATTAATTTTCAAAGTTGAATTTTTTAGGTGCAATATCACAGTGGCCTGAAATTGTACAGTGGCGCTGTTGCTACACCATCCTATGGAGATTTATGGTCCCGGGACCAGAGCTGTACATAGGATCGTGTAGCAACAGCGCCACTGTACAATTTCAGGCCACTGTGATATTGCACCTAAAAAAATCAACTTTGAAAATTAATAATCTTTGAATGAAACACCTTTCAGCAGTGGGAGTACTCTTGTTTTACTCAGGGGGATAAACCCTACAACATATTTATTTTTACATTTTAAGTATTACTATCCCTTTAAAGGACAACTAACACCTCCTAGTAAAAACAACCCACTTACCTTCCTATGCCTAGAAGATCCTAGGTCCCTATGTATTTTGCCATTGCTCCTTGGATCAAGTCATAACATTGTCAGTCAGCTCTGGACATCATAATCGTAGGGACAGACACAACAGTTGGTAGCAGGACCACAGTACCTTGAACTCTGCTCACGGAATGGGAATATTAACCCTTTAAGGACCAGTGCAACACATGGCATCACAATGTGTTGTGCACCCTCTGGACTTTAACCCCTTAACGACCGCCCAAAGTTGCGCATTGACGGCCGTTAAAGCGGAATTACCATGTCACAAAATGTTTAGCTTAACGAAGTCCCCTTCTGGCGACTAGCTGCTTAGTAGCGCTAGTCGCCAGAATTATTACTTGATTTAATAGATATATGCTTTATTCCCCAGCTGTCAGTAGCACGGAGCGCGGACATCTTGCCAGAATGACGTCCGTACGCCTGCGCTGTCAGTCCCAGTTGGAGCCAAATGGCTCCTAATAACGCCTCCTAGACCCGGCTGGGACTGACAGTTCAGGCGCACAGACGTCACTATGACAAGATGTCTGTGCTCTGTGCTACTGACAGCTGGGGAATAAAACATATATCTATTAAATCAGGTAATAATTCTGGCAACTAGCGCTACTAAGCAGTTAGTCACCAGAAGGGGACTTCGTTAAGCTAAACATTTTGTGACATCCGCTTTAAGGACCGCAGGTGATTTTTTTTTTTTGTTTGTCTTATTGGATTCCGGGGTTGCCAAGCATCATGAAGCCACATGGTGACCCCGGAATTCCAGGACCGTCACCGGTCCTTAAGTGGCGGAACCGGCATGATGGACCTGGCACGTCAAGGGTCGTTAAAGGGTTAAAACATTTAGTAGGCCCATAGACACTGATGGCTTCTGTTGGATAAAAACTGCCAGCAACTGTCATGTCCGCCTACATGAATCCGGCATGCAGGACTGATTGAAGATTTTATCACTTGAAAAAGGCACATAAGCAAATTCATAGGGGCCATTAGGATTTTCTGGCCATTGTAAGGTGAGTGTGGATTTTATTAGAAGTAGTTAGTTTTTCTTTAAAGACAAATAAAATACCCGGGGTGGTAGAACCTTTAGCAACCTGTTCAACTTTTATAAAGCCCTGTAAAGAAATGTTTCTTTGGATCCCTAACATTAAAGGAGTCCCATTTCTGGGGGTCATGTGTGAACACTGATCATTCCATCTTCTTCACTGTGTAGAATGTCCACGACAACTCCACAGTCTTGTGTTTATAACTGACAATGTGTCAAGGGAACCCAGGAATAATTCAAGAGTCAGATGGTATAGTTAAACACCTTTATTAGAAACAATACAGAACTATATACAGAATAGATCAGGATGGAGCAGAGAGGACTAGAGAGGCTCAAGACTAGGAATAGGAGGCTGCTTCCCAGTCAGCCACAAAGCAGAGACTAGGCTGAAGCCAATGGTAGTCTCAGGGACTAGACTCGAACTGTTTCCACTAAAGATAGCAAACAGGGGAGACTACTGACTCATGCCTGCAGTCAGTAAGGAGAAGGTCGTCTCCCAGAAGGGTGGTAACAAGGAGACAACTGACATGCCTTCAGTCAGCAAGGCTAGAGTCTGCTAGAGCCACAGGTCTGCACCAGATGGGATGTCCACTAATCAGGCTGACAGTGCCCAAGGTCAGCACCAGATTGGATAGTCAGACAAGCCAGGGTCATACACAGAGTGGGTAGTCAGCCAGAGCCACAAGTCTGCACCAGACAGGATAGTCAGATAAGCCAAGGTCATACACGGAGCGGGTAGTCAGCCAGAGCCACAGTTCTGCACCAGAATGGATGTCCAAGAACAAAGGTAGCGCACAGATAGGATTGTCAGACAGAGCCACAGGTCAGCACCAGATAGGATGGTCAGACAAGCCGGGGTCATATACAGGAGAACAGGAACAACAACTAGACTGCACTGAACAACAACGTAAGGATAACTGAGAGTGGATCCAGTTCCCTTTTAAACCCAGCAGGAAGCAGATAGGTGGAGACTTCCATGACCCACAGCATAAGACTGAGGCCTGTGTGAAATACGCAGACTCGCGCCCGAAAGCGATGCAGAAGTGATGCGTCCACTAGAGCCCTCAACCCTGCATCAGGTGGAGCAGTCACTCCGTCTAGAGAGAGGACATGGCCATCCGCTAGAGGCACACAGGGCGCCCAGACCAGTCGCGCGAAGCCACATACGAAATGACGCTGAAGTGTCATTCTAGACCCCAATTTCCCAGTGTCGCCCGAAACGGCGGCGCTGGAATTAAGGTACAATGACACAATGAGATGTAGGCATCTTGTAGGGATTCTCTTCACTGGATAAAGGGATAGTAACACTTAATATGTAAATAAATATATATTGTAGGGTTTATCCCCCTGAGTAAAACAAGGGTCATCCCGGTGCTGAGTGGTGTTTCATTCAAATATTATTGCAGCTCAGATCTGAATTTTTTTAGGTGCAATCTCTTAACGGCCTGAAATGTTACAGTGGCACTGTTGCTACATCATCCTATGGACAGCTCTGTCTAGTTGACCATAAACTTTGAGTTTGAGCTAGAATAACTTTTGAAGAAAGCTCCTCTCCGCACTGGAGTACCTTTGTTTTTCTCAGGAGGATAAAATTCTAATATATATATATATATATTGCATATTGTTACTGTCCATTTAACAGAGAACAAGATTTCATTTAACCCTCTGAGTGCCAGAGGGGTATCCAACACATTGCTTTGCATCCCCTAATATTAATCCCCCTCTTACCTTACTATGGACAAAATCCTGTTGACTCCTCACAATTTTTTCCTTGCTTGTTTCACAAGGTAAGATTGTCAGTCAGTCCTGGGTATCGTGTTTAGTAAGGAACAGGACCACAGGACATAAACTCCTCCCAACACAAATGCTAATCTTAACCCTTTAAGGACAATGGGGTTCACACCCCTCTGGTCCTTAAAGAGTTAAATAGACTCACACACTCTGTATCAGCTTAAAAAAATTGGAAATCCAGGACTGACTGAAGACATTACCCTCAAACCAAGGCACAAGGGTAAAATCCATAGGGGACAGCATGTTTTTCTGGACACAGTCAGATAAGTATGTGTGTGTATGTGTGTGGGGGGGGGATAATAAGGGGTATTACTTCTTTAAAAGAGCAATTTAAAGCTGAACTTTCACCTGCTATAAATTCGCCCTGGAATAATTAAAGTGATAGTAATGTTTCATATTAAAAGCAGCTCTAATTAATCTTCATAGTATTTGGGCCATGGAGAGTGTTATTTCAATTCTGTCAGAGTTGTAGTTTAAGAGTAATTGAATTATAAAGTATTCCCCTCCCACCCCTTTTACTAATGTAATACTTCTCAGCCACAGCAGAAGGGAGGTGCCCAGGTAGACTACAGAGAGGGACAATCTTCAATTAAGATAAGGGAAAAAACTGAAAAACTTGTCAAGGGGGGCAGGGCTTTCATTGTTTTCATAGGAAGAAGATTGTCCCCTGCTGTTATCTGTCTGGTCTATGGACTGCATTCCACATCTGAGAAGAGATGGCTTACACTAGGTAAAAGGGGCGGGAGGGGAAACTTTGCTTGTGAATATCTCTCAAACCATAAAGGTTTGAGAGATAAGATTTATATCGTTCCTTATATTTTTTTAATGTCTACAAAATAAAATAAAGATAAAACGAAGTATTACTATCCCTTTAAGCAGGTAGTGACTAACTTTATATATGTTACCTCTGAAATGTAGCCCATTATAAAGAAATCCTTTATTGTAGGAGACTGATGGGCAGGTTAGTGCAGTTTGCGCGCCTGTGCCGTCAGTCCCTTCCGGTTATCATGTGGCACACTGCAGTACTTCTCAATGGAGGCCGGGACTGACAGAGCAGGCGCGCAGACAAGATGTCCACGCTGATGCCTGGCTTCTTGTCTCCTAAAATAAAGGATTTCTTTAAAATGGGCTACATTTCAGGGGTAGCATATCTATTATAATGCTAGTCGCTACCTGCTTAATTATTGCAGGGTGACTTTATAGCAGATGAAAGTTCCGCTTTAACATTTCAGTGTTAGTAACATCACCCCATTACCCTTCAGGTGACCAAACCCAAGAGCAATTAACATGTGCAAAAGTATTGATCAGAAAGATGCTCAACTGGGGTATGAACCTGCAAGAGTATGCAACCAGCTCATTAGGACTAGTGTTCTGTCCAGGGTGCAATGTCTTCTAGCTCACAAGGGCCATTCACAGAGAAGATGTATGCTAAGATATGTCATACTAGTCCTGCCAAAATCACAGCCCAGCGGCAAAATGCCTGACAATTCTTCAGAGAAAAATAGTCAACCCCAGACATATGTTTCTGCTTTATTAGGCCTCATCAGTGAGATGCAGCTGTTCTCTCTAGGCACCTGTGAGCAGAGTTCCACATGTGGATTCCCTCATTCCCTTAGGGTGACCAACCTCAAGAGAAATTTACATGTGCAAAAGTATTGGTCAGAGAGATGCTCAGGTGTGGTTGAAATATCCCATTTATCACGGTGCCAGTGTTATTACTGGCGACATTTTGACAGTGCTTCTTCCTGATTCAGTTTTATTGGCTAACGTGGTGTTGCTCCGCCCAGTGATAACTCTTAAATACTGAGCCCTTTCATTGCAGCTTTGCCCTTTCGTGGTGTTCCTGTTACTAAGCACTGACTCCAGTATTTGTTTATTTCCTGTGTATGACCTGGACTGCATGACTACTCTGCCTGTATTGTTCCTGACCTGTGTACAGAACCGGATTGGCTGACGTTCCTGCTCTGTGTACCGACTCGGATTAGCTGACGTTCCTGCTCTGTGTACCAACCCAGCCTGGCTGTCGTTCCTGCTCTGTGTACCGACTTGGATTGGCTGATGTTCCTGCTCTGTGTACCGACCCGGCCTGACTGACGTTCCTGCTCTGTGTACCGACCCGGCCTGGCTGACGTTCCTGCTCTGTGTACCGACCCGGCCTGGCTCTCGCTCCTGTTCTGGGTGCCAACCTGGGCCTGCTTACTGTTCCATCTGGTATCCGGTTAAGGGCCTACCTCCGATCTCTCTGTCCATGGACAGATCCGTTGTTGCCTCCGTTGCTGCTCCAGCAGCCTTGTACTGTTACCCGACCAGTATTGTGCCTCGTTATTCATCTGGTGCTCGTAGCACCCATTCGGTAGATTGACCTATACTGCCCTAGCTGAGGTAGGGTTATCTTGGGCGCCTCAGGCGTTATCTATTCTGGCAGTCAACTCTGGCAGGTCTGAGCATTAGTTAACCCCTTGTGGGTTGGTGCCTGGCACGTTGGGTACAGTTGTTACAGTTCCTGATTGGCGTTATTCCGTGCCTCTGTGGCAGTCCTCCTTTGGCAGCTCCAGTAGTCTACCATTTGTCCAGGGCCTCCGTTGCTTTCGTGGCATTAGTCGCCATTGTGTCACTCTCTGCGTAGAGAGTGTACCAAGGGCCATTGCACTATTAGGGCCTATCTGTCCTCCCGGCCTAATAGTAACCACATTTATCTTTCTAGTTTGGATTCACACGAACTGTAACCTGACCTGTGTCAGTAGTGTTCTGTCTTCATACCTACTGGACCCGTGTGGGTTATTCTGTTACTGTGATTCTTTAATAAAATTGCATTTTAACCTAAACCTAACGTGTCTGAGTGTCCATAAAACCGTTACACCATGTTTCCTAAATGCATAAAGCCTTGATTGTACAGGAAGATCTTACAGTTACAGTAATGGGAGCAGGATCTGAATGTACAGGAAGTTATTACAGTAATGGGAGTAGGACTTGAGTGTACAGGAAGATCATACAGTTACAGTAATGGGAGTAGGACCTGAGTGTACAGGAAGTTATTACAGTTACAGTAATGGGAGTGGGACCTGAGTGTACAGGAAGATCATACAGTTACAGTAATGGGAGTAGGACATGAGTGTACAGGAAGTTATTACAGTTACAGTAATGGGAGTAGGACCTGAGTGTAAAGGAAGATATTACAGTTTCAGTAATGGGAGTAGGACCTGAGTGTACAGGAAGTTATTACAGTTACAGTAATGGGCGTAGGACCTGAGTGTACAGGAAGTTATTACAGTAATGGGAGTGGGACCGGAGTGTACAGGAAGTTATTACAGTAATGGGAGTAGGTCCTGAGTGTAGAGGAAGATATTACAGTTTCAGTAATGGGAGTAGACCCTGAGTGTACAGGAAGATCTTACAGTAATGGGAGTAGAACCTGAGTGTACAAGAAGATCTTACAGTAATGGGAGTAGGACCTGAGTGTACAGGAAGATCTTACAGTTACAGTAATGGGAGTAGGACCTGAGTGTACAGGAAGTTATTACAGTTACAGTAATGGGAGTGGGACCTGAGTGTACAGGAAGTTATTACAGTTACAGTAATGGGAGTGGGACCTGAGTGTACAGGAAGTTATTACAGTTACAGTAATGGGAGTAGGACCTGAGTGTACAGGAAGATCTTACAGTAATGGGAGTAGGACCTGAGTGTACAGGAAGATCTTACAGTAATGGGAGTAGGACCTGAATGTACAGGAAGATCTTACAGTAATGGGAGTAGGACCTGAGTGTACAGGAAGATCTTACAGTAATGGGAGTAGGACCTGAGTGTACAAGAAGATCTTACAGTAATGGGAGTAGGACCTGAGTGTACAGGAAGATCTTACAGTAATGGGAGTAGGACCTGAGTGTACAGGAAGATCTTACAGTAATGGGAGTGGGACCTGAGTGTACAGGAAGATCTTACAGTAATGGGAGTAGGACCTGAGTGTACAGGAAGATCTTACAGTAATGGGAGTAGGACCTGAGTGTACAGGAAGATCTTACAGTAATGGGAGTAGGACCTGAGTGTACAGGAAGATCTTACAGTAATGGGAGTAGGACCTGAGTGTACAGGAAGATCTTACAGTAATGGGAGTGGGACCTGAGTGTACAGGAAGATCTTACAGTAATGGGAGTAGACCCTGAGTGTACAGGAAGATCTTACAGTAATGGGAGTAGACCCTGAGTGTACAAGAAGATCTTACAGTAATGGGAGTAGACCCTGAGTGTACAGGAAGATCTTACAGTAATGGGAGTAGGACCTGAGTGTACAGGAAAATCTTACAGTAATGGGAGTAGGACCTGAGTGTACAGGAAGATCTTACAGTAATGGGAGTAGGACCTGAGTGTACAGGAAGATCTTACAGTAATGGGAGTAGGACCTGAGTGTACAGGAAGATCTTACAGTAATGGGAGTAGGACCTGAGTGTACAGGAAGATCTTACAGTAATGGGAGTGGGACCTGAGTGTACAGGAAGATCTTACAGTTACAGTAATGGGAGTGGGACCTGAGTGTACAGGAAAATCTTACAGTTACATTAATGGGAGTAGGACCTGAGTGTACAGGAAGATCTTACAGTAATGGGAGTAGGACCTGAGTGTACAGGAAGATCTTACAGTAATGGGAGTAGACCCTGAGTGTACAGGAAGATCTTACAGTTACAGTAATGGGAGTGGGACCTGAGTGTACAGGAAGATCTTACAGTAATGGGAGTGGGACCTGAGTGTACAGGAAGATCTTACAGAAATAGGAGTAGACCCTGAGTGTACAGGAAGATCTTACAGTAATGGGAGTAGGACCTGAGTGTACAGGAAGATCTTACAGAAATAGGAGTAGACCCTGAGTGTACAGGAAGATCTTACAGTTACAGTAATGGGAGTGGGACCTGAGTGTACAGGAAGATCTTACAGTAATGGGAGTGGGACCTGAGTGTACAGGAAGATCTTACAGTAATGGGAGTAGGACCTGAGTGTACAGGAAGATCTTACAGTAATGGGAGTAGGACCTGAATGTACAGGAAGATCTTACAGTAATGGGAGTAGGACCTGAGTGTACAAGAAGATCTTACAGTAATGGGAGTAGGACCTGAGTGTACAGGAAAATCTTACAGTTACAGTAATGGGAGTGGGACCTGAGTGTACAGGAAGATCTTACAGCAATGGGAGTAGCACCTGAGTGTACAGGAAAATCTTACAGTTACAGTAATGGGAGTAGGACCTGAGTGTACAGGAAGATCTTACAGTAATGGGAGTAGGACCTGAGTGTACAGGAAGATCTTACAGTAATGGGAGTAGGACCTGAGTGTACAGGAAGATCTTACAGTAATGGGAGTGGGACCTGAGTGTACAGGAAGTTATTACAGTAATGGGAGTAGGACCTGAGTGTACAGGAAAATCTTACAGTAATGGGAGTAGGACCTGAGTGTACAGGAAGATCTTACAGTAATGGGAGTAGGACCTGAGTGTACAGGAAGATCTTACAGTAATGGGAGTAGGACCTGAGTGTACAGGAAGATCTTACAGTAATGGGAGTAGGACCTGAGTGTACAGGAAGATCTTACAGTAATGGGAGTGGGACCTGAGTGTACAGGAAGATCTTACAGTTACAGTAATGGGAGTGGGACCTGAGTGTACAGGAAAATCTTACAGTTACATTAATGGGAGTAGGACCTGAGTGTACAGGAAGATCTTACAGTAATGGGAGTAGGACCTGAGTGTACAGGAAGATCTTACAGTAATGGGAGTAGACCCTGAGTGTACAGGAAGATCTTACAGTTACAGTAATGGGAGTGGGACCTGAGTGTACAGGAAGATCTTACAGTAATGGGAGTGGGACCTGAGTGTACAGGAATATCTTACAGTAATGGGAGTGGGACCTGAGTGTACAGGAAGATCTTACAGAAATAGGAGTAGACCCTGAGTGTACAGGAAGATCTTACAGTAATGGGAGTAGGACCTGAGTGTACAGGAAGATCTTACAGAAATAGGAGTAGACCCTGAGTGTACAGGAAGATCTTACAGTTACAGTAATGGGAGTGGGACCTGAGTGTACAGGAAGATCTTACAGTAATGGGAGTGGGACCTGAGTGTACAGGAAGATCTTACAGTAATGGGAGTAGGACCTGAGTGTACAAGAAGATCTTACAGTAATGGGAGTAGGACCTGAGTGTACAGGAAGATCTTACAGTAATGGGAGTAGGACCTGAATGTACAGGAAGATCTTACAGTAATGGGAGTAGGACCTGAGTGTACAAGAAGATCTTACAGTAATGGGAGTAGGACCTGAGTGTACAGGAAAATCTTACAGTTACAGTAATGGGAGTGGGACCTGAGTGTACAGGAAGATCTTACAGCAATGGGAGTAGCACCTGAGTGTACAGGAAAATCTTACAGTTACAGTAATGGGAGTAGGACCTGAGTGTACAGGAAGATCTTACAGTAATGGGAGTAGGACCTGAGTGTACAGGAAGATCTTACAGTAATGGGAGTAGGACCTGAGTGTACAGGAAGATCTTACAGTAATGGGAGTGGGACCTGAGTGTACAGGAAGTTATTACAGTAATGGGAGTAGGACCTGAGTGTACAGGAAGATCTTACAGTAATGGGAGTAGGACCTGAGTGTACAAGAAGATCTTACAGTAATGGGAGTAGGACCTGAGTGTACAGGAAGATCTTACAGTAATGGGGGTAGGACCTGAGTGTACAGGAAGATCTTACAGTAATGGGAGTGGGACCTGAGTGTACAGGAAGATCTTACAGTAATGGGAGTAGACCCTGAGTGTACAAGAAGATCTTACAGTAATGGGAGTAGGACCTGAGTGTACAAGAAGATCTTACAGTAATGGGAGTAGGACCTGAGTGTACAGGAAGATCTTACAGTAATGGGAGTGGGACCTGAGTGTACAGGAAGATCTTACAGTTACAGTAATGGGAGTGGGACCTGAGTGTACAGGAAGATCTTACAGTAATGGGAGTAGGACCTGAGTGTATAGGAAGATCTTACAGAAATAGGAGTAGACCCTGAGTGTACAGGAAGATCTTACAGTAATGGGAGTAGGACCTGAGTGTACAGGAAGATCTTACAGTAATGGGAGTAGGACCTGAGTGTACAAGAAGATCTTACAGTAATGGGAGTAGGACCTGAGTGTACAGGAAGATCTTACAGTTACAGTAATGGGAGTGGGACCTGAGTGTACAGGAAGATCTTACAGTAATGGGAGTGGGACCTGAGTGTACAGGAAGATCTTACAGTAATGGGAGTAGGACCTGAGTGTACAGGAAGATCTTACAGTAATGGGAGTAGCACCTGAGTGTACAGGAAGATCTTACAGTAATGGGAGTGGGACCTGAGTGTACAGGAAGTTATAACAGTTACAGTAATGGGAGTAGGACCTGAGTGTACAGGAAGTTATTACAGTTACAGTAATGGGCGTAGGACCTGAGTGTACAGGAAGTTATTACAGTAATGGGAGTAGGACCTGAGTGTACAGGAAGTTATTACAGTAATGGGAGTAGGTCCTGAGTGTAGAGGAAGATATTACAGTAATGGGAGTAGGTCCTGAGTGTAGAGGAAGATATTACAGTTTCAGTAATGGGAGTAGGACCTGAGTGTACAGGAAGTAATTACAGTAATGGGAGTAGACCCTGAGTGTACAAGAAGATCTTACAGTAATGGGAGTAGACCCTGAGTGTACAAGAAGATCTTACAGTAATGGGAGTAGACCCTGAGTGTACAAGAAGATCTTACAGTAATGGGAGTAGACCCTGAGTGTACAGGAAGATCTTACAGTAATGGGAGTGGGACCTAAGTGTACAGGAAGTTATTACAGTTACAGTAATGGGAGTAGGACCTGAGTGTAAAGGAAGATATTACAGTTTCAGTAATGGGAGTAGGACCTGAGTGTACAGGAAGTTATTACAGTTACAGTAATGGGCGTAGGACCTGAGTGTACAGGAAGTTATTACAGTAATGGGAGTAGGACCTGAGTGTACAGGAAGTTATTACAGTAATGGGAGTAGGTCCTGAGTGTAGAGGAAGATATTACAGTTTCAGTAATGGGAGTAGGACCTGAGTGTACAGGAAGTAATTACAGTAATGGGAGTAGACCCTGAGTGTACAAGAAGATCTTACAGTAATGGGAGTAGACCCTGAGTGTACAAGAAGATCTTACAGTAATGGGAGTAGACCCTGAGTGTACAGGAAGATCTTACAGTTACAGTAATGGGAGTAGACCCTGAGTGTACAGGAAGATCTTACAGTAATGGGAGTGGGACCTGAATGTACAGGAAGATCTTACAGTAATGGGAGTAGGACCTGAGTGTACAAGAAGATCTTACAGTAATGGGAGTAGACCCTGTGTGTACAAGAAGATCTTACAGTAATGGGAGTAGACCCTGAGTGTACAAGAAGATCTTACAGTAATGGGAGTAGACCCTGAGTGTACAGGAAGTTATTACAGTAATGGGAGTAGACCCTGAGTGTACAAGAAGATCTTACAGTAATGGGAGTAGACCCTGAGTGTACAAGAAGATCTTACAGTAATGGGAGTAGACCCTGAGTGTACAGGAAGATCTTACAGTAATGGGAGTGGGACCTGAGTGTACAGGAAGATCTTACAGTAATGGGAGTAGGACCTGAATGTACAGGAAGATCTTACAGAAATAGGAGTAGACCCTGAGTGTACAGGAAGATCTTACAGTAATGGGAGTAGGACCTGAGTGTACAGGAAGATCTTACAGTAATGGGAGTGGGACCTGAGTGTACAGGAAGATCTTACAGTTACAGTAATGGGAGTGGGACCTGAGTGTACAGGAAGATCTTACAGTAATGGGAGTGGGACCTGAGTGTACAGGAAGATCTTACAGTAATGGGAGTGGGACCTGAGTGTACAAGAAGATCTTACAGTAATGGGAGTAGACCCTGAGTGTACAAGAAGATCTTACAGTAATGGGAGTAGACCCTGAGTGTACAGGAAGATCTTACAGTAATGGGAGTGGGACCTGAATGTACAGGAAGATCTTACAGTAATGGGAGTAGACCCTGAGTGTACAAGAAGATCTTACAGTAATGGGAGTAGACCCTGTGTGTACAAGAAGATCTTACAGTAATGGGAGTAGACCCTGAGTGTACAAGAAGATCTTACAGTAATGGGAGTAGGACCTGAGTGTACAGGAAGATCTTACAGTTACAGTAATGGGAGTGGGACCTGAGTGTACAGGAAGATCTTACAGTAATGGGAGTAGGACCTGAGTGTACAGGAAGATCTTACAGTAATGGGAGTGGGACCTGAGTGTACAGGAAGATCTTACAGTAATGGGAGTAGACCCTGAGTGTACAGGAAGATCTTACAGTAATGGGAGTAGGACCTGAGTGTACAGGAAGATCTTACAGTAATGGGAGTAGGACCTGAGTGTACAAGAAGATCTTACAGTAATGGGAGTAGGACCTGAGTGTACAGGAAGATCTTACAGTAATGGGAGTAGGACCTGAGTGTATAGGAAGATCTTACAGTTACAGTAATGGGAGTAGGACCTGAGTGTACAGGAAGATCTTACAGTAATGGGAGTGGGACCTGAGTGTACAGGAAGATCTTACAGTAATGGGAGTAGGACCTGAGTGTACAGGAAGATCATACAGTAATGGGAGTAGGACCTGAGTGTACAGGAAGTTATTACAGTTACAGTAATGGGAGTAGGACCTGAGTGTAAAGGAAGATATTACAGTTTCAGTAATGGGAGTGGGACCTGAGTGTACAGGAAGTTATTACAGTAATGGGAGTAGGTCCTGAGTGTAGAGGAAGATATTACAGTTTCAGTAATGGGAGTAGGACCTGAGTGTACAGGAAGTTATTACAGTAATGGGAGTAGGTCCTGAGTGTAGAGGAAGATATTACAGTTTCAGTAATGGGAGTAGACCCTGAGTGTACAGGAAGATCTTACAGTAATGGGAGTAGACCCTGAGTGTACAAGAAGATCTTACAGTAATGGGAGTAGGACCTGAGTGTACAGGAAGATCTTACAGTAATGGGAGTAGGACCTGAGTGTACAGGAAGATCTTACAGTAATGGGAGTAGGACCTGAGTGTACAGGAAGATCTTACAGTAATGGGAGTAGGACCTGAGTGTACAAGAAGATCTTACAGTAATGGGAGTAGGACCTTAGTGTACAGGAAGATCTTACAGTAATGGGAGTGGGACCTGAGTGTACAGGAAGATCTTACAGTTACAGTAATGGGAGTGGGACCTGAGTGTACAGGAAGATCTTTCAGTAATGGGAGTAGGACCTGAGTGTATAGGAAGATCTTACAGAAATAGGAGTAGACCCTGAGTGTACAGGAAGATCTTACAGTAATGGGAGTAGGACCTGAATGTACAGGAAGATCTTACAGTAATGGGAGTAGGTCCTGAGTGTAGAGGAAGATATTACAGTTTCAGTAATGGGAGTAGACCCTGAGTGTACAGGAAGATCTTACAGTAATGGGAGTAGACCCTGAGTGTACAAGAAGATCTTACAGTAATGGGAGTAGGACCTGAGTGTACAGGAAGATCTTACAGTTACAGTAATGGGAGTGGGACCTGAGTGTATAGGAAGATCTTACAGTAATGGGAGTAGGACCTGAGTGTACAGGAAGATCTTACAGTAATGGGAGTAGGACCTGAGTGTACAAGAAGATCTTACAGTAATGGGAGTAGGACCTGAGTGTACAGGAAGATCTTACAGTTACAGTAATGGGAGTGGGACCTGAGTGTACAGGAAGATCTTACAGTAATGGGAGTGGGACCTGAGTGTACAGGAAGATCTTACAGTAATGGGAGTAGGTCCTGAGTGTACAGGAAGATCTTACAGTAATGGGAGTAGCACCTGAGTGTACAGGAAGATCTTACAGTAATGGGAGTGGGACCTGAGTGTACAGGAAGTTATTACAGTTACAGTAATGGGAGTAGGACCTGAGTGTACAGGAAGTTATTACAGTTACAGTAATGGGCGTAGGACCTGAGTGTACAGGAAGTTATTACAGTAATGGGAGTAGGACCTGAGTGTACAGGAAGTTATTACAGTTACAGTAATGGGAGTAGGACCTGAGTGTACAGGAAGTTATTACAGTAATGGGAGTGGGACCTGAGTGTACAGGAAGTTATTACAGTAATGGGAGTAGGTCCTGAGTGTAGAGGAAGATATTACAGTAATGGGAGTAGGTCCTGAGTGTAGAGGAAGATATTACAGTTTCAGTAATGGGAGTAGGACCTGAGTGTACAGGAAGTAATTACAGTAATAGGAGTAGACCCTGAGTGTACAAGAAGATCTTACAGTAATGGGAGTAGACCCTGAGTGTACAAGAAGATCTTACAGTAATGGGAGTAGACCCTGAGTGTACAAGAAGATCTTACAGTAATGGGAGTAGACCCTGAGTGTACAGGAAGATCTTACAGTAATGGGAGTAGGACCTGAGTGTAAAGGAAGATATTACAGTTTCAGTAATGGGAGTAGGACCTGAGTGTACAGGAAGTTATTACAGTTACAGTAATGGGCGTAGGACCTGAGTGTACAGGAAGTTATTACAGTAATGGGAGTAGGTCCTGAGTGTAGAGGAAGATATTACAGTTTCAGTAATGGGAGTAGGACCTGAGTGTACAGGAAGTAATTACAGTAATGGGAGTAGACCCTGAGTGTACAAGAAGATCTTACAGTAATGGGAGTAGACCCTGAGTGTACAAGAAGATCTTACAGTAATGGGAGTAGGTCCTGAGTGTAGAGGAAGATCTTACAGTTACAGTAATGGGAGTAGACCCTGAGTGTACAGGAAGATCTTACAGTAATGGGAGTAGACCCTGAGTGTACAGGAAAATCTTACAGTAATGGGAGTAGGACCTGAGTGTACAGGAAGATCTTACAGTAATGGGAGTAGGACCTGAGTGTACAGGAAAATCTTACAGTAATGGGAGTAGGACCTGAATGTACAGGAAGATCTTACAGTAATGGGAGTAGGACCTGAATGTACAGGAAGATCTTACAGTAATGGGAGTAGGACCTGAGTGTACAAGAAGATCTTACAGTAATGGGAGTGGGACCTGAGTGTACAGGAAGATCTTACAGTAATGGGAGTGGGACCTGAGTGTACAGGAAGATCTTACAGCAATGGGAGTAGGACTGGAGTGTACAGGAAGATCTTACAGTAATGGGAGTGGGACCTGAGTGTACAGGAAGATCTTACAGTAATGGGAGTAGACCCTGAGTGTACAAGAAGATCTTACAGTAATGGGAGTAGACCCTGAGTGTACAAGAAGATCTTACAGTAATGGGAGTAGACCCTGAGTGTACAGGAAGATCTTACAGTAATGGGAGTAGACCCTGAGTGTACAAGAAGATCTTACAGTAATGGGAGTAGACCCTGAGTGTACAGGAAGATCTTACAGTAATGGGAGTAGGACCTGAATGTACAGGAAGATCTTACAGAAATAGGAGTAGACCCTGAGTGTACAGGAAGATCTTACAGTAATGGGAGTAGGACCTGAGTGTACAGGAAGATCTTACAGTAATGGGAGTGGGACCTGAGTGTACAGGAAGATCTTACAGTAATGGGAGTGGGACCTGAGTGTACAGGAAGATCTTACAGTAATGGGAGTAGGACCTGAGTGTACAGGAAGATCTTACAGTAATGGGAGTAGACCCTGAGTGTACAAGAAGATCTTACAGTAATGGGAGTAGACCCTGTGTGTACAAGAAGATCTTACAGTAATGGGAGTAGACCCTGAGTGTACAAGAAGATCTTACAGTAATGGGAGTAGAACCCTGAGTGTACAGGAAGATCTTACAGTAATGGGAGTAGACCCTGAGTGTACAAGAAGATCTTACAGTAATGGGAGTAGACCCTGAGTGTACAAGAAGATCTTACAGTAATGGGAGTAGACCCTGTGTGTACAAGAAGATCTTACAGTAATGGGAGTAGGACCTGAGTGTACAGGAAGATCTTACAGTAATGGGAGTGGGACCTGAGTGTACAGGAAGATCTTACAGTAATGGGAGTAGGACCTGAGTGTACAGGAAGATCTTACAGTAATGGGAGTAGGACCTGAGTGTACAGGAAGATCTTACAGTTACAGTAATGGGAGTGGGACCTGAGTGTACAGGAAGATCTTACAGTAATGGGAGTGGGACCTGAGTGTACAAGAAGATCTTACAGTAATGGGAGTAGGACCTGAGTGTACAGGAAGATCTTACAGTAATGGGAGTAGGACCTGAGTGTACAGGAAGATCTTACAGTAACAGTAATGGGAGTAGACCCTGAGTGTACAGGAAGTTATTACAGTAATGGGAGTAGACCCTGAGTGTACAAGAAGATCTTACAGTAATGGGAGTGGGACCTGAGTGTACAGGGAGATCTTACAGTAATGGGAGTAGACCCTGAGTGTACAAGAAGATCTTACAGTAATGGGAGTAGACCCTGAGTGTACAGGAAGATCTTACAGTAATGGGAGTAGGACCTGAGTGTACAGGAAGATCTTACAGTAATGGGAGTAGGATCTGAGTGTACAGGAAGATCTTACAGTAATGGGAGTAGACCCTGAGTGTACAGGAAGATCTTACAGTAATGGGAGTGGGACCTGAGTGTACAGGAAGATCTTACAGTAATGGGAGTAGGACCTGAGTGTACAGGAAGATCTTACAGTAATGGGAGTAGACCCTGAGTGTACAAGAAGATCTTACAGTAATGGGAGTAGACCCTGTGTGTACAAGAAGATCTTACAGTAATGGGAGTAGGACCTGAGTGTACAGGAAGATCTTACAGTAATGGGAGTGGGACCTGAGTGTACAGGAAGATCTTACAGTAATGGGAGTAGGACCTGAGTGTACAGGAAGATCTTACAGCAATGGGAGTAGGACTGGAGTGTACAGGAAGATCTTACAGTAATGGGAGTAGGACCTGAGTGTACAGGAAGATCTTACAGTAATGGGAGTAGGACCTGAGTGTACAGGAAGTAATTACAGTTACAGTAATGGGAGTGGGACCTGAGTGTACAGGAAGATCTTACAGTAATGGGAGTAGGACCTGAGTGTACAGGAAGATCTTACAGTAATGGGAGTAGGACCTGAGTGTACAGGAAGATCTTACAGCAATGGGAGTAGGACCGGAGTGTACAGGAAGATCTTACAGTAATGGGAGTAGACCCTGTGTGTACAGGAAGATCTTACAGTAATGGGAGTAGGACCTGAGTGTACAGGAAGATCTTACAGTTACAGTAATGGGAGTGGGACCTGAGTGTACAGGAAGATCTTACAGTAATGGGAGTGGGACCTGAGTGTACAGGAAGATCTTACAGTAATGGGAGTGGGACCTGAGTGTACAGGAAGTAATTACAGTAATGGGAGTGGGACCTGAGTGTACAGGAAGATCTTACAGTAATGGGAGTAGACCCTGAGTGTACAAGAAGATCTTACAGTAATGGGAGTAGACTCTGAGTGTACAAGAAGATCTTACAGTAATGGGAGTAGGACCTGAGTGTACAGGAAGATCTTACAGTAATGGGAGTAGGACCTGAGTGTACAGGAAGTAATTACAGTTACAGTAATGGGAGTGGGACCTGAGTGTACAGGAAGATCTTACAGTAATGGGAGTAGACCCTGAGTGTACAAGAAGATCTTACAGTAATGGGAGTAGGACCTGAGTGTACAGGAAGATCTTACAGTAATGGGAGTAGACCCTGAGTGTACAAGAAGATCTTACAGTAATGGGAGTAGGACCTGATTGTACAGGAAGATCTTACAGTAATGGGAGTGGGACCTGAGTGTACAGGAAGATCTTACAGTAATGGGAGTAGGACCTGAGTGTACAAGGAGATCTTACAGTAATGGGAGTAGGACCTGAGTGTACAAGAAGATCTTACAGTAATGGGAGTAGACCCTGAGTGTACAAGAAGATCTTACAGTAATGGGAGTAGGACCTGAGTGTACAGGAAGATCTTACAGTAATGGGAGTAGGACCTGAGTGTACAGGAAGTAATTACAGTTACAGTAATGGGAGTGGGACCTGAGTGTACAGGAAGATCTTACAGTAATGGGAGTAGACCCTGAGTGTACAGGAAGATCTTACAGTAATGGGAGTAGGACCTGAGTGTACAGGAAGATCTTACAGTAATGGGAGTAGGACCTGAGTGTACAAGAAGATCTTACAGTAATGGGAGTAGGACCTGAGTGTACAGGAAGATCTTACAGTAATGGGAGTGGGACCTGAGTGTACAGGAAGATCTTACAGTAATGGGAGTAGGACCTGAGTGTACAAGGAGATCTTACAGTAATGGGAGTAGGTCCTGAGTGTAGAGGAAGATATTACAGTTTCAGTAATGGGAGTAGGACCTGAGTGTACAGGAAGTAATTACAGTAATGGGAGTAGACCCTGAGTGTACAAGAAGATCTTACAGTAATGGGAGTAGACCCTGAGTGTACAAGAAGATCTTACAGTAATGGGAGTAGACCCTGAGTGTACAAGAAGATCTTACAGTAATGGGAGTAGACCCTGAGTGTACAGGAAGATCTTACAGTAATGGGAGTGGGACCTGAGTGTACAGGAAGTTATTACAGTTACAGTAATGGGAGTAGGACCTGAGTGTAAAGGAAGATATTACAGTTTCAGTAATGGGAGTAGGACCTGAGTGTACAGGAAGTTATTACAGTTACAGTAATGGGCGTAGGACCTGAGTGTACAGGAAGTTATTACAGTAATGGGAGTAGGACCTGAGTGTACAGGAAGTTATTACAGTAATGGGAGTAGGTCCTGAGTGTAGAGGAAGATATTACAGTTTCAGTAATGGGAGTAGGACCTGAGTGTACAGGAAGTAATTACAGTAATGGGAGTAGACCCTGAGTGTACAAGAAGATCTTACAGTAATGGGAGTAGACCCTGAGTGTACAAGAAGATCTTACAGTAATGGGAGTAGACCCTGAGTGTACAGGAAGATCTTACAGTTACAGTAATGGGAGTAGACCCTGAGTGTACAGGAAGATCTTACAGTAATGGGAGTGGGACCTGAATGTACAGGAAGATCTTACAGTAATGGGAGTAGGACCTGAGTGTAGAAGAAGATCTTACAGTAATGGGAGTAGACCCTGTGTGTACAAGAAGATCTTACAGTAATGGGAGTAGACCCTGAGTGTACAAGAAGATCTTACAGTAATGGGAGTAGACCCTGAGTGTACAGGAAGTTATTACAGTAATGGGAGTAGACCCTGAGTGTACAAGAAGATCTTACAGTAATGGGAGTAGACCCTGAGTGTACAAGAAGATCTTACAGTAATGGGAGTAGACCCTGAGTGTACAGGAAGATCTTACAGTAATGGGAGTGGGACCTGAGTGTACAGGAAGATCTTACAGTAATGGGAGTAGGACCTGAATGTACAGGAAGATCTTACAGAAATAGGAGTAGACCCTGAGTGTACAGGAAGATCTTACAGTAATGGGAGTAGGACCTGAGTGTACAGGAAGATCTTACAGTAATGGGAGTGGGACCTGAGTGTACAGGAAGATCTTACAGTTACAGTAATGGGAGTGGGACCTGAGTGTACAGGAAGATCTTACAGTAATGGGAGTGGGACCTGAGTGTACAGGAAGATCTTACAGTAATGGGAGTGGGACCTGAGTGTACAAGAAGATCTTACAGTAATGGGAGTAGACCCTGAGTGTACAAGAAGATCTTACAGTAATGGGAGTAGACCCTGAGTGTACAAGAAGATCTTACAGTAATGGGAGTAGACCCTGAGTGTACAGGAAGATCTTACAGTAATGGGAGTGGGACCTGAATGTACAGGAAGATCTTACAGTAATGGGAGTAGACCCTGAGTGTACAAGAAGATCTTACAGTAATGGGAGTAGACCCTGAGTGTACAAGAAGATCTTACAGTAATGGGAGTAGGACCTGAGTGTACAGGAAGATCTTACAGTTACAGTAATGGGAGTGGGACCTGAGTGTACAGGAAGATCTTACAGTAATGGGAGTAGGACCTGAGTGTACAGGAAGATCTTACAGTAATGGGAGTGGGACCTGAGTGTACAGGAAGATCTTACAGTAATGGGAGTAGACCCTGAGTGTACAGGAAGATCTTACAGTAATGGGAGTAGGACCTGAGTGTACAGGAAGATCTTACAGTAATGGGAGTAGGACCTGAGTGTACAAGAAGATCTTACAGTAATGGGAGTAGGACCTGAGTGTACAGGAAGATCTTACAGTAATGGGAGTAGGACCTGAGTGTACAGGAAGATCTTACAGTTACAGTAATGGGAGTAGGACCTGAGTGTACAGGAAGATCTTACAGTAATGGGAGTGGGACCTGAGTGTACAGGAAGATCTTACAGTAATGGGAGTAGGACCTGAGTGTACAGGAAGTTATTACAGTTACAGTAATGGGAGTAGGACCTGAGTGTAAAGGAAGATATTACAGTTTCAGTAATGGGAGTGGGACCTGAGTGTACAGGAAGTTATTACAGTAATGGGAGTAGGTCCTGAGTGTAGAGGAAGATATTACAGTTTCAGTAATGGGAGTAGGACCTGAGTGTACAGGAAGTTATTACAGTAATGGGAGTAGGTCCTGAGTGTAGAGGAAGATATTACAGTTTCAGTAATGGGAGTAGACCCTGAGTGTACAGGAAGATCTTACAGTAATGGGAGTAGACCCTGAGTGTACAAGAAGATCTTACAGTAATGGGAGTAGGACCTGAGTGTACAGGAAGATCTTACAGTTACAGTAATGGGAGTGGGACCTGAGTGTATAGGAAGATCTTACAGTAATGGGAGTAGGACCTGAGTGTACAGGAAGATCTTACAGTAATGGGAGTAGGACCTGAGTGTACAAGAAGATCTTACAGTAATGGGAGTAGGACCTGAGTGTACAGGAAGATCTTACAGTTACAGTAATGGGAGTGGGACCTGAGTGTACAGGAAGATCTTACAGTAATGGGAGTGGGACCTGAGTGTACAGGAAGATCTTACAGTAATGGGAGTAGGTCCTGAGTGTACAGGAAGATCTTACAGTAATGGGAGTAGCACCTGAGTGTACAGGAAGATCTTACAGTAATGGGAGTGGGACCTGAGTGTACAGGAAGTTATTACAGTTACAGTAATGGGAGTAGGACCTGAGTGTACAGGAAGTTATTACAGTTACAGTAATGGGCGTAGGACCTGAGTGTACAGGAAGTTATTACAGTAATGGGAGTAGGACCTGAGTGTACAGGAAGTTATTACAGTTACAGTAATGGGAGTAGGACCTGAGTGTACAGGAAGTTATTACAGTAATGGGAGTGGGACCTGAGTGTACAGGAAGTTATTACAGTAATGGGAGTAGGTCCTGAGTGTAGAGGAAGATATTACAGTAATGGGAGTAGGTCCTGAGTGTAGAGGAAGATATTACAGTTTCAGTAATGGGAGTAGGACCTGAGTGTACAGGAAGTAATTACAGTAATGGGAGTAGACCCTGAGTGTACAAGAAGATCTTACAGTAATGGGAGTAGACCCTGAGTGTACAAGAAGATCTTACAGTAATGGGAGTAGACCCTGAGTGTACAAGAAGATCTTACAGTAATGGGAGTAGACCCTGAGTGTACAGGAAGATCTTACAGTAATGGGAGTAGGACCTGAGTGTAAAGGAAGATATTACAGTTTCAGTAATGGGAGTAGGACCTGAGTGTACAGGAAGTTATTACAGTTACAGTAATGGGCGTAGGACCTGAGTGTACAGGAAGTTATTACAGTAATGGGAGTAGGTCCTGAGTGTAGAGGAAGATATTACAGTTTCAGTAATGGGAGTAGGACCTGAGTGTACAGGAAGTAATTACAGTAATGGGAGTAGACCCTGAGTGTACAAGAAGATCTTACAGTAATGGGAGTAGACCCTGAGTGTACAAGAAGATCTTACAGTAATGGGAGTAGGACCTGAGTGTACAGGAAGATCTTACAGTTACAGTAATGGGAGTAGACCCTGAGTGTACAGGAAGATCTTACAGTAATGGGAGTAGACCCTGAGTGTACAGGAAAATCTTACAGTAATGGGAGTAGGACCTGAGTGTACAGGAAGATCTTACAGTAATGGGAGTAGGACCTGAGTGTACAGGAAAATCTTACAGTAATGGGAGTAGGACCTGAATGTACAGGAAGATCTTACAGTAATGGGAGTAGGACCTGAGTGTACAAGAAGATCTTACAGTAATGGGAGTGGGACCTGAGTGTACAGGAAGATCTTACAGTAATGGGAGTGGGACCTGAGTGTACAGGAAGATCTTACAGCAATGGGAGTAGGACTGGAGTGTACAGGAAGATCTTACAGTAATGGGAGTGGGACCTGAGTGTACAGGAAGATCTTACAGTAATGGGAGTAGACCCTGAGTGTACAAGAAGATCTTACAGTAATGGGAGTAGACCCTGAGTGTACAAGAAGATCTTACAGTAATGGGAGTAGACCCTGAGTGTACAGGAAGATCTTACAGTAATGGGAGTAGACCCTGAGTGTACAAGAAGATCTTACAGTAATGGGAGTAGACCCTGAGTGTACAGGAAGATCTTACAGTAATGGGAGTAGGACCTGAATGTACAGGAAGATCTTACAGAAATAGGAGTAGACCCTGAGTGTACAGGAAGATCTTACAGTAATGGGAGTAGGACGTGAGTGTACAGGAAGATCTTACAGTAATGGGAGTGGGACCTGAGTGTACAGGAAGATCTTACAGTAATGGGAGTGGGACCTGAGTGTACAGGAAGATCTTACAGTAATGGGAGTAGGACCTGAGTGTACAGGAAGATCTTACAGTAATGGGAGTAGACCCTGAGTGTACAAGAAGATCTTACAGTAATGGGAGTAGACCCTGTGTGTACAAGAAGATCTTACAGTAATGGGAGTAGACCCTGAGTGTACAAGAAGATCTTACAGTAATGGGAGTAGACCCTGAGTGTACAGGAAGATCTTACAGTAATGGGAGTAGACCCTGAGTGTACAAGAAGATCTTACAGTAATGGGAGTAGACCCTGAGTGTACAAGAAGATCTTACAGTAATGGGAGTAGACCCTGTGTGTACAAGAAGATCTTACAGTAATGGGAGTAGGACCTGAGTGTACAGGAAGATCTTACAGTAATGGGAGTGGGACCTGAGTGTACAGGAAGATCTTACAGTAATGGGAGTAGGACCTGAGTGTACAGGAAGATCTTACAGTAATGGGAGTAGGACCTGAGTGTACAGGAAGATCTTACAGTTACAGTAATGGGAGTGGGACCTGAGTGTACAGGAAGATCTTACAGTAATGGGAGTGGGACCTGAGTGTACAAGAAGATCTTACAGTAATGGGAGTAGGACCTGAGTGTACAGGAAGATCTTACAGTAATGGGAGTAGGACCTGAGTGTACAGGAAGATCTTACAGTTACAGTAATGGGAGTAGACCCTGAGTGTACAGGAAGTTATTACAGTAATGGGAGTAGACCCTGAGTGTACAAGAAGATCTTACAGTAATGGGAGTGGGACCTGAGTGTACAGGAAGATCTTACAGTAATGGGAGTAGACCCTGAGTGTACAAGAAGATCTTACAGTAATGGGAGTAGACCCTGAGTGTACAGGAAGATCTTACAGTAATGGGAGTAGGACCTGAGTGTACAGGAAGATCTTACAGTAATGGGAGTAGGATCTGAGTGTACAGGAAGATCTTACAGTAATGGGAGTAGACCCTGAGTGTACAGGAAGATCTTACAGTAATGGGAGTGGGACCTGAGTGTACAGGAAGATCTTACAGTAATGGGAGTAGGACCTGAGTGTACAGGAAGATCTTACAGTAATGGGAGTAGACCCTGAGTGTACAAGAAGATCTTACAGTAATGGGAGTAGACCCTGTGTGTACAAGAATATCTTACAGTAATGGGAGTAGGACCTGAGTGTACAGGAAGATCTTACAGTAATGGGAGTAGGACCTGAGTGTACAGGAAGATCTTACAGCAATGGGAGTAGGACTGGAGTGTACAGGAAGATCTTACAGTAATGGGAGTAGGACCTGAGTGTACAGGAAGATCTTACAGTAATGGGAGTAGGACCTGAGTGTACAGGAAGTAATTACAGTTACAGTAATGGGAGTGGGACCTGAGTGTACAGGAAGATCTTACAGTAATGGGAGTAGGACCTGAGTGTACAGGAAGATCTTACAGTAATGGGAGTAGGACCTGAGTGTACAGGAAGATCTTACAGCAATGGGAGTAGGACCGGAGTGTACAGGAAGATCTTACAGTAATGGGAGTAGACCCTGTGTGTACAGGAAGATCTTACAGTAATGGGAGTAGGACCTGAGTGTACAGGAAGATCTTACAGTTATAGTAATGGGAGTGGGACCTGAGTGTACAGGAAGATCTTACAGTAATGGGAGTGGGACCTGAGTGTACAGGAAGATCTTACAGTAATGGGAGTGGGACCTGAGTGTACAGGAAGTAATTACAGTAATGGGAGTGGGACCTGAGTGTACAGGAAGATCTTACAGTAATGGGAGTAGACCCTGAGTGTACAAGAAGATCTTACAGTAATGGGAGTAGACCCTGAGTGTACAAGAAGATCTTACAGTAATGGGAGTAGGACCTGAGTGTACAGGAAGATCTTACAGTAATGGGAGTAGGACCTGAGTGTACAGGAAGTAATTACAGTTACAGTAATGGGAGTGGGACCTGAGTGTACAGGAAGATCTTACAGTAATGGGAGTAGACCCTGAGTGTACAAGAAGATCTTACAGTAATGGGAGTAGGACCTGAGTGTACAGGAAGATCTTACAGTAATGGGAGTAGACCCTGAGTGTACAAGAAGATCTTACAGTAATGGGAGTAGGACCTGAGTGTACAGGAAGATCTTACAGTAATGGGAGTGGGACCTGAGTGTACAGGAAGATCTTACAGTAATGGGAGTAGGACCTGAGTGTACAGGAAGATCTTACAGTAATGGGAGTAGGACCTGAGTGTACAAGGAGATCTTACAGTAATGGGAGTAGGACCTGAGTGTACAAGAAGATCTTACAGTAATGGGAGTAGACCCTGAGTGTACAAGAAGATCTTACAGTAATGGGAGTAGGACCTGAGTGTACAGGAAGATCTTACAGTAATGGGAGTAGGACCTGAGTGTACAGGAAGTAATTACAGTTACAGTAATGGGAGTGGGACCTGAGTGTACAGGAAGATCTTACAGTAATGGGAGTAGACCCTGAGTGTACAGGAAGATCTTACAGTAATGGGAGTAGGACCTGAGTGTACAGGAAGATCTTACAGTAATGGGAGTAGGACCTGAGTGTACAAGAAGATCTTACAGTAATGGGAGTAGGACCTGAGTGTACAGGAAGATCTTACAGTAATGGGAGTGGGACCTGAGTGTACAGGAAGATCTTACAGTAATGGGAGTAGGACCTGAGTGTACAAGGAGATCTTACAGTAATGGGAGTAGTACCTGAGTGTACAAGAAGATCTTACAGTAATGGGAGTAGACCCTGAGTGTACAAGAAGATCTTACAGTAATGGGAGTAGGACCTGAGTGTACAGGAAGATCTTACAGTAATGGGAGTAGGACCTGAGTGTACAAGAAGATCTTACAGTAATGGGAGTAGACCCTGAGTGTACAAGAAGATCTTACAGTAATGGGAGTAGGACCTGAGTGTACAGGAAGATCTTACAGTAATGGGAGTGGGACCTGAGTGTACAAGAAGATCTTACAGTAATGGGAGTGGGACCTGAGTGTACAGGAAGATCTTACAGTAATGGGAGTGGGACCTGAGTGTACAGGAAGATCTTACAGCAATGGGAGTAGGACTGGAGTGTACAGGAAGATCTTACAGTAATGGGAGTAGGACCTGAGTGTACAGGAAGATCTTACAGTAATGGGAGTAGGACTGGAGTGTACAGGAAGATCTTACAGTAATGGGAGTAGGACCTGAATGTACAGGAAGATCTTACAGTAATGGGAGTAGGACCTGAGTGTACAAGAAGATCTTACAGTAATGGGAGTGGGACCTGAGTGTACAGGAAGATCTTACAGTAATGGGAGTAGGACTGGAGTGTACAGGAAGATCTTACAGTAATGGGAGTAGGACCTGAGTGTACAAGAAGATCTTACAGTAATGGGAGTGGGACCTGAGTGTACAGGAAGATCTTACAGTAATGGGAGTAGGACCTGAGTGTACAGGAAGATCTTACAGTAATGGGAGTAGGACCTGAGTGTACAAGAAGATCTTACAGTAATGGGAGTGGGACCTGAGTGTACAGGAAGATCTTACAGTAATGGGAGTAGTACCTGAGTGTACAGGAAGATCTTACAGTAATGGGAGTAGGACCTGAGTGTACAGGAAGATCTTACAGTAATGGGAGTAGGACCTGAGTGTACAGGAAGATCTTACAGTAATGGGAGTAGGACCTGAGTGTACAGGAAGATCTTACAGTAATGGGAGTGGGACCTGAGTGTACAGGAAGATATTACAGTAATGGGAGTAGGACCTGAGTGTACAGGAAGATCTTACAGTAATGGGAGTAGACCCTGTGTGTACAGGAAGATCTTACAGTAATGGGAGTAGGACCTGAGTGTACAGGAAGATCTTACAGTAATGGGAGTGGGACCTGAGTGTACAGGAAGATCTTACAGTAATGGGAGTAGACCCTGAGTGTACAGAAAGATCTTACAGTAATGGGAGTGGGACCTGAGTGTACAGGAAGATCTTACAGTAATGGGAGTAGACCCTGAGTGTACAGGAAGATCTTACAGTAATGGGAGTAGGACCTGAGTGTACAGGAAGATCTTACAGTAATGGGAGTGGGACCTGAGTGTACAGGAAGATCTTACAGTAATGGGAGTGGGACCTGAGTGTACAGGAAGATCTTACAGTAATGGGAGTAGGACCTGAGTGTACAGGAAGATCTTACAGTAATGGGAGTGGGACCTGAGTGTACAGGAAGATCTTACAGTAATGGGAGTAGGACCTGAGTGTACAGGAAGATCTTACAGTAATGGGAGTAGGATCTGAGTGTACAGGAAGATCTTACAGTTACAGTAATGGGAGTAGGACCTGAGTGTACAGGAAGATCTTACAGTAATGGGAGTGGGACCTGAGTGTACAGGAAGATCTTACAGTAATGGGAGTAGGACCTGAGTGTACAGGAAGATCTTACAGTAATGGGAGTAGGACCTGAGTGTACAGGAAGATCTTACAGTAATGGGAGTAGGACCTGAGTGTACAGGAAGATCTTACAGTAATGGGAGTAGGACCTGAGTGTACAGGAAGATCTTACAGTAATGGGAGTAGACCCTGAGTGTACAGAAAGATCTTACAGTAATGGGAGTGGGACCTGAGTGTACAGGAAGATCTTACAGTAATGGGAGTGGGACCTGAGTGTACACTTACAGTAATGGGAGAATAACCTGAGAGTACAAGAATATTTCTTACAGTTACAGTAATGGGAACTAGGGAACACCAAAACAAAACATACTGAGCTACATATGTAACTTACTACCACTTGCTCCAATGGGAGGGCAGTCTGTGAGTGAATCGGGCATTCCTTTATTCTGCACCAAATTCTACTCTGAGTATTAACATGGAGTAGACAACCTGGTCCCCATCATTTTGAGTTTCCTTGTGCATGCTATGGGGATGGCTAGCATTAAACTCCTAATGATAGTGGAGATTGTACTCCAGTAGGCGCTATAGAGCTCATACTCTGTATGCATATCCCTGAGTGCAGCCGCTTGTGTTAGAGACGAATGCCTGTGGAGCTGCACTGTTGCACTTGTACATTCACTTGAATGTCTTGGAATGGGAAAGCGATTCACAATTATAAAATCAAGATAGTATTATTTTATACATTCCGTCTCACAACATCTATTCTTCCCCATCCAGCTCACTGTATGCAGGGCTATTGTTGCTGGGCAAATCATAACAAATGAGTTTCGGGACTTTTTTTCCAGGACATAAATAAACATCAAATGCAGTGACTTTCACATCTCGGACTCTGGCATGAATACTGGTCTGGAAGGACTGCATGTTTAATCTGTTATTGTCATTTACTCAACCCTTTGTGTGTCAGAGGTGTTTTTCATACTCTTCTGATGCTCAAAGGGTTAGAAAAATCAATGCATTTAGACTTGAGAAAAAGGTGTTTTTTGACTAAATAAAGGCAGGGGTTTTTTACAGTAAGGGCAGTAAGGATGTGGAATACTTTGCCTTGGGAGTCTGTGTTTGCAGAAACTGTAAATGCCTTTTGGAGTCAGGAAGGATTAATGCAGCAGGGGATTTTTGCCTTTGCCTTTTCTTAGATCAACTATACTACTACATTGGTATGTGTTTAATGTTTGTTAAATTGCTTAAATAGATTCTTTTCCTTTATTGTCAGTATAAAGTAATGCCACATTTCACAAAAAAAGCATTTGCTGCCATCCTCTTCTATCTGACTAATAATGAGTAACAGTGAGTGTGTGAGAGGTGGTGTAGGCTGGGCCTAGTTCCCATGATTGGCTTTGTTGCAGCAACACAAGATTGTCATTGAAATTGACCGTAGGTGTAAGTCACCTGCTCTGCTTAATAAAAAACACGCAGTCTATGGGCCGTATGATCAAAAAAAAAGTGGAGGAGTTCTGGGGCAAACCATTTGCACTATAGGAGAGAACAAAAAAATTCCAAAAAACTCCCATTAATTTAAACTGGGATTTTAACCCCTTGAAAGCAAGAGAGGTCTCACGCTGGAGACCTCTCTAGCATTCAAGGGGTTAAAATCACCATGTAAATCAATGGGAATTTATAGTTCTCCCCCATAGTGCAAATGGTTTGCCTCAGGACTCCTCCAGTTTTCTTTTGAACATACGGCCTTGTGTGTATTATGCTAAGAAAGCAAGGGTCATTCTGGAGCAAATCAACTGTACCATGGGGGAGAAACAAAAATTTGTTAAGCTCTAAATGGGGCTTTTAACCTCTTAAAGGGATAGTAATACTTAAAATGTAAAAAAAAATATGTTGCAGGGTTTATCCCCCTGAGTAAAACAAGAGTACTCCCAGTGCTGAAAGGTGTTTCATACAAAAGTTATTAATTTTCATAGTTCAATTTTTTAGGTGCAATATCACAGTGGCCTGAAATTGTACAGTGGCGCTGTTGCTACATGATCCTATGGACAGCTCTGGTCCCGGGACCATAAATCTCCATAGGATGGTGTAGCAACAGTGCCACTGTACAATTTCAGGCCACTGTGATATTGCACCTAAAAAATTCAACTTTGAAAATTAAGAACTTTTGAATGAAACACCTTTCAGCAGTGGGAGTACTCTTGTTTTACTCAGGGGGATAAACCCTAGAACATATATTTTTTTTACATTTTAAGTATTACTATCCCTTTAAATTCTAGGCATTGACTATAGCATTCAAGGAGTTAAAAATCCCACGTGCAGTTATTGTGCTCCACAATTGGTTATATTTTCTTTTGTGGATTTAAAGCTGAACTTCCACTCAAATTAAAGTGCCCCCCCAAATCATTATGCACCTAGCGATACACTTATCAATACTAGTATTATCCTGAATAAGTCTGCCGTTATTGAGAAATCCAACTTTTTCCAAGAGGCACAGGCAGGCATCTTACTGTAACACACTAGAAATAGGTAGCGCTCGCCTGTGAAGGGAGAGGGACACCTCCGAGGATATGACTATATATAGTGGCTATTGATGTACAAGACGCCCCAAGAGTCTACTATCCACTAAGCCAATTTGTGATATAATGGTTGGAATAGATGCCTATAATAGAAACTGGCCGAAGTGCGATGTAGCCTAGGCCCCTATCGCACTTCAGTCAAACTACTCCCAAAGCTATCACTATATATCCTATATAATAATTCGCTAAGTTGTGTGTAACGCCCGATATGCGCAGTAGACACTGCTGCGTGTGCGGCAGTCATGCGCACTACAGACTGCCCGCGCAGCGGCTGATACAGAGCTGGGTGCTCCGAAGGAGCGTCCAGCTCTGTATCAGCAGTGGCGCGGGCAGTCTCTACTGCGCGTGACTGCCCCGCGACCGGCTGCCAGAGGCACTGTGGCCCGTGTAACGGGCTGTTCAACTAGTATGTATATAATAAAACACACACAGGAAGCAAATAGATACAATAGATCCCACAGTAGGGTGACCAGACCTCACCTTTAACCGGGGACGCATATGAAAAATGCATACTCTAGGGCTGCTTTGATTTTGGTGCACTCCTGAAATATACCTATTTCCTATGTGTCCCTGGTTAAAGGTGAGGTCTGGTCAGCCTATCCCACAGGTGACACAATCGGAAGCTAATTATACCTCCAATGGCACAGACGCAATGTTGTGGTATCTACTCAGCATCATACCAGACAAAAAGTCCGATAAAATACAATAACAAAGTATATCAAGTCAAGATGAACGATATAACAATATAAAGGTGGAATAATCTAACACCTGCTCAGTGCCACGTCAGACAAAGAGCCCAGTAAAATACAATGATATACAATAATAAATCACAAAAAAATGAATAAAATATATGTAATATCCGCTCAATGTTACTAAAAACAAGGAGCCCAGTGGAACTCTAAATCTAATAGAGAACACCTAATGTTATGTTCAGAAAAGACAATATCATATAAGAGTCACACTCCTCTTTTGAGTCCTCAATTCTTGTAATAGTTTCCTTCTTCCACCACTAATAAGTCCCTGTGCTGATCCTCTAATGGCTTCTAGAAACCACAACACAAACGAAATCTGTATATGAAAGATAGGAACGCACAACAAGACCATCTAAAAGTGGAGTTTAATTCAAAACTGCATACCTGCAGTAACAAAATTACACGTACACGATAAAAATGTAACATAGGCTTATCTCTCTCAGTAGTCTTGTCTCTAGAACTGAGTCCTCAGCCCTGAAGAAGCAGACAGTAAAGCCTGCGATACGCGTTGGTAAGGATATTATAACTAAATAGTTGTTGGTTTTATTGGCTGAGTCTCTCCCAGTAGGGATCTCATTTTCCTTAGTGAATCTGTATTGTCACCACGGAGTAAGAGGGAAACAGATCCTCGGGAGGATGGAAAGCATCCTGGGAGTTAGCGGCCGGTTGAAACTCCGGCTACACTGAGAAGAACTGAGGACTCAGTTCTGGAGACAAGACTACTGAGAGCGATAATCCTATTTTACATTTTTATCTTGTACGTGTAATTTTGTTACTGCAGGTATGCTGTTTTGAATTAAACTCCACTTTTAGATGGTCTTGTTGTGCGTTCCTATCGTTCATATACAGACATCTTACTGTAGCAGCATCTGTGCGCCTGCACCATCAGTCACTTCCTGTACCTTAAGGTACAATGCAACTCCTCCTCACCAATCCTGGAGGAGACCGGGACGGACAGTGCTAGGGTGACCAGGGATTGCCAGGGACAGTCCCGGATTCTAAATATGTGTCCCATGTCCCAGACAGTCCCCTTTTGGAACAATACAAAGTCCCAGAATGATGACTCCAGAGCATAGAGTTCTAAACACTAGGAGAACTGTCCATTACCTAATGTGATAGGAAGTGATGCATCTGCTGGGCTACAAGAAAATGGCTTCCAGACAGACTCTAAACAAGAGAGAGACAACCTAGCCTAGATCTTGACATCAGTCAAGAGCTGCAGTGCAGTTTAGTGTTATGTAGTTTAAGGCTTTGGGCTTGGCGTACATTTTCTTGTGGCCCACCACAGGCATCTCTTTCTGTAACAGCAGTCAGTGGACAGTTCCCCCTCTAGTGTTTAGAACTCTGTGGTGCACTCTTCTCTCTGCAGTGTCCCTGAATGGCAGAATATAAATGTGGTCACCCTAGACAGCGCAGGCGCACAGTTGTCTCTACGGCAAGATGCCTGTGCTGATGCCTGCCTGTGAGTCTCGGAACAAGTTGGATTTCTCAATAATGCCGGACTTATTCAGGATAATACTAGTATTGATATGCGTATCGCTATGTGCATACTGACTTGGGGGCCACTTTAATTTCAGTGATAGTTCTACTTTAACACTTAAAAAATATATATTGTAGGGATTTTCCTGCTGGGTAAAATCAGGGTTCACTGCTGGGTGAACTGTCATTTAAAATGTATTACAGCTCAAACTTGTTTTTGTTACATTAAAGCACATCTTTCTGTAGTATCACTAGGTGGTGCTGTTCCTATCACATACTATGGAGAGACATAGACAGTGACTCAGGCTCTCAGAGTACATTATTAGAAATATAGTTACATCTTGGACACTAGTTGGAGCTTTTGCCAAGTTTGATTAAAAGAAAAGAGTTTGAGCTGTCATAACTTTTGAATGACACACCTCCCTGCAGTGGGTGTACCAACTTATTTACATTTCACAATTGGACATAGAAGATGGGGTGATTTGGTTTCTTTGGATTCTTCTGGCACAATCAGCCCTTGTTTCTCAGACTCAAGATGGAAATCTGTTCAATGTGGCTACAGGATATCAATGCCTACCTACTGCAATGGGCTATTATGCTTTTTAAAGTGACAGACAACATTAGAAAAAGTACATATTCTGCAAGTTCATAATATGTAGTTACATTGCCTTTACTTTTTTCCATCTCCATTTATTTTTTTTTGCACATTTATGTACCTGACAGGGAGCTGCTTGCATTTCTGTTTCCAGGGAGCTTCCGTCTAGGATAGTGCAGTGAAAGAAGTGGCAGTGATGCAATGTATCACACTCTCTCTTTAGCAAGGCTTATCGGTTGCAAGGATAGGGCAAATTTGTATAACTGACCCTAAATTCACAGTCCCTGTCAGAAAACTTTCTGAAAAAAGAAGTTCAGCGAGCTCCCTGTTGAGGACATAAAAGGGTGAATAAAGTAGGTGAGGATGAAAAAAATTTTGAAAAAACTATAGCTGACTTGACATGTTATGCACTTACAATATATGTAATGTCAAAATGGAGGTTGATTCCCTCGTTAAAGGGATAGTAATACTTCGTTTTAACTTTATTTTATTTTGTAGGCATTAAAAAAACATGAAGAACGATATAAGTCTTATCTCTCAAGCCTTTATGGTTTGTGAGATATTCACAAGCAAAGTTTCCCCTCCCGCCCCTTTTACCTAGTATAAGCTATCTCTTCTCAGATGTGGAATGCAGTCCATAGACCAGACAGATATCAGCAGGGGACAATCTTCTTCCTATGAGAACAATGAAAGCCCTGCCCCCCTTGAAAAGTTTTTCAGGTTTTTCCCTTATCTTAATTGAAGATTGTCCCTCTCTGCAATTTACCTGGGTACCTCCCTTCTGATCTGGCTGAACAGTGTTACATCAGTAAAAGGGTCAGGAGAGGGATACTTTGTCATTTAATTACTCTTGAACTACAACTCTGACAGAATTGAAATAACACTCTCCAAAGTCCAAATACTATGATGATTAATTAGAGCTGCTTTTATTTTGAAACAATACTATCCCTTTAAATAATCTCTCTTTAACAATAAGAGGTGCTTAGCACTTTGAAGAATGCCCTCAATCCCATACCTCCTAACACTGCAAATGGCCAAAGAGGGACACTTTTGTTTTAGGTAGTATTGCTAGGGAGTGGCTGGTACATGAGGAATTACTGCAGATTTTTAGGTTATTTCATAACCTATTGACACCTCTCTTTGTAACTGATAAATGATTTAGGGCAAGGCCAAAGTATTTTATTTACACAGGCTAATTTCTAAACACATATACTGAAGCTTAACAAACATTGATGTGAATGTTTTTGCTGTGGAGCAAAGTGATACACTTATATACACACAACACAGTCTGATCTCCTACACAAAGGGACACCAGCGTGGGTAAGAGGGACAGAAAGATCTGGATCTCAAAGGGAGACTGTCCTTCCTAAATAGGGACACTTGGGAGGTATAGACCCCTAATATCTCCTAAAGAGGGGCAATTGGAAGTATGGACACCTAATATCTCATAATAAAGGAAACATGGAAGTATGGACCCTTAAAGTGATAGTAATGTTTCACAAAAACAGCAGCTCCAATTAATCTTCATAGTATTTGAGCCATAGGGAGTGTTATTTCATTTCTGTGAGCGTTGTAAATCAAGAGAAATTGAATGATAAAGTATCACCTCCTGCCCCTTTTACCTAGTGTAAGCCCCCACTCCTCAGATATGGAGTCCAGTCCATAGACCAGACAGCTCACATTAAGGGTCAAAATTCTTACTGTTAGAACAATGAAATCCCTGCCCCCCTTGACAGGTTGTTCATATTTTCCCTTATCTTAATTGAACACTGTCCCTCTCTGCAATCTACCTGGACACTCCCAGCTGCTCTAAGCTGAGCAGTGTTACATCAGTAAAAGGGGCGGGAGGGGATATTTTATCATTCAATTACTCTTGAACTACAAATCTGACAGAATTGAAATAACACTCTCCAAGGCCCAAATACTATGAAGATTAATTAGAGCTGTTTTTATTATGAAACATTAATATCCCTTTAATATGTTCTAAATAGGGTCACTTGAACCACTAATATTACCTAAATAGGAACACTTAGTAGGTATGGGCCCCTAATATCTTCTAAAGAGGAACAATTGGGAGGTATGGACCCCTAACATCTCCTAAAGAGGGACAATTGGAAGTATGGACCGCTAATATCCCCTAATGAGGGAAACATGGAATTATGGACCCTTAATATGTTCTAAATAGGGTCCCTTGGGAGGTATGGACCACTAATATCTCCTAAATAGGGACATTTAGTAAGTATGGGCCCCTAATATCTTCTAAAGAGGAACAATTGGGAGGTATCGACCCCTAACATCTCCTAAAGAGGGATACCTGGGAGGTATGGACCCCTAATATCTTCTAAAGAGGAACAATTGGGAGGTATGGACCACTAATATCTCCTAAATAGGGACATTTAGTAAGTATGGGCCCCTAATATCTTCTAACGAGGAACAATTGGGAGGTATGGACCCCTAATATATTCTAAAGAGGAACAATTGGGAGGTATGGACTCCTAATATCTCGTAAAGAGGGACAGTTGGAAGAATGGGTCCCTAATATCTTCTGAATTGGGACATGTAGGAGGTATGGACCTCTAATATCTTATAAAGAGGCACACTTGGTAGGAATGGACCCATATTATCTCCTAAATAGGGACACTTTGGATTTATGGACCCCTAATATCTCTTAAATAGGGATATTTGGAAGATATAGACTCCTAATATCTCCTAAAGAGGAACACTTGGGATGTACCCCACCCAAAGCCTCTGTTAATCAAGGAGGCTGATGTAGTAACAAGACCTGGATTGATTCTGGAACAAACCAACTGTGTCATATGGAACAAATAATAACTTATCCCCAAAATTCCCATTGATTTAAATGGGGCTTTTAATCTGTTTCACATTTCCCTTATCCCATCGGCCACCCAGAAGGAGCTTGTTCTGCCATTAATCTCCAATCACCAAGGGCCTAATTCAGCAATCTGAAGCATACCTCCAAACTGTCCCTCTTTAGGAGATATTAGGGCTTCATACCTCCCAGGTTTCCCTCTTTAGGAGATTTTAGGGCTCCATACCTCCCAAGTGTTCTTCTTTAGGCGATACTAGGGTTCATACCTCTCAAGTGTCCCTCTTTAGGAGATATTAGGGCTCCATACCTCCCAAGTGTCCTTCTTTGTCAGCATCGAGTCTTTTTTGGGAAGGTGCTTGGCGTCGGCATTGGGCTGTACGTGGCATGTTGTTACGTCACACTCACTCCATTGTGACATGACTGAGTCCTCTTTAAAACTAAGCTCATCGGTTCACTCACCTCTTAGTTGTACTGTTAGGGCCAGGCTTCTTGATGTTCCTTCTCTGTGTGGATTAACTGACTTTGACCTCTGGCTTCCCTCTGACCACTGATCCTTGCTGCCTGTCCTGACCTCTTGACTTCATCTGACCTGCTCCTGTTTTGCCCCTTCTAACAAGATGCCTTGCAAGTATATTTGTTTTATATTGAAGAATTGGAATTTCATCTTACTTCTGGGTTCCACCCTATACTTTCAGACACTATTTCCAGTCTACTATCTATAACAACTCTCTTTCTGCTAGTTATTTGTGGGGTTACCTATCTCCATAGAGTAAGGTTCATTAAGCATACATTTCTCTGTTTAGTTCCTCATTCCTGCCTCAATGACACCTGTTGCTTTCAACCCCATTAATACAGCATTCTTTAGGATAAATTATTGGGCTATACTTCCCAAATGTCCCTCTTTAGGAGATACTAGGGTCCCTACCTCTCAAGTGTGCCTCTTAAGGATATATTAGGGCTCCATACCTCCAAAGTGGATGTTCAGATGCCCACACATTAGAAGTTTTGGGTCGAAAAGACCAGCAATCAGATAGCTGAGAAACACTTAACTTGTTTTTCTTCAGCGTTGTCAGGATTCTAGGTTCTGGATCAGCTCCTCTTGCTGTGTTATCTTGGATGCTGGACAGCTCCTGGGGGGAGATTCACTAAGCGGTGATAAAGAGGTGATAAGATAACTTCTCCAGTTCCTTTGTTGTTCTATGGAGCCTATGCACTAAGATTTCTTCAACTTTAGAGATCTTAGTGAATCATAGGAACTGGAGAAGTCATCTCCACTTTATCATTGCTTAGTGAATTCCCCTCTTGTGTATACAGAATATGGATGTTTGCACTGTCACTTGTAGCACAAAACTGAGAATAGACTTTTGTTGCCATGAGCCAAAGTGAAGCATTTCAGCTGCACTAATAGATATCTCTATATGTGAGATTTCTTCAGCTTTGGAGATCTTAGTGAATAGGCTCCATTGACTAATATAGGAACTAGAGAAGTGATAAATTGGAGAAGTCAACTTCACTTTATCACCTCTTTATCACTGCTTAGTGAATCTCCTCCCTGGTGTCAGTGTAATGGTGATCAGTCCTGAGTAATCCTGTAGTTTAGTGACTCACACTGGGGGAGATTCACTAAGCGGTGATAAAGAGGTTACAAAGTAGAGATGACTTCTCTAGTGATATCACTTCTCCACTTCCTATGTTATTCCATGGAGCTTATGCACTAAGATTTCTTCATCTTTGGAGATCTTAGTACATAGGCTCCATAGAATAACATAGGAATTGGAGAAGTGATATCACTGGAGAAGTCATCTCCACTTGATCATTTCTTTATCACCACTTAGTGAATCTCCCCCAAAATCTTCTTGCTTCAACCTGACTTCTTTTTTATGGAGTCTTATACATTCCGTTTTGCCAGATTATTGAACCTCACTCTATTGGCCTAGCTGTCATGATTTTCAGACAAAGGATAGACACGAATATAAAATATAAATCCACCTTTATTTAATAAGTACAGTAATAATAATATAGCCCACACAGAACCCCAGACAGATGTAAATAGGACCCAAGGCCCCTCCGGAGCTGCACACTGTGCTGTGCACTGCACTACTCCAGATCTTGAGACTAGGGAAGTGGCTCAAGTGGGACAACAGAAGAATGGTAGAATATTTGTAAATCCCCACTTGGTCTGAGAACGGAGGCAACAGAGAGCGAGAGCAGATGAGAGCCAGGAGACACCGAGACTACAGGTCAGGCAAGCAGGTAGTGTAGGGAACGATTAGGCAGACAGAGTCACAGGTCAGACAAGCTGGGGACTACACAGAACGAAAGCAATCAGGCCACTGGTGAGGCAACCGGAGACTATGCTGAGCGAGTAGGAGCCAGTACCACTGGTCAGGCAAACCGAGGACTACAAGGAGCGAAAGTAACCAGGCCCTCAGGAAAGGCAACCGGAGGCTACACTAAGTGGGTAGTAGCCAGGGCCACTGATCAGGCAAGCCTGGGTCATACACAGAGCGAGTAGTCAGCCAGAGCCACAGGCCATAACAGATGTGGGTAGTCAGACAAGCCGGGATCATACACAGAACAAGTACTCAGCCAGAGCCACAGGTCAGAACCTATGTGGGTAGTCAGACAAGCCAGGGTCATACACAGAGCAAATACTCAGACAGGCATGGATCACAACGGAGCAAGCAGAAGCTATCAGGAACACCACGTAAGGGCAATGACTCCCAGGCCCAAGGAGGTTTATAAAGGAGCAAAAGGAGGCGGAACCCAATTAGGCCACCCAGAATAGGCCCATAAACAGGCGTCCGTGCTAGTTCCTGTTACCTGATGTCAGCAATGAGGAAGTGGCTGGAGGCCACGCAAGCCGGCAGCTATACAGAAGTAGGAAGCAAAGGGACCCTTAGCCTCTAAGGGAGACTGTGATACTAGCGTTCCTTGCCTTGAACTCTTTATTGTTTATTGTGCACTAAACCCTGGTTTGATCCTGCTTATGGAGTAACTCAGGGGTAGCCCAACTACACCCACATTGAGTTAAAGGGGGATTTTTTTTAACTCTTGAATGCTAGAGGGGTCTCTATAGCACATTTCCCAATACTTTGGAGACCTATAATATTCCTGGGTTTAAAAGCCCCATTTATAAGAGTATAAGAAATATGTATTTGTACCTATGGAGCAGTTGATTAGCCCCTGAATTGCCCCAGTTTTATTTTGGACTACTGTTCACTCACTGGTAATATGCTCCTCTCCTATTCTTGCTCTTCACTTTTGGTTATGACTCCTGTTCAGTCTCATTACATGTAATCACTGCTCCTTGGTAATAAGCACTTTGCTCCATTTGACTATGCCTGATCTTCACTTCTGGTTACAACTCCTTTTTGGCCTTATTACATCTAATCTGCCCCCTGATTATATGACCTCTGTTTGTCTATGACTACTCTCTGCTTCCTGCTCACATTTTCTGATTTTGTCTAAGTCCCAAACCATTGAGGCTCAGCCCTTGGTGGGAAGATCTTGTGCATGGGAGAGGATCTGCAGTTCTGGCTATGGATTTGTTTCCCTAAAACAGGGCTTGTAACACCCATATACTCACAAGCCAAAATGCAGGAAATCTGATTGTTCAGTGGGTGAGGAAAGTTGGGAACAGGACAGATAACCCAATCTCACAGCCTCATGTGACAAATCACTGTGGTTTGGTCTGCTGGGTCCACACACAGAGGTCGGAATCAAATCAAGTGTTTCACAAGTACAAGATACAAGTAGAACAGGTTTGTACTCATTGAAAAGGAGAACCAAGGCTCTGGGAAAACCAGGACTGATCTACTCAAAAGGCCATTGGCATTCTACTCAGAAGAAAAGAGCAGTACATTTTTGGCAAACCAAATGAACGGGAGGTGACAAAAATTGATTTTGATGTACATGGAGCTTTTAAAAACTCAATTTAAATCAAAAGGAATTTGTTTGACCAGATGTCCATTTTAATACAGACTGCACTTGAGCCAGTGCAAGCATACAGTTTGTGATTTTCATAGGCATCACATCCTGCATTAATATGGATATATGATGGTGAATGTGCACATCTACCAGCACTGTTCTATTGGCAGTAGTCTTCATCACTAGCAGCTGCATTCAGGGCATGCACCAAAGGCTATGATCACTGTACTGCATATTGATGCATACTAGTGTTGAGCGAGAACCCCGATGCTCGGGTGCTCGGGTGCTCTGACCGAGCACCGCCGGAGGCTCGAGTGCTCGGCCGAGCACCCGAGCCCCATTGACTTCAATGGGGCGACACGAGCATTACACCAGGCACCCCCTGCTCTGATGAGGGGAGGGTGCCTGGTCAATGCCCCCTTCATCTCCACAATGTCCCCCTTCATCTCCGCAATGCCCCCTTCATCTCCGCAATGTCCCCCTTCCACAATGTCCCCCTTCATCTCCACACTGTCCCCCTTCATCTCCGCAATGCCCCCTTCATCTCCACACTGTCCCCCTTCATCTCCACACTGTCCCCCTTCATCTCCGCAATGCCCCCTTCATCTCCGCAATGCCCCCTTCATCTCCGCAATGCCCCCTTCATCTCCGCAATGTCCCCCTTCCACAATGTCCCCCTTCATCTCCACACTGTCCCCCTTCATCTCCGCAATGCCCCCTTCATCTCCGCAATGTCCCCCTTCATCTCCACACTGTCCCCCTTCATCTCCACACTGTCCCCCTTCATCTCCACACTGTCCCCCTTCATCTCCGCAATGCCCCCTTCATCTCCGCAATGCCCCCGTACCTCCAGTCCCTGGTGGTCCAGCGGAGCGTCTTCAGATCTGTGCCTCCTCCGGCACAGATCCCCGCCACCCGAACATGGCGGGCGAGCACATGGCGGTACTCGACGAGTACCGCCATGTGCCGAGCAGAGCGATGCTCGAGCCGATCCGAGCATCGGCCGAGCACGCTCGCTCAACACTAATGCATACATTTCACCATTATTAAAGGGGAACTACCACCCCACACAATATTTACCTTCACTAAGTCCCCATCTGGCGATTAGCTGCTTAGTAGTGCTAGCTGCCAGAATAATTACCTTATTTAATATATTTCTCCTCTCTTCCATGGGTGACAGGCAGGACGGAGAGCGGACATCTTGCCATTGTGACGTCCGTGCCCCTGCGCTTTCAGTCCCAGCCGGAGCCAAATGGCTCCTAGCAATGCCTCTTAGACCCGGTTGGGACAGTGCAGGCGCGCGGATGTCACAATGACAAGATGTCCTGCCTGTCGCCCATGGAAGAGAGCAGAAATCTATTAAATAAGGTAATTATTCTGGCGCCTAGCGCTACTAAGCAGCTAGTCGCCAGATGGGGACTTAGTGAAGGTAAAGATTGTGCGGAGTGGTAGTTCCCCTTTAAATAAAGGACTATTACATCTTTGTTATGAAACCATATCCAGCTGAATAATTGGTATTCCCTCTACTGGGAGATGCTTTGTTGCAAAGTTATAATATTTTATACATTTTCCTCAATTACAAGTGCCTCCTGGCTTCCAGAGAGCTCACCTACAGTTATTCTGCTGTATTCTACGGGAAAGGAGAACGTCTGGCCACAGTTCTCCATAAAATGTAATAGTAACAGCTTCATCACTTCTTGACAATTTGAAATCACTTCCTCACAGTCTGAAAATGTATAACTGTTGAATAAAACAACTGCCGGCAATGGGAGTTCCCTTGTTTTACTCTGCAGGAAAAGCCACATATGTTTTATTTGATACTTGTGTAAAAGCCCGTGTACACGGGCCAAGGTCCGGGTGATGTTAACCCTTTGAGTGCCAGAGGAGAACTCAACGCATTTCTTTGCAATGCGTTGCGTACCCCTCTGGCACTCAAAGGGTTAAGAGGCCGGTCCTGCTCTGCGTCCTGCCGCTGACGCAGTCATGCACTGTAGAGACTGTCAGAAAGCACAGAATGCTCCCAGCATTCCTACACCTCCCAGAATTCCGTGCTCCCAGCATTCCGTGCGTTCAGGCAGTCTCTACTGCGCATGGCGGCTTCTGACAAACATCCTAGCGAATTATTATATAGGATAATGGAGATTTACTTCTCTTTTTAAGACTTTAATAGCAGCAAGCCCCTTTCTCCTGCCCCGTAGCATGCACAGGAATAAGTAATGTTACAAAATGTTCTGTGCACCTTGTTTAACTCCTTCAGTGATACACCTTTTCACCTGCATTGCTAAGCTTGTATTCACATTATTGTTGCAGTGTACAATTAAATGATAATTATTAGTGCTTTTCTGTGAGCAATCTGCACGTCATATGCTGTTTTTTTTTACTTTCACAGGATACAACTGTTATGTGCGTATGCACTAACATGACCAAAACAAAATGTTTTACAGAATTCACAAATGGTTGTTTTTATGGAGCTTCCATTAAGTGAAAGGCAATCAACTGTCCATGAGTTCTCCAAATTAAGTAAGAGCTCAAAACCGGAAAAGATAGTAGAAGCAGTGAAAAGTATCTAAGTGTAGAAATTTATTAGCAAAAAAACGAAGTAAAAATATATAGAAATGCACCCACATTGTGTCCATCTTGGGCTTTATGCATGTAATAGGGTACCCGCCCCTGATAGCCAATGTGCTGTGCCTGCCTCGTCCTCTCGCTAGGTCCTGATTCTTGAAACTCCCTTTGTGATGGAATCCCTTGATGTTCAGTGGCTGTGGCCCGAAAACTTGCCGGAATGACAAGTCCGTGGTATTAACAGTAACAGTCCTTTGCGTTGGCAAAGAATAAGGTACCAAAGTATCTAAAGGAGCAAATCGCTCCACATGTATAGGCCAACGTTGTAGGATTTAGTAAGTGTCAGTTGCCGGGAAAGGAAGGCGGATTCTAACAGGGGGTGTGAGAGGGACCCAACCAAGAAAGGGTGCTATGGATGGATGACCCAACGCGTATCGTGGAACTTCGATTCCACTTCCTCAGGGGTATCAGAAGGATAACTTGTCCTCCTACTTTTCACTGTTTCTACTATCTTTTCCAGTTTTGCTCTCTTACTTAAAGGGATAGTAATACTTTATTATTACTATCCCCCATATTGTAGATATTTGCAAAATAATTTAATAGCCCCCAGGTTCATCTCTCAAACCTTTATGGTTTGAGAGATAACTGAAGGCAAATTTCCCCCCTCCCACTCCCTTCCCTGAAGTAGGCATTGTACTGACTGTAGGGGAAGTCTGTCGTACGACAGGCTTGCGGCTCTGCAGCAGAGCCAAGATCCTGTTAGTGAAAAATAATTATTTCACTGAAATGGTCTTCTACATGTGCTTGGTTTGTGCTTGGTTTGGAAGCACATGTAGAAGACCATTTCAGTGAAATAATTCTTTGTCACTAATGCGATCGCGGCTCTGCTGCAGAGCCGCATGATGAAGGTCAGACCGGATATCGTTGCAGTCAGCACAACGCTGACTTCAGTGAAGTGGGAGGGAGGGGGGAACTTTGCCTTCGGTTATCTCTCAAACCATAAAGGTTTGAGAGATGAACCTGGGGGCTATTAACTTATTTTGCAAATATCTACAATATGAGGGATATAAATAATAAAGTATTACTATCCCTTTAATTTGGAAATTTAGAGTGTACATGTGGATAAGGCCACTGAAATTTGCAGCAGCATCAGAATAGAGAGAAATTGCATTTTAATATACCTCATCTCCTTATCATTCATTCACCACCTCCTCCATACCATTATTTCTCATTCATCCATCACAATTTTTATCCATTCTCCTCTGAGGTACTGTTTTGTTCCTAACAGCACGGGCATATGCTATAATATTCATTTATTTTCATTATCATCATTTTTATCATTTTGGAACTAACATTAATAATTTACTTATTTACTGTGGACATTTGCGCAGGTGTACCATTTGTGTTCAACTGTCCAAGAGTAAATGTCTTCTATGTTCCACCAGCAAATGCTTCTCCAACACACCATGCATTTCAGGCACAAAATAATGAGAAATAAACCATGTAACCTTACATACTACATATTTTCTAAAAGTACATGAAATTTCAGTTTCAGAGACTGGTCATCTACATTTTTACCCTAAGCATACCTCCCAACATTTCAAATGGCCAAAGAGGGACAGTTTTGTTTTAGGTGGTGTTACTGAGGGCATGACTGGTGGACGGGGCATTGCCAATAGCTTATAGGTGATTTCATGACCTACTGACACCCCTTTGTGTAACCTAATAAATGATTTAGAGCAACATAAAAGTATTTTATTTACACAGACTAATTTATAAACACATATAATGACATTTATACAAACATTAATGTGAGTTTTATGGCTGTGGAGCAATGGGATACACTCATTTACACACCACATAATCTGATCTCCTTAAAGGAGGGATACCAGGGTGGGAAAGAGAGACAGAGGGATTTAGTTCTCAAAGAGGGACTGTCCCTCCTAAAGAGGGACACTTGGGAGGTATGCCTAAGTCAGGTTTTCTATGAAATTGGCAGAAGATGGCCAGATGTCACATTGTTTGGTGCTGTCTTTGTCTTTCTTTTTTGTATTGTAAAACTTCCATACTGACTTGATACAGCAGTTGATCTGTGAAACGTAATCGGGGCAGTGGATATTTACTACTTGCACATTATTACAATTGTTTTTAACTATGCTTTTATATATTTTGTATTAAATACATTTACAAGGATTTGGAGCAGCACCTTTCTTCATATTTTGAACCAGAGAGTCCTGAGCAGAGACAGGATAATTTCTCTGTAGGCTAGATCAGGGCTCAAAATTTCCACTCGTCACTAGCCAAAGGCGAGTAAAAATTCAGCCCTGTTGGCATGCTATGGATTGCAGTGGCGAGTAACTTTTCAGCTCTGGCTAGTAGCAAAGGACTTAAAATTATAAGCCCTGGGCTAGATTGTTGTTAGGTGGTACATACCCCTTACAACCACTACAATTGTGAGTATAGCTACTTTTGTTTGAAACTTATAATAGTTGCCATTTAAGGCACTATTGGGCTCCCTCTTGTTTTTATTTCTAATTTGCAGTTTCAGGGGACTGATCCTCAGAAGTCCGTTAGGCTTGCTGAACGCCCTCCACACCCCACTTCATCAAATGTATTTATTAGTGATGATCGAGCACCCCGATGCTCGGGGGTTCGGGTGCTCTGGCCGAGCGCCCCCGGAGGCTCGAGTGCTCGGCCGAGCACCCGAGCCCCATTGAAGTCAATGGGAAGACTCGAGCATTACACCAGGCACCCCCTGCTGTGATGAGGGGAGGGTGCCTGGTTCATAGGAAAAGGTCAGAAAATGATGGAAACACCACAGAAATGGTTCAGGGACAGCATAGGGAGGATGTCTGGATGCATCTTGGACTCCAACATCGCTGCTCGGAACGATGTTTCGCCCGTAGTACGCCATTTTTACAGACTGACCGTAAAACACACAAAAAGGAAGATAAAAACTAATCTGCGGCTAGGCACACTAAACAATATGTGACGCTAATCTGCGGCTAGGCACACTAAACAATATGTGACGTTAATCTGCGGCTAGGCACACTAAACAATATGTGACGCTAATCTGCGGCTAGGCACACGAAACAGAATGTGACGCTAATCTGCGGCTAGGCACACGAAACAGAATGTGACGCTAATCTGCGGCTAGGCACAGTGAACGGAATATGTGACGTTAATTTGTGAATTTGCACACTAAACAATATGTGACGTTAATCTGCGGCTAGGCACACTAAACAATATGTGACACTAATCTGCGGCTAGGCACACTAAACAATATGTGACGCTAATCTGCGGCTAGGCACACGAAACAGAATGTGACGCTAATCTGCGGCTAGGCACACGAAACAGAATGTGACGCTAATCTGCGGCTAGGCACAGTGAACGGAATATGTGACGTTAATTTGTGAATTTGCACACTAAACAATATGTGACGTTAATCTGCGGCTAGGCACACTAAACAATATGTGACGCTAATCTGCGGCTAGGCACACTAAACAATATGTGACGCTAATCTGCGGCTAGGCACACTAAACAATATGTGACGTTAATCTGCGGCTAGGCACACTAAACAATATGTGACGCTAATCTGCGGCTAGGCACACGAAACAGAATGTGACGCTAATCTGCGGCTAGGCACACGAAACAGAATGTGACGCTAATCTGCGGCTAGGCACAGTGAACGGAATATGTGACGTTAATTTGTGAATTTGCACACTAAACAGAATGTGACAATAATCTATGGCTAGGCACACGTTTAAAATGGCCCTTTTTGTCGCTGCGTTGTAAAATAATTGGCCCTGTGCACCTAACAGAATATGTCAGCTTGTCACTGCACTGTGAAATATTTGTCCCTGTGCACCTAGTACAATGTCACCTTAGAACATGTCCACCCCCAAAAAAAAAATTAAATTCTGCCACCCCCAAAAAAAATTAAATGCTGCCCCCACACACAACAGTCCTAAAAAGGACTTTTGGGTCTTGAAAGAGTTTCAACAATTTTATTCTCCCTACACTGACTTCCTGTGCATCTAGTATTATATGTCACCTTAGAAATATCCCCCCCACAAAAAAAAAGGAAATTGTGCCCCCCCAAACAAAATATAAATGCTGCCCCCACACACAACAGTCCTAAAAAGGACATTTGGGTCTTGAAAGAGTTCCAACAATTTTATTCTCCCTACACTGACTTCCTGTGCATCTAGTATTATATGTCACCTTAGAAATATCCCCCCCACAAAAAAAAAGGAAATTGTGCCCCCCAAACAAAATATAAATGCTGCCCCCACACACAACAGTCCTAAAAAGGACTTTGGGGTCTTGAAAGAGTTCCAACAATTTTATTCTCCCTACACTGACTTTCCCTGCCTAAGCGCATCTCTCCCTGGCTAAGAATGAGCCGAACTCGCGCGTCGGGTGCTATACAGCACCCGATCACGGGTTCTGGCCAGCCAATCAGTGTAATGCCAGCAGCCAACATGGCTGCTGGCATTACACTGATGTCAGAGCCTCCCCGCACGTTTATTGGCTGTGCAGCAGCCACGAAACGTGCGGGGAGGAGACCCGAACATGGCAGGCGAGCACATGCGGTACTCGTACGAGTACCGCCATGTGCCGAGCAGAGCGATGCTCGAGCCGAACCGAGCTTCGGCCGAGCATGCTCACTCATCACTAGTATTTATCCCTTTCTCAACTAATAGAAACCTGATAACTTAATAAATTAGGTGACTCTGTAAATCAATCCCGAAAAGTAAAACTGCCTTTTTCAACAAATATTCCCTGTTCTTCCCCCTCTTGATAAATGCTGTTCCTATGTGGATTCATCATTATAAGTAAAATATTTAAAGGTATAGTAATGTTTCATAATAAACGCACCTCTAATTAATCATCATAGTATTTGGACTTTGGAGAGTGTTATTTCAATTCTGTCAGAGTTGTAGTTCAAGAGTAATTCAATGACAAAGTATCCCCCTCCCGCCCCTTTTACTGATGTAACACTGCTCAGCCAGATCAGAAGGGAGGTGCCCAGGTAGATTGCAGAGAGGGACAATCTTCAATTAAGATAAGGGAAAACCCTGAAGAGCTTGTCAACGGGGGCAGGGCTTTCATTGTTCTCATAGGAAGAAGATTGTCCCCTGTTGTTATCTGTCCTGTCTATGGACTGGATTCCACATCTGAGAAGAGATGGCTTACACTAGGTAAAAGGGGCAGGGAAACTTTGCTTGTGAATATCTCTCTTGAGAGATAAGATTTATATCGTTCTTCATTTTTTTTAATGCCTACAAAATAAAATAAAGATAAAACGAAGTATTACAATCCCTTTAAGTGGTATGACAAATAGAAAAATATGTGTATTGTAACTTAGCTTTTTTGAGGATGTATCGGGGAGACGGGAAACTTATAAGAATAAATATAACAAATATTTAGTTTACCCTTTAGTATTACATGTACTCTACAATAACCATCATTAATCAGATTGCATAGATAACGCTGTTAGATCTTTCCACTAAAAGGTGTTCCATATTGTCTAAAAAAGAGCGTGTATGAGGCAATGTTGTAACTAGTCATTGGAGGTCGCTGGTGGAAAAAATATTTGGCCTCCCTAAAACAAAAATATTTTTACAGAGGCAAAACTATTAATCTATTAGATACTGGGTCCCGGCACACCTTCTGTGACCCCTGTAGTTATACCACAGGTGTAGGCATTGTATGTATATTAGAACTAACTTAAAGGGATAGTAATACTTAAAATGTAAAAAATTATAAGTTGTAGGGTTTCTCCCCCTGAGTAAAACAAGGGTACTCCCACTGCAGAGAGATATTTTATGAAAAAATTATAACAGCTCAAACGTGTATTTATTAGGTGCAATATCACAGTGGCCTGAAAATTTACAGTGGCGCTGTTGCTACACCATCCTATGGAGATTTATGGTCTACAGACCAGTGCAGTCCATAGGATGGTGTAGCAACAGCGCTACTGTACATTTTCAGGCCACTGTGGTATTGCACCTAAAAATTCAACTTTGAGCTGTTACAATTTTTTAATTAAATATCTCTCAGCAGTGGGAGTACCCTTGTTTTACTAAGGGGGGATAAACCCTACAATATATATTTTTTTACATGTTAAGTATTACTATCCCTTTAATGTAAATGTTAGACACGGAGACTTTATGCTAAATGTAGGAAGTTTTTGATTTTAATCAGTATTTATTTACAATTATATTTGTTTATCACTAAAGTTAATAACTCCAACCTGAATTATTTTATAATATTTCATTACTAAATATGAATTATTGGCTCAAAATAAATTAAGTCCTGCTGGTCTTCTGTGTATTCAGACAGGGGTATCTCATAGTTCTGGTAAGTTACAAGTTGATTGAGGACCGACTGGACAACCTCTGGGATTCAACAAGTAAATACAAATCAGACATAATCTAAGTGTTACGTTTCTAAATATCTCCAGATCGGCTCAGTCTGGAATTTCTCACGCATCCTTTACGGGTCCTTATGTTCAAAAGAAAGACTGTGCAATTCTAGGGCCAACAACTGCACCAATGGCAATGCCTAAATATTCCGCTCACCCCCATTGATTTAAATGGATCCTTTAAGCGCTTGATGTTTCAGAACTCTCTAGTGTACAAGGGCTTTAGACCCCCATTAAAATCAACGGGAAATGTTATTTCTCCCCTGTTGTCGCTTTGGTTTGCCCTGGAATTATTTCAATTTGCTTTTTGGTAAGACCCGGCTTTGATGCCATTAACCCTTTTGAATGTCATAGGACCCTGAGATGCATTGTACATTCCTCTGGCACTCAAAGGGTTAACTTCACATGGCCATACGTATAAAAGCAGAGAGGTACAATTCTGGGGTAAACCAAGTGCAGCATGGGGGGGGGTATAAATATTCCCCAGATTGAGATAGATTTAAGCGGGGCTTTTTAACCTCTTGAGTGCTAGAGAGGTCTCTAAAGCATTGCCTCTCTAGACTTCAAGGGGTTAAGTGTTCCATTTAAATCAATGGGAACTATTTGTCACTTATGGTGCAGTTGGTTTGCCCCAGAACTGCACTGCTCCACTTTTATATAAATGCAAACTGGAGTAATTCTGGGACAAACCAACTGAGGAGAGAAATAATTATTCCCCAAACATCGCATTGATTTAAATGATACTTTCATCCCCCGTGAATGCTAAATAGACCTCAAACGCATTGTGTTCTTTAGCGTCCAAGGGGTTAACCCTTTGGGTGCCAGAGGGGTAGGCAACGCATTGCAAAGCAATGCGTTGCCTACCCCTCTGGCACTCAAAGGTTTAAAGGCCCCGTTTGAATCAATGGGAATTTTTCTGTGTCTCCTATGTTGCAATTGGTATGCTCCAGATTGCTATTATAAATAAGGCCTTCTGGTCTTCCCCCATTGACATCCTCTACCGTCTGCCCGTTAGTGATCCCATCCAAGTCATGTTCTCACTATGCACTTCTATCTCAAGTCATTTTGCTTTTAGCAGACGACCATAAATGGTGATCGGAATTCAGCATGACTCCCCAGGCTGCCTTTTGGCTACGCAGTTACGTCACCTCTGAGTCAAGAGGACTATTGCAGTGCTGATGCGTTCCATATGGCAGTCAGCCTCCCAGAATAGACCGTCAGAATTAGAGAGAGCCTCTCAGGCTGTAACATAACCCTCTCTTTACCTCTAATAAAACAAAAGAAGCTCTCACATTTGGATTGTACATTAGCAGTTTCACCGGGTCTGACTTGCTTACCTGGCAGAGAGTCAGGTTACATTGGGGGCTGATAATTCTTTAAAGGGGAACTATACTCTAATGAGCGTCGCTTAAAGTGGAACTGTCACTTGGTTACAAATGGGTTATTTGGAAGGATCTTCAAAATCACCCATATGTATGCAGGGCCGGATTTACATCTCAGGAGCCTGTAGGCACAGAAATCTGAAGCGTCCCCCCCCCCAAAAAAAAAAAACGTTTTGAGGGAGATATTTTTAAGGTTGTTTCATCTTCAGTGTATTGCATAGTAATGATTTGGAGAGATGGTCTCTCAGACCTTTGCAACACATTTCCTCCTGTCTAGCATGAAGAAGTTAAGTTAGTTAAAGCCCCATTTAAATCAGTAGGAACATGGTGGGGAGTTATATTGCCTAGAGTTAGGCAATATGACTCCCACCACATTCCCATTGATTTAAATGGGGCTTAAATTAAAGGGATAGTAATACTTTAATATTACTAATCCCCATAGTGTAGCTCTTTAAAAAAGAATTCAGTTGCTCCCAGGTTCATCTCTCAAACCTTTATGGTTTGAGAGATACCCGAACGCAAAGTTCCCCCCTCCCTCCCCCTTTGCTGAAGTCAGCGTTGTACTGACTGCAGGGATATCCGGTCTTATTTGCATCAGGAGGCTCTGCAGCAGAGCCGAGATCACGTTAGTAAAAAATAATTATTTCACTGAAACGGTCTTCTACGTGTGCTTGCAAACCAAGCACAAACCAAGCACACGTAGAAGACCGTTTCAGTGAAATAATTCTTTTTCACTAACGCAATCTCGGCTCTGCTGCAGAGCCGCCTGATGAAAGTCAGACCGGATACCTCTGCAGTCATTACAACGCTGACTTCAGGGAAGGGGGAGGGAGAGGGGAACTTAGCGTTCGGTTAGCTCTCAAACCATAAAGGTTTGAGAGATGAACCTGGGAGCAAGTGAATTCTTTTTTAAAGAGCTACACTATGGGGATTAGTAATATTAAAGTATTACTATCCCTTTAACTTCTTGTCAGAAGTTCTTGAATGCTCCACAACCAGGCAGAAATCAAATGTGTTGTAAATAACCTCTCCTAGGCAGCATTTAAGGGGTTAAAAAGTCTAGTCCCGTTTAATTCGGTTTTATTCTGACAGACTTGATTATCGACACTATCAAAGTTAGTTTAAATATAAATATTGTTTACGTTTACTTTTATGCAGCAGCTTCTGCTTCTTCAGGTAGGTCAGCAGGACAGGTCACAGTGAGACTCACATGACACGCTCACAGATGGCATGACTGAGCAGCAGGCACTGGCTGTCAGTGACATAGTTGTGTCTGTGATGCAGACTGGGACTGTCTGTCTGTGCTGACACATACACACACACACACACACACACACAAAAAAACAGTGCTCGGGAGATGGGGTTGTGACTGGGTCACGCCACAGGGGTGCTCCGGGTGCTGAGTCAGCAGAGTGAGCTTGAGGCAGGGGTGTCCCTGGTAGGCAGCCGGCCCGCAGGGATCAACAAACAGGCCAAAGCAGCGGTAACAAGACTCTCACTCTCTCTTTCATAGCCAGCCTAGAGGCCTGCCTGCTGGACTCGCTCCGTGTCCTCCTTGCTTGCTTGCAGTGGATCCAACTCTTCACGCGCAACAACATGCTCCGCCTCCAGAGCACAGCCTGCGTGGCTGCGTCACATGTGCTACCTCCCCTCCCCCCTCTGACAGACAGTCGGGTCTTCTTATAGGGCACTGGGTTGCTGCTGGTCATGACCCATGACTCAGGAGCAGCATGAAGTTAAAACTTAAAGGGCAACGTGCAAGGCAGCAAAATGAAAATCACAGTCAGTTCACCCATCTAACAAGTGGCACCCGGCGCCCCCCCCCTTAGTATGCCACTGACACTAACCTTTCATGTGGGATGATCCAGACTTGCGTTAAGGCTAATTAAAATTGCGTTGAAATGCGTTGGATACCTGTCTGGCACTCAGAGGGTTAGCCCCCATTTAAATCAATGTGAACTTGTATTTGGTTTGCAGTAGACCTGCTACACTTGAGCTTCTTGTCTACAGCGCCAGGTTTCCAGTCCCTTAGACAGAAGACAGCAGATTTAACCCAACTAATCTTCCCTACAGGAATAGTAGGCCTGAGACGTAATTACCCTGAGTAAGATGGCACACACAGGGCTTTCTGAGCGACATTAGAAATCGCAGATTACCTGAGACATGTGCAAGAGTGTTCAGATTCAAAGTTCATCAGACCTTTAGCTTAAATCTAACAGCAGCAGTTATGGTCATACACATGCCAAGCCTGAAGCTAGCTATGCAGCCATGGATAATGATATACATATTTTCTGTTACAATGTACCTTTTTTTTTTTTAAGGTAAAATACATGCTTTTCTACCTTATAAAACAGAATTAATATTTAGTGCCTTTTTTAAAAAAAAATAAAGTTTCAATCAGTGCATGCTGAGACTTGAAGTCTTGTTTACAAAGCGCTGCTTTGTCCCCCCCCCCCCCCCCAAGGCTGTTGTACTTGCACAGAACAGGTATCAAAGAGCAGGCTTACAGATGAAGCTGAGGCTGCATTGTGAGCCTCAGCAGACTAAAGGAGAGCAGAACCATAGCCCCCAAAATTACAAATGGCCAAGGAGGGACACTTTTTTTCATGACCTGTCGACACTTCTTTATGCAACTCATTAAATATTTAAAGCGAAACTTTCAGATAATAGCAAGTCGCCATGCATTCATTAAATGCATGGTGACTAGCTTGAAAATAGATGTCTTACCGTAAAAAAATAGATGTGTATAAAGGAATCCGTCCGGTTTGGAGACCGGAACCCAGGCTAGAGAGCAGACATCTTGTCTGTGCGCCTGCTCCGTCAGTCCCGTCTCCATAGAGTAGACTGCTTTGCACCATATGGTCACCGGAAGGGACTGACGACGCAGGCGACCAGACCGCACTATCCTGCCCAAAACGGGACTGTTTCCTTTAGACAAATCTATTTTTTTACGGTAAGACATCTATTTTCAAGCTAGTCGCCATGCATTTAATGAATGCATGGCAACTGGCTATTATCTGAAAGTTCCGCTTTAATTCAAGACCTAAGTATTTTATTTATACAAATTAATTTATAAACACATACACTGAGGTTTAAAAAAACATTGAGTTTTATTGCTGTAGAGCAATGTGATACACTTAGGTACACACACCACACAGTCTGATCTCCTAAACAGAGGGACACCTGGGAGGGACAGAGGGATTTGGGTCTCAAAGAGAGACTGACCCTCCTACAGAGGGACACTTGGGAGGTGTGGACTGCTATTATCTCCTAAAGAAGGACATGTGGGACGTATAGACTCCTAATATCTCATAAAGAGGGACACTTGGAAGGTAAGAGCAGGGGTGAGCTGGCCTGGGGGCAAGGGGGCAATTGCCCCCCAGGCTGGTCATGAATATGGGCCAGTGGGCCAGTGCTTCATTCAGTTTCCCATTTGCTGCTGTAAATAGAGTAAACAGAATTTAAGGATCTATTGTAGCTCCATTTCAATTGTAAGCTCTGTGGTATCACTAGTGTAGATCCATTTCAATTGTAAGCTCTGTGGTATCACTAGTGTAGATCCATTTCAATTGTAAGCTCTGTGGTATCACTAGTGTAGATCCATTTCAATTGTCATCTCTATGATATCAGTTGTGTACTACTATTTCGGTTATAAGCTCTGAGGTATCACTTGACTTAATCCATAATATTAATGCCAGTTATAACATTAACAAAAGGGGTTGGACTGGGACATTGGGCTGGAGCGGTAATAGAAATAGGCCACTTAATTGTACTTGCCCCCCAGGCCAAA
>CM074720.1:37220559-37485559 GCA_037306005.1 Rhinophrynus dorsalis | reverse complement strand
GCAAAGGCATTTTCTCCATAGACTTAAGATTGGAAAGAAGCCAATTTTTTACCAGCCTGCCAGTAAAATACCGGCTGGGTGGCAACCCTAGACTCAGGGTACATCCAGATATAATACTGATAACACACAGTAAGCGTATGGGGCTAATACAAATAATCCCTGACCAGAGGTACGCCCAGGGTTTATATAGAGGTGCTGTGGCTTCAAAGCACCTCTTCTGATTGACTACTGTCTGACAGTCCCCTCCCCCCCGCTCCGCAGCTCGTCCTCAACCATATCCTCCCCGGCCTGCAGTGCAGACACACACGACGGAGCAGCTGAGCTCCCTGGATGCAGTGCAACACAACAGCAGGACCGGGGAGGGACAACGCCGGGACCTGCAGCAACCACAGGCACATAAGATGGAGGCCCCGGAGCCAGATGCATCAGGAGGTACGAGCCTCACAGGACGTCTCTCAGCCCAGTCTCATTTAGTTACATGTGCATTTCCCACAATTCCTTGTGAAGGGCTTCCAAGCCTGACGACAGCCACAAACTTCCGGGTTGCATTTCAGCCAGATTCCAGCTGTGTTGGCCAGTTTTCTGACACTAGGGTTGCCAACTTGCCACCCAGCCGGTATTTTACCGGCACACCGGTAAAAAACTGGCTTCTGTCCAATGTTAAATCTATGGAGGGAATGCCATGGCCGGTATTTTTTTGAAGAAAAGGTGGCAACCCTATCCGACACCCACAAAAATTGCTGATAGGAAGTGTTTTGGGTTCAGCACAGTACAGCCCCGGACTATTTACTAAGTGTGGTCTCACAGGAGGAGACTTAGCAAAATATGATAATTGCCCTTAAATAGAGAGAATTATTTGGGATTAGAACCCGCCCTGTCCAGTTCACATGAGCTCTATTCTCCTGTTTATTTGTTGCTCTCAATCATGCCATACATTACATTTATCACGTATTAGAAGCTTGTATAAACAAAGAGGGGGTGGATGGCCATGCACAGATGCTTACAGATCAATAGGAAAAGCAAGTTTAGCACATATTTTTGGCCTTATGCAAATAAGAAGTTTATTTTACAAACTCTGGCTGAGAATACATGATATTCAAAATGCTATGAACCCTGTACATGTTTAGATGATACTGACACGTCCACAGCAGATGGTCTAAAATGTCTAAGTATGTGGCTGCCCACACCATCTGTAGTCCTGCAAGGAAGGGGCCTCTACTAGGAACAGAGGCTGGCCTTCAGGGAGGTCCTCAGTCCAGTGTGGTAATCTCTTGCTGTGGGAATCCCAGTACAGAAATGACAGTCATTCATGAAATGACAATGTAATTTAAAGTGTTAGTAATGTCTAAAAAAACTTTTTTGCATTTAGAAGAGCTTAAAAAGCTGATCTAAATGCAAAAAAATGTATCTCTCAAACCGCTATGGTTTAAGAGATACGGGCGTTTAAAGTTCGATGTTTCCTACTGACAACTGTAAAGCTGTCAGCAGGAGATTTGTGTCGGTCGACACGCTGGCACTTGAGAAGTGCCGAGTTCTCCTTACTTACAAGGAATACCTTCATTGGAATGGTCTAAAACGTGTACCTGAACACTATTTGAGAAATATAGGAGTTGAAAGTCCGCCCCTCTCTCTCCTTCTCCTGACGTCAGCGTCTAGCTGACAGCAGGAGATTCCGGTCCAGGGACCAGCAGGCGACTCTACAGCAGAGCCGAGATCACGTTATCTATAAATAATTAATTCACTGGAAATGTCTACAAAGTGTGCTTGCAAACCAGGCACACTTTGTAGATGTTTCCAATGAATTAATTATTTATAGATAACGCAATATCGGATCTGCTGCAGAGCCTCCTCGAGTCGTACAACTCGATTCTCCTGCTGTCAGCTTTACAGCTGACATCAGGAGAAGGAGAGAGGGGCGAACTTTCAACGCCTATATCTCTCAAACCATAGCGGTTTGAGAGATAGGGTTTGCACCATTCTGCTTATTTTCTAAGGCTCTAAAAAAAACTATACAAGTTTTTATGGGACATTACTGTCCCTTTAACATTTTATTATACAGTGGTTAGGGACTCTCTTGAAATTGAGGTACCTTGGCGTGGTGAGAGAGTATATACGTAATTTGTCCAAATTTTGTCACAAAATCCTCATTTGTTTGAAATTAATATATAAACAGTTTTATAAAATAAATTACACCGAATTTTTATTTTCTAAGCAATCTGTATGGATTATCGCAGGAATCATTTTCCTTTTGTGTATTTTTATGCTTATGTCATGTTTATTCCTTGCCCCTCCCTATATGTTAATATACCAATAAACTTATTTCCCTTTTTGGCTCCTCTAATATCAGAGATTGCTTTTGTTTGTTACATAGTTGGTATGTAAGAGTGCCTATTAAAGCGGAACTACCACCCGATATAAAGTCGCCCCCCAATAATGAGGTATATGGTGACTAGCTGTCACAGCTTACCTTGGTTCCAGCACGCTGCTTTAGGCGACGCTTGAAATTATGCTTTGGCATCACCTGCCGTCCATGCCGCACGGATTGATGCAGGATTATGGCAACGGTTGGATGCATCAGAGCAAGATGCATAATCTGCAGACGCGAGGCTTCTGTATGAAGCGGACCTCTGTTTTATGTGTTTTCTTCCTATAGTCTCCTCCTACCTACTTCCTCCCTCTGAGCTGCTCCTCTTTCCTACTTCCTGAGAAGGTGAGTCTAGTATCCGCTTCATATACTGACTGCAGGCATGAGTCTAGTATCCACATTCGCTATACTGACTGCAGGCATGAGTCTAGTATCCACTTTCGCTTTACTGTCTGCAGGCGTGAGTCAGGAGTATTCCTCCCTCATCGGATCAAGACTTCATGTTCCGGGTCCTGCTCCTGGTTCCAGCTGAGACTACCAGTGGCTTCGGCCTAGTCTCCAGCAGTGTGGTCAGTCTTGGCAGTCTGCTATTCCTGATAGTAGCGCTTGCTGGCTGTGGCCATCTGCTTGCTCCTGCCGTATTACTATTGTATGCTCTCTTTATTGTTGATTAATAAACTGCATTTTACTATACTGTACCTACTCCTGAACATCTCTAGGGAACCGTGACACTAGCTTCTTAATAATGTTATTATGCCACAAGTACCCGGATCTGAAGTAATCCTTATTCTTCGGAGACTGACGGCCAGGTTTCTTGCTGTAGAGCCGTCTGTGCGTCAGTCCCTTCCGGTGCCCTTCAGTTCCATGCAATGCCTCCCAGAGGTGACTGGGATGGACAGCGCAGGCGAGCAGACATCTCTAACCCAAGATGTCTGCGTGCAAGCCTGGACGTCGTTCTCTGAAGAAACAGGATTACTTCAGATCAGTGGTACTTGTAGCAGATAATTACACACAAAGAAGCATGTCGCCATATACCTAATTATTGGGGGCGACTTTATACTGGGTGGTAGTTTTCTTTCATTTCTCTTTTTTTAACTATGTATCTATAATAATTACATGGCACCTTCACTATATATGTGTTCGTAACCCCTAAATAATTAAGTGGGGTTTATACTTTCTTTTTCTTAGACAGTCAAGGGTAGCATTTAAGATATACATCCTTGGTTATCACAGATCAGCCAACACGAGAAAAAAATATATAGGGGGAGCACAGGGAAGTTGGGGGTACACACAATGCACTGGATACCTCTGTGGCACCCAAAGGGTCAAATTCCACTAGGAGAATATTTTTATCAGTGTGGGCCATAAATTATAGTATACAAGCAGAGATAGCATCTCTAGTACCTATGTTATTCTACAGGATGCGAGAGCTTTATTTGTAGGCTACAGGGGGAGATGTACTAAAGTGTGACAAAAAGGAGATAACTTCTTCAGTGAGATAAACTCTCCAGTTCCTCTGTTATTGGAAGAGCTCTGTAAGTAAAACGCACGTGATGTGATATGTGATGTGCTATGATTGTCAACGTCCTTAAAGGGATAGTAATGTTTCACAAAAATAGCAGCTCCAATTAATCTTCATAGTATCTGGGCCATGGAGAGTGTTATTGCAATACTGTCAGAGTTGTAGTTCAAGAGTAATTGAATGATAAAATATCCCCCTCCCATCCCTTTTACTGATGTAACACTGATCACCTCAGAACAGCAAGACTGTCCGGATGGATCGCAGAGAGGGACAATCTTCAGTGATCATAAGGGAAAAAACTGAAAATCCTGTCAAGGGGGGTAGGGTTTTCATTGTTCTCACAGTAAGAAGATTGTCCCTTTCTGTGAGCTGTCTGGTCTTAAGACCAGATTCCACATCTGAGGGGAGGTGGCTTACACAAAGTAAAAGGGGTGGGAGGGGGATACTTTATCATTCAATTAATCTTGAACTACAACTCTGACAGTACTGAATTAACACTCTCCATGGCCCAAATACTATGTAGATTAATTGGAACAGCTTTTATTTTGAAACATTACTATTCCTTTAAGGGGATAAACCGCATGACAGACATAGCAAGTCGTGTGGTCCTTAAGGGGTCAATTGTAGAAAAATCAGGTGTGAGTTGTAATAACTTTTGAATTAAGGATCTCACAGTAGTGGCAGTGTCCTTGTTTAAAAAAGCAAGAAAATACAATTAAAATAAGGCGGTGTTAAAAGTAGACCTGTCACCTTGATTCAAGCTTACATATCTGAAAACTTCATTAAAACTGCCTATGTGTAATGATAGCTAAAATACCAGAAAAATGTACAGTTAAGCAGATATTCATACCTGGTACCATATGCTAATGATTTCTGATGAATGTATATTTAATATGCTAATGAAGGTTTTCAGTGCAGTTTTGTATGCTAATTTAGCTCTGTGCCACACCAAGAGACTTTATAGGGACAGTAATGTTTAAATTTCAATTTATTTACTATTGTAGGCATTAAAAAAATAAGTAGATCTGTGTAAGACTTATCTCTCAATCCTTTCTGGTTTGAGAGGTATAACTTGCTAAAATTCCCCCCTCCAGGCTGCTTCACAAAAGTCTGCCATCTAGCTGACCGCTAGAGAGTCTGGTCCCGTGATCAGCCTGTTGCTCTTCAGCAGAGCCGAAATCTCACTATTTTGAAATAAATATTTAATTGGAACGGTCTACAAAGTGTGTTTGCAAACTAAGCACATTTTGTAGACCGTTACAATGAAGTATTTATTTCGAAATAGTGCGATTTTGGCTCTGCTGAAGAGCCGCCGTCCGGTCAAATGACCAGAATCTGCTGCTGTCCCATAGACGCCTGGAGGGGGGAACTTTAGCGAGTTATATCTCTCAAACCATAAAGGATTGAGAGATAAGACTTACACAGATTGACTTATTTTTTAATGCCTGCAATAGTAAATAAAGTGAAATTTAAACATTACTATCCCTTTAATTTTCACTTTTCCCAGAAATTAAAGTGTGAATATACCCTAAGCGGCTGAACTTTAACTGCAAAGGGTTAAAGGGATAGTAATGTTTCATAATAAAAGCAGCTCCAATTAATCTTCATAGTATCTGGGCCATGGAGAGTGTTATATCAATACTGTCAGACTTGTAGTTCAAGAGTAATTCAATGACAAAGTGTCCCCCTCCCGCCCCTTTTACTGATGTAACACTGCTCAGCCAGATCAGAAGGGAGGTGCCCAGGTAGAGTGCAGAGAGGGACAATCTTCAATTAAGATAAGGGAAAAACCTGAAAAACTTGTCAAGGGGGGCAGGGCTTTCATTGTTCTCATAGGAAGAAGATTATCCCCTTCTGTTATCTGTCTGGTCTATGGACTGCATTCCACATCTGAGAAGAGATGGCTTACACTAGGTAAAAGGGGCGGGAGGGAAACTTTGCTTGTGAATATCTCTCAAACCATAAAGGTTTCAGAGATAAGACTTATATCGTTCTTCATGTTTTTTTAATGCCTACAAAATAAAATAAAGATAAAACGAAGTATTACTATCCCTTTAAGCTAACATGACACATAGGCAGTTTTGAATGGTTTTAAAATTTCTAAATGCCAGGTCCGCTGCAACCAAATAAATAGAATATACAATTTTTAAATGATGACTTCCCTTTAACTTATTTTTTCCCTTTGGTCCTTTAAATGTTTTAAAGTTTTACAAACAACGTCTCTCACCATAAAGGTAAATGTAAGTGAAATGAGACTTCCAGCTGTAAATGCATTCTCCTTATAGTCCTATTACCTAACAGGTCCTGCATGCCGTCAAATGTGAACTTTATCCACTGTGTAGGTAATAATTATCATAGTTATTCTTAACTTGAATAATGAACTTATAATCAACAGCAGCTAAACTGGTGCTTAGTACGGATTAGCCAAGGAATTATGGGAACTGTTCTTATCACTTAGGACTGAAACTCGGGGATTAAAAATGCTTTCACAGCAATAGCATTAACCCTCTGGGTGCCAGAGGGAGAAAAGAAGCACAGTGGAGCAATGTGTTAAATAATACCACTGGAGCTGATAGGGTTAACCCCTTCCTAATCATGATAGAGGACATTTACTAAAGGGCCCATTGCTTTTTAAGAGCAATAAAGCCATATATTTAGTAATATACAGTTATGTGATTTTAAATTAATTTTCACGGATTGCTGTGCTCATTTTTGGTTTTAGAACGTATTTTGGGAGAGGAAATACTTGTGTAATGAAACTTTTTTATGCAAACCCCTCTTTTCACCCATTTTCATTCACGTTATCACCAGTGGCGTAACTACAGGGGTTGCAAGTGCGACCGGGCCCATCACTTCAAGTGCCCGGACGCCCCCTGCTGGGACCATGCTTCAAGGCCGAACTGGCCTGCAACAAAAACCTTGGCCGATTGGGAAGATCAGACTGATCTCCCCACCTGCAAGTGTGGTCTGTGTCTTCTTCGGTACAGACTTCTATGAGTAGCTCCATTGCTGTCCTCAGCACTCTAGTAATGCAGAGTGCTGGGGTATAACATCATCTCCCAGCGCTCTGCTTTAGTGGAGAGAGGAACGCGCGGGTGCTGCTAATAGAGGCCTGTGCAGAAGAAGGCACAGACCTTGCCTTCCACACCACATGCTTCTGGACCACCAGGGATGAGCCCCCCCCTGAACCAGCAAAGGTAGGAGGTGGACAATGGGTGGCATTGTGGAGGTGGAGAGTGTGGAGGTGGGCAATGGGAGCAATGTGGTCGGGGGGCCCCATGGCACCAGGGCCCAGTGGTTTCTAGTTACACCTCTGGCTATCACTACCAAAATATTTCCTATTCTCAACTGAGTAAATACTGGAAAATGATATAGGGCTGTTATAGTAACGCTTGAGGAGGCTGGAAAATGACATGCATGACTTTCAGCCTTTGCCATATCAACCTTGTTGATCCAGAATAAGGCAAAAATAAACCTTATTGAAGCCATTTCCTGTTAACCCTTTGAGTGTCAGGGAAGCAGCAAATATTTCAGCATCGTATCTGTATTGAAACCAACTGTCGTCATTCTCAATATGGTTCTGACATAGAAAGGCATCCAATATAAGCCGTCTACAGTATCTGCAAACACAGCCGGCTGCGTCAAAAGAATTTCACAACATTGCTGCCCTTACTTTACAAAAATCTCTGCCATTGCTTTAGTCCAAACCACCTTTTTTCGTGTCTTATTGGAGGAACACTTGTTTTGACTCTGCTCTTTGTGTAAATAGTTCCCCAGATCATAATTTGCATTGGCCTAGAATATAGTTTTAAATAGTAATCCTATCTCCCCTTAGACATCTCTTTTCTAATGTAAACAAACCCAGTTTGGTAGTTTCTCTTTATAACTAAAATCACCCAAAACCTTTATCATTTTTTTTTTTTCCATCTCTACGTTTTTCAGTACAATAATGTATTTTTTAAGAACTGGAGCCCAAAGCTGTACTACATATGGCAGATGAGGCATTACCAACGCTTTTACAGGGGTAGAATTATATTCAAATCCCGTTCATCAATACCATTTTTTATACAATATAATTAATACCCTATTGGTTCTTGCAGAAGCTGACACTTCACTATGTTGTGAATAGGCATAACCTTACGTTTTTCTGTATTAAACCTCACTTGCCCCTTCCTTGACTTTTCACTTGGTTTATCTAAATATTCATGCAGAAAACAAATATTTCTTGCCCCTATGCATTTCCTTACAAGTTTAGTGTTATTTGCAAAGACTGACACTTTTTTCACAATCGACTCTGAGATCATTAATAAACAAATTAAATGCATTGGGCTCTTGACTGAACCCTGAAGCACCCCACTTAGAACTTGTCTTCTTCATGATATTCAATTTCAAAGTGTCCCTCTACCTCCCCTTTTCCCTACGTCATGCTTACTTCCTTCAGAGAAAGTTGGTCCATATTAATTGTGACGAGAGACAATCTTATGTCATCATAAGGAAAAACCTGCCCTCCTTTGTCAAGGGGGGCAGGGTTTTCCATATACCGCAACCTGTCTGGCCAAGCGGACATCTTTCAGATCTGAGGGAAGTCAGCGTGATGTAGCGAAAAGGTGAGGTAGGGGGACACTTTAAAATTAAATAACACAAAGAACACAATGTGCTGGACACTTAGAACCATATGTTCAAAGAAGTAGCGAAATAGCTTTTGTCTTTTGTAAGGAATTTTCAAAGTACAGTGTCGTTGAGATCATTAATATTTTTAGAGCGTGTTGGTTGTGATCAGAAATATGTTTTCTCCTGACTGAAATTGTTGTATGTAAAGACAAAAATGTGTTATGTAACGACAAAAAATGTCTTACCTAACAACAAAAATGTCTTAACTAAAGACAAAAATTCTCACATTCACAACACATTCCCTCCACTTTTTTCTTAACGTACAAATTTTGTCTTTTGCAAGACATTTTTTTGTTGTTAGTTATGACAAATTTTCTTTTCCTCTATACGACAGTGGAGAATAGTTTAGCCACGCCCTTTCCCCGCCCCTTTGACTGGCAATTCTGGAGTTGAGTCATACACAACGGACGTTACTAGTTTTTTGTCATATAATCTATAGAAAATATGTCGTTCATGCACATAATTCCTTATTTTTGTCATTCATAAAACATGTTTTTGTCATTATCCCTTTGAACATACGGCCCTCAGAAACGTAAACTGTTATAAAACAGTATAATGAATAATCATACTTAATGTTATATGTACACATTAGCATCTCTTTAAACAGTTCTCTACCCGTGCACAGATAGCACCTCCCAAGCTGAAGCCTTTACATTTATGCAGTAACTTGTTGTGAGGCACAGTGTCAATGACTTTCCCAAAATTCAAATACGCTACAACAGCAATATTCTTGTCTAAGTTACCACTTAGTCTTTTATAGAATGCAAGTAAATTAGATTAGCAAATAAAATCATACTGGCTCCTACTAATTATGTTGTTGTTCATCACATAGTTCTTAATTAGTAACCCTTCTAATATCTTACCCACTACGGAAGTCAAACTCACAGGTCTATAATTTCCAGGTTTTGATCTTTCCCCAATTTGAATTATAGTACCATATCCGCTTTCTTGCAGTCACAGGGCACTATGACTGATAATAGTGAATGAATAAATATTAAGCATAATGGCTATAAATAAACTAAGCTTCTTCGGTACCATTGGGTGTATACCATCAGGTCCAGGTGCTTTATTCACCATAACCTTTTCCAGTCTATTTTGGACTTTGTCCCCTGTAAGTCATTTATTTGATGAAGGAATTGCTATGATCTTCCATGTTTGCATAAAGCATTTTACAGATTGGTTTAAAGAGGATCTAACACTTTATAACATCTCATGTGATTTGAAAGAGTTTTTAAAACTACCTATATTTATGTTAGCCATGTTAGCCATTACGTATTTAAAACTAGAATTTAGGAGATATTTAGCTTGAATTATTTGTCAGCATATTCAAATTAGGCAGCATTGGCTGGCACACACTGATGGTCATATACTAACATTTTACTCTTCCTTCCAACTGCTACTTCCTACCAGGAAGTACTGGCTAATTTGCATAAACTGACAAATAAATACAACTAAATAGCTTGTAAACTATAGTTTTAAATAATAAAAAAAATGGCCAGTATAAATATAGAGAATTTGGGAAGTACTTTCAAAATCACCCAAGTCATTAACCGTATGAGTGTCAGAGGGGTATGTAATGCACTGCTTACTCCTCTGACACTCAAAGGGTTAATATATTTTCTACTTCAAGGTGTCAGCCTTTGCCTTATCTTTACTAATTAGTTAATCTATCTCAGTTTTAAGGGTAATTATGGAGCAATAAACTGCCTCATGGGGACAAATGAAAGCTGACATTCCTGTAAATGTGGCTTTTAACACCTTCAGTGCTAGAAAGGCCTCAGACACATTGATTTGCCATGTATTGAACACATGCAATGTACTGAACACTTCACTAGCATTCAAGGGGTTAAAAGCCCAATTTAAATCAATGGGAATGTTTATTTGTCTCCTGTGGTACACCCTGATGTGTCCTATACTAACATTTTACTCTCCCTTCAAACTGCCACTTCCTACCAGGAAACTGGTAAATAAATACAACTAAATATCTCCAGAACTGCTCGTCTTTAGACTGTTGAATACAGCCCGTAGAGACAAACATATGTTTCCATAGGTAAATATGGTGCTGGGCTATAATCATCTATTTTAAACTGTTGAATGCTAGAGACATCACCAGCGCATTGCTCACAATGCATTGGAGATGTATCTAGCATCTAAACGGCACACTGTTGAAAAAAGTGTAATTTAGGGCTGCGCAATTGGCCTGCCGCCCATTGTGAAGAAATGCGTTGTTCACCCCTCTGGCACTAAAAGGGTTACAATGCAGTGTTGTATAAGTACATTTCATAAGTGTCCCAATAAAAATACTTCCAATTATCTTAATCCCGATCAATACACTTACATATTGTAATGCTAAAAGCCACATCACGTCTGAAAAAAAAAGCTTAAGAGGTACGAAGTTCATACCTAACGCATTTCACTTTCATTCGTTTCCTCTAAGGAAACAAGCAACACATCAGTGAACTGCATCAGGTATTTAGTTTGTGTCCTCTTAAATGTTCATGTTACACCATTATGCTATTTTTTCTTAACCCTTTGAGTGCCAGAAGGGTAAGCAACGAATTGCTTTGCAATGCATACCCCACTGGCACTCAAAGGGTTAAAGATGTTATACAAATAAAAGATATGTTATGATGATATGATAAATCCGATGAAGGCTCGATTGTTCAGCCTTTGCATTGTTTTTACTCATAGTGAACTTGTCACCTTAATATACATTTAGTAGACTTTAAAGAAAAGTAAAACGTGACTGTATGTTGTACTACCTATTTGCTTTTCTTTTAAATAGTTTGTGAGAAATGCAATATTTGTTTGTGACAAAATCTGGCACATTATGCTAATTACTTTCTGATCTGAGCCGCTATTACCGCTAGCTGTGTTATGAATAAATCTAGGAAGAGACCACACACTAAAAAAATCACAGCGAGGGGTCAGTTTGACTTAAAACAGAACCAGTTAGATATTGTACAGAGAATTGGCAAACAGTGTCACACTGTTCCATCAACCACAAAGGCTAATTTCTCAAAAACTAATCATTTACAGAAAAATTATTATAATATATAGCCAAAGTTTTAGCTAAACTTGTTTTAATGTGGCAGGTCCACTGTAATCCCGATTAATGCAGGTAGATTCATTAATTATAAAAATGATGTAATTTTGGCTTGGTTTTCCCTGTGCGGTTAATAAAACAAATGAAAAAACGTCCTATGCATTTGTATATGTGACTAAATAAACAGAGAATGTTGTATAAAGGAAGTGCGTTCTGAAGACAGGCACTACCGAAGACAGCCTAAACAGGAGTAACAATTATGTGTTTTATCCACTACATTTGCAACCCAATGCATTGCATACGTGTCTGGAACTAATTAAATATTAAAAGTGGATTTACATGTAGAACTATTTTCCCCTGACATACAGGTGAATGCAGAAAGGAGACAATGTTCTTAATGACTGGCTTGTTGAATGTTCATCTCCAAATAGGTGTGTAACACATTGTAAAGCACTGTGATACACAACTCTCCAGAAATTTGCATGAGTGTGTGAGAGCTTGTGAATGAGCATGTGTCTGTGCATGAGCGTACGTGAGTGTGAGTGAGTGTGAGCGTGTGTTTTACGTGAAGTGTGTGTTCTGTGTGAAATGTGTTGCATGTAGTGTATGTTTTGCATATAGTATATGATGTATTGTGCGTAGTGTATTACATATTGGCTATTGTATATTGCGTGTGTATTGTATGGTTTTTGTGTGATTGTGTGTATATATATTGTGTGTGTATATATGTGTGTTTGTGTATGTGTATTGTGTTTGCGTGTGTTTTTCTATGTGTATTGTATACATTTTGTGTTTATATGTACGCATTGTGTCTGTGTGTACTGTGTGTATTGTGTGTGTGTATGCATTCTGTCTGTGTGTTCATTGTATGTGTTGTGTGTATTGTAAGTATTGTGTTTGTATGTGTGTGTGTGTGTGTATTGCTTGTGTGAATGTGTATTGCATATTTTAAAGATAACATTTGACCCATTAATAATAACTGATCTTATGTTCAGAAGAAGGGCCTTGAAATAAATAACACTATGCCTCTTTTGTTCTTTCCATGATGAGGAAACATGAAGCAGTTAACATTCAATGAATACATGTATCACCCCCCTAGTTCAACACAGAAGGAAGAATTACAGAATTTATCTTTGAGTGTCCTTGAATAACTCTACAAAAGTCAATTATAAGACTTATGTAAAGAAATCTTTTTTTTCTTCTTCTTAAATGCACAGGCTTTTTCAGATTTAAATATAACAGCAAAAAAATGGCTATAGCAGCTCATATGTTATGCACATACAGTAGGACAAACACTCTGACAGTGTGTATGTGTGTATAGAATGCCCATCAATTCTTTGCAGAGATTTTCACAGGAGTGGCCGGGGGCCCCATATGGGAGCTTCAATATAGAAGAGATTTGAATAACTCCTTACTGCTGTCCATGGGTGTGATTGCCAGGCACACCCTGGCAATCTTTTTATAGGTAGATCAACATGGAGAGCAGAAAAGCTTGTGATGGCACAAATGTCACACTTAACTTATTTTTCATTATGTGTCACAAACTCTGATGAAGTAAACAATGTATCCGTAAAGTACATCGGGTCAGCTTTTATCAGTCTCATAATCCGTTAACACCAGATGATATGTCAGGAGCGTCACGGGAATCTGTCCTTTAAGGACGGATTATGGTCCTTGCACATTAAGGGTTAATGAATACAGAGCGCCCACTAGTGTGCTGCGATCATTGCAGGCAGGCTGTAACTGACCGCTCCAGGACCAGAGCAGTCAGTTTCAGCCTTTCCCCGGTGGCTCTGCTCATGCGATCGCTACTACAGTGATCGTAAGTTCATATGGATGATGTATACATTTTTTTGACCAATTGGTTTGAAAAATTGGTCTCTGAACTGCGAAATGTTACATTATTTTACAATTGGTTATTTTATTTAATCAATAATTTTATGAGATATTAAGCAGCCGTGTATATGATTAATATCTGGAGATTGGAGTTCCCATTACTCTGTGGACAAGATACCAGAGCCATCTGAGCGGGGACAGGTTGAATTTTCTCCACAAGCTTTTTGGTTGGTTCTGGTATAAGCCATAGACCAGCATTTACACTTGTAAGCAGGGCTTAAAATTTGAAGTCCTTTTCTAGTAGCCAGACCTGAAAAGTTACTCGCCACTGCAAGCTATAACATACCCACCAGGGCTGAATTTCTACTCGCCAGGGCTAAATTTTCCCTTGCCATTGGCTAGTGGAGAGTGGAAATTTTGAGCCCTGCTTGTAAGTATATTTGCACTTTATTTAATTACTGGTGTCCTTTGAAGATTACAGGCACTATTGGGTGCCTTCTTTTTTGTGTTTTATTTCTTCTATGTACTTCCATAGTCTGGATGTCTGAGAGGTGCGGCCTCTGACACATCTATGTACAAGTGTTGATTACTGCTGTTGGGACTGTATAATCCCTCCTGCTCATTTCTTAGTGAACGCATAAGTGTTAAACTGAGCATCTGAATTTGTGAGTATATTTGGAGACATTTATCTATTGAAGATACACTAACATACTACACTAAGAGCTCCTCCTTTTGTGTGTTTTTTAACATGTGCATATGGAGCCACATGACCAAGGCAATGTATGTAAACATTCCGTCTCTCACTATTCTCTGCCTCTCTCCTCCTCACTGTGATCATGAGGCAGAGAGAAACAGAGAACAGACCTCCCAGTGCCTCAAATGGCCTACTGGACCTACTGGGAGCAGGATGTGCTGGGGGGGGATTTAAAAACTAAAAAAAAAGTCCATGACACATTGTTCCGCCCCCCCCCTCTGTGAAACAGAACAAGACCAAAATATTTTATTTACACAGACTGATTTATAAACACATATACTGAAGCATAAACAAACAATGTCTGATCTCCTAAACACAGGGACACCAGGGTCGGAAAGAGGGATTTAGGTCCCAGAGGGACAATACCCTCATAAAAAGGGATACTTGGGAGGTATGAACGAATGTTCATACCTTTTATCCAAAATGAACTAATCGAGTACCATTAATTACAGGAAAATCTATAAAAATGTTGTGGTTTTTTTTTCATTTTTTTTTCCAAATTTTATATATTATCAAATGAAATAGTGGGTTTTCTATCTAAATGTAGTATCAAAAGAAAGCCCTACTTATCCTTAAAAAAAGGTATATAATTTGTGTGGGTGTACTAAATGCATCTTATCCGATTATGGTTTTATGAGTCATTACTTACTTTTTATTTACGTGATCCAGATTAACCCTTTGAGTGCACTCAAAAGGTTAACAAAGACAAACTCTTTGTGGGCACTCACTCTTGTTTTCTTTATTTTAACATCTTTTTGCGCTGTTTATTTTTTGAAAATACTAATAATTAGGTCCCCGAGGACTGAGGAGGGAGAAGACTGTCCTTTATTGACGTCTATTTCATGTTCTGGGCTATTTCCTTGTTACATAGATATTTACACCCCTGTAGAGGGCCGGATTTGCCATAAGGCAGAGTAGGCATCTGCCTACAGGCGTATCCCGCAGAGGGGCGCCTGTCACTGAAATCACATTTTTTTTGTAAAATATTTTTATTCACAGCACTCGCGCTGCGCACAGTGGCAGCAGTAACCAGCCGCATAGTAACCTGCAGCTGTTGCTCCCTCGTCTGCTCTTTAGTAATGCAGAGCGCTGGGAGATGACATCACCCCCAGCGCTCTGCATTATTGAAGAGAAGACTGCGCGAGAACAAAAGCATACAGTCTGTGCAGGAGGAGGCACAGACTTTTCCTGCCGCTGGACCACCAGGGAGGTAGGAAACGGATACGGGGGGGCAATGTGAAGATGATGGGGGCAGTGTGGAGATGATGGGGGCAATGTGAGGGCAAGTTGGAGCTGATGGGGGCAAGTTGAAGCTGATGGGGGCAATGTGAGAGCAAGCTGGAGCTGATGGGGGCAAGTTGGAGATGATGGGGCAATGTGGAGCTGATGGGGGCAATGTGAGGGCAAGTTGGAGCTGATGAGGGCAATGGAGATGATGGGGGCACTGTGGAGGCAAGTTGGAGCTGATGTGGGCAATGCGAGGGCAATATGGAGCTGATGGGGTGCAATGTGAGGGCATTATGGTTATGTGGGGGGTAATGTGGAGATTTGGAACATTGTGTAGGTGTCCAGTGGAGATGGCCAATGGGGGGGTGCTTCAGATTTCTGTGCCTACAGGCTCCTGAGATGTAAATCCGGCCCTGCCCCTGTATCATTAACCCCTTAATGACCCATGACTTACAGGTACGTCACCGGGTGGATGTCCCTAATGCACCAAGGATGTACATGTACGTCATGGAATTCAGGGCTCCCAGCGCAGATGCACGCCGTTCGGGGAGCCCTGAATCCGATTGCAAAAAGAAAAAAAAAAGGTCCGTGGTCCTTAAGTGACGGCCGTGGTCCTTAAGGGGTTCATCTTATCTGTCATCATTTGGTGACAACTATAATCATTATTGAATTTCAGTAATCATTGCTGATGTCAATGGCCAATGACAACTCTGTTGTCTTATTGTGGTGTTTAACGCTTTAGGGGTAGATTTAAAGGTTCGCGTTAAGCCAACTGCTAAGTAAAAAAGGCACATCGACCGCAAATAATACATGATTTACGGCGGATTTAAAAGTAGGTGTGCGAGAATAGCTAACGAGCATAGACACAACAAAATAACGTAACACAAAAACCTAAGTTGCACCTGTTTTCGCATCACCGTGAGTCCCAAACACCCATTAAAACACAACTTAAGTCAAAATGTAACATTACGTCTGGCGTTGGCTAGCAACCCTGATAGATACACAAAAAAACCTCAAACCTACAGCCAATCCCAAGGCCCCAAAGTAGCAAAAATGTACAAATACACCTATATATACCCCAAAACAACAGTCACACCCTGTCTGTGTTTCAAGTTTTAGCAAACTAGGGCACAGGACCCAGGAGTGGAGGCTAGTGATAGAGAGATAGGCGTGTACACTTGAGGTAGTAGGAGAGTTTGGAGAGAGGTGCACTTAACTATACACATATTACACTTTTGCACATTACATACACCTATACAAACACTAACACATATACATACACACACATAGTCTCTTTTTTTTTTTTTTTTATAACACGTAACATTTTTTAAACTTTATTTTCTCAGTGTGAATCTGTGAGTGACAGAGTGTGACAGAGTGAGTGGGATAGAGTGTACCTGTGAGGGCCTGTGCGAGTGCCTGGGTATGAGTGGGTGAGTGATGGCTAGGAGAGGAGGACAGGAGAGAGGGATGGGGAGAGTAGTGGAGGAGGAGGAAGGGGTGGGAGAGGGAGATCCACAGGGCGGAGGGGGACCCAGACAAGAGCAAAGGAGAGGGTCAGCTGTATCAGTGGGACAAGGGGTAACTGTCGAGGAGCATCCTACACAGTCAGGGGCAGAGCAGGCAGGACAGTCTGGTTCAGACTCCTCGCAGGCCGGAGCTGAGGGGGACAGGATCAGGGATACCCAATATACAGAGGAGGAGAACACGGCTCTCGTGGAGGCTGTCCTGGAGTGAGAGAGTGTCCTCCACCCGAGTGAAAAGGTCCCTGGCCTGTCAGCGAGGAGGAAGGCAGCCTGGAACCAGATCTGCAGCCAGGTGAATGCTGTGTCCAATTGCAGAAGGGACGTGGACTCAATAAAGAAGAGATGGGTCGACTGCAAGAGGGTGGTCAAGAACAAGTTGCCAGTGGACTCTTGTGATGTGGGTCATGCTTTCCCATGTATTGGGGATACTCTAGCCTTGAGTGTGGTTACACATTGACAAATGTGTAATCCAACATTTCATCATACAGACACAGAATGAATAGTGATGGTTCTTCTTTATTGTGTCTCAAAGTACATTAGAACGTACATGTGTTGCCTATATGCATTAAACACTTGTATGAGAACACTAAATGTACTTTGAAACTAAATCTTACTACTTTAGTAACACTGCTGTCCTGCTCATGTGTTGTCTACAAGGTTTGACAACTCTGTAGATGAGCATCCTAACTGTACAGGTTAGTACACACATGCATTTGTGTTTTCTGTGTCTATATGACAATGTTCCAGGAGAGGTTGCTGTTAATCTCAGGTCAAACATTGCATCACCAACACAATCGCTTGAAACAACAAGGGGTGAGCTTCATAGAAGTGTTGTCAAGACATCAATCCAGTCACATGGAATAACTTCAGTTCAGGAATGGATCATGCTATGGATGCCTGTGGGACAAGAGGACATGATTTGGAGCAGCACCCGTGAACTGATCATCATGCATCAACTTCATAATCCCCTCAATCTCTTTCGTTACAGGTGAGTACACAAATCATTGCTTTGTAATGTGTTTTGTACTCGTCTGTAACCCATTATGTGGTGAACTTAGGAAATGTGAAGCAGCCCTAGGGATATGTGGCCCCTGACATGAATACACACAACAAGTATGTTCTGAGAGCTCCATGAAACTAATGTATTTGGGCTGCCACTGTGAGGGTAACAGTGGCAGCCCAATTTTATTTGTTCCATGGAACTATTAGGACATATTTGTTGATGTGTGTGTTCATGTCAGGGCCACATATCACTGCACACTCACAGGTCAGTATGGTGTCCCTGGAGATCTGAGCCACGTTTCATAAGCCTCTGCTGCTATTTTCAGCTCTAGAAAAGTACAAGTCCCATGTTGACTCCAATGGCCCTTTAGCCCCTGATGTGACAGAGTGTTTATCCAATATCCAATGCATTGCACTGGATAACACTCTTTCGCTACAAGGCTACCATGGTTGCTCTGGCTATGATCATGGCAAATCACGTTAGTTGCTGTCAATCAAGCCCTGTAAGGTGATGAACATGGATTATGTGTTGTACCTTGTTTCTCCTAGGGGTGTGCATGATATCACTGAGGTATGAATGTCAATGTGGAGGAGGGAATAGAAGATGGATTTGGAATCCTCACACACAATATGCCACGTCCATAGTATGGATGTTGATTTGGTCCAGACTGCTGCCAGTGCAGTGCTGTGTCAATGATCCTGGTGGGTGAAACAGAACATCATGTGCAGTGTGGTTAGTGTGTTGGCACCAGTTCACAGAACTGATGGGTAAAGTGTTCAGTGATATGCCTGTCTCTAATCTGCGTCCATCTCAGGGTCTCCTCAACATGACCGATGTCCATTGGCACTTCAGGTATGGGGGGGGGGCTGGATATCATCCAACAGCCTGGTGTCCACTACGATGTTGTGCAGTATTGTACATGTCATTATGATGTCACACACTTTTCCAGGTGCATACTGCAGTATTCCCCCCGAGTGGTCCAGACATCGGAATCGGGACTTGAGGAGGCCAAAGGTCCACTCAATGGCATTCCTCGTTCTGCCATGAGCATGGTTGTATCTTTCCTGGGCATCTGTTTGTGGACTGGCGACCAGGTCAGTAGCCAGGATTTGCAGCCATAGCCAGCATCACCTGTGGAATGTGAGTGACATGTTGAGACAGGGAGCACATGTTGTGTGAATGATGTTTTGTGTTGTGGACGTACTAGCTGTGGGTCAGGAGCATGGTGAGCAGTGTTGTGTGTACACCTATGTATGTGGTGTGATGTATTATTGTGAACTTACCCAGAAGCCATCCTCCTGTATACATTCCATTCTCTAAGTCTCTGTGTACTGAGGAGTTTTGGAGAATGTACGAATCATGAGAGCTGCCAGGATATTTTGCACAGACATTCATGATCCTCATGTTGCTGTCACACATCATCTGCACGTTCATGGAGTGGAAGTTCTTCCTGTTGATTAATAGCTGTGCGTCACGTGCTGGGGCTTTGATTCAGACATGGGTGCAATCTATAGCACCCATGACCCTGGGCATGCCTCCCATTGCATAAAAGCCCTGCTTGAAATGTATCCAGTCCATGTCGGTGGTGGGGAAATGTATATAGGTACTGGCCTTGCTTTTGAGGACTGGCAGGACCTGGGCCAGCACTCTGGAGAATGTGGCCTGTGACATGCCAGATGAGTAACCCTCAGTGGACTGGAAAGTGCCCCTTGCCATGAAGTTTATGGCACAGAGGAGTTTTTGCAGGCCAGATAGGGCATGGTTGTGGATGTAGATGGGATCCACCTGATCCTTGATGACCTCATACAAGGCAATAATGCTGTGTGACCTCAACCTGTAGCGTTCAATCACCTCATCATCGGTCATTCCAAAGATGTTGACCCTTGGGCAGTATACCCTGGGCCTTGGTGGTCATCTATACATCCTCCGCTGCTGCAGGGGTCCCTGTGGCAGCTGGGGATCATCCTGTTGCTGTTGAGCATCCTGTTGCTGCAGCTGTGCATCTGCAGGCAGGTGCTGTCCTCCAGGTGGTGATGAGCTCCTGTGTGGCTGATGAGCCAGAGTTTCCTCACTTGCAACAGGTGAAGGGTGCTGATCAGGTGTGCCTGGGGCTTGCTGGTGTTCCCTAGCTCTCACCCTTTCACGCCTTCTCAGCAGTCTTCTCATCAATAAGAATCCCAACATACTTATTGTTCTCTCTCTCGCTCCCTGAGTGGAAAACAAGCCACAAGTGAGTGTCGTGAGCTGTCCCTTTAAGTACCTGGCAGGGCGTTGTGTAGGTGTGGTGATGAGGTGAGTGATGACCAAAGGGAGTTTGTTTATTGTCCATGTAAGTGTTTGCAGGTGTGTGTCTGTGTTTTAAAATGTGTTGCGTTCTGATTGCTGTGTCTCTCTCCGTTGCGGGTGTGAAGTTGTGGGGTGCAGGTTGCGTCTGTATCGTGTGGTGAGGTTGCACATGTGAGCTTGTTTTGTATTGGCAGGTGTCAGTGTTGTGTGATAACCCCCACTGTTCCTTGCCATGTTGTGTTGGTGTTTTTTGTGGGATCCTTGTCCCTGTGGTGTTGCTTGTTGTTGTTGTGTGTGACAGTGATTTGTGGTGTCTGTCCATGTTTTTGTATTATTTTGGCATTGCACGGGATAATTATCCCATTTACATGCTTGTGCGGTAAGCTTTTTGTCTGTTTTCCTATGTAACGATTGTTTTGTTTTACCCGTTAAGTGTCTAACACCTAAGAAGAGTGGGTCTTAACTTTTATCCGTTAAGTGTATCTTTTTTTTCTGCCGTTAACAGTACCGCAAGCCTTTAAATGGCTGTGGGGACACTTGTTCCATGCTTCTCAATGCACGTAAGTCTATCGGCCATACGGATTTGTGAACTGCCGTTAGCTGTTCTTAACGTGGACCTTTAAATGGCTTACAAGACGTTAACTTGCTCGTTAGTGTTTTTTATTTTTTAATAATGCCTGCCTTTAAATCTACCCCTTAGATACTAACAAGGTCTCAGAGCAATGCAATGTAATACATTAGCATTAGAGCGGTTAAAGGGTCCCTGTCACCTAAAAACAACTTTGGTGATTTAAAAAGAGCTTTAAAAATCATGTATATGTTGAATGTACCATTTTATTTAGAAAACTAGTTTTTTGGTTATTTAGATTTTTGGATGATGCTAATTAATGCATACAGTGCAGGCACTTCCTGTCATAGCCCTACATTACATCTCCATCTCTCTCTCTGGCACAACACAATGCATTGCCCACCTCCCCTAGGATAGACAGGATTATGTGTCACTGAGTGCGGGAGGTAATGTAGGGCTAAGACAGGAAGTGCCTCCACAGCATACCTCAGTATAATCTATCCAAGGCGGCTCTAGGTTTTTGGGGGCCCTAAGTGAAAAATCCTCATGGGACCCCCTTTACTCCCAGATCCGTACTTCGGACATTGCCAATTGATTTTGATTACATATCGCGGTGCTACTATATATGTACTGTGGGACCGTCTGACCAAGTGGGGACCCTAAGTGAACACTTTCTCTGCTTATATTGTAGAGCCACCATGGAATCTATGCATCTCGAAAAATTAGTTTTCTAAATAAAACTTACAGTTGATTTTTGAAGCTCTTTCAAAATAACCACATTTTTTTTGGAGGTGATAGAGTTGCTTTAAAAAAAGCTTTAATTGCAGTAACTGTCTTTAAAAACAGTTTAACCCTTTAAGTGCCATTGCGGTATCCAGCACATTGCTTTGCAGCGCTCTGGATACCTCTCTGGCACTCAATGGGATAAAGGAGCAGAATAAAGTCAATAAAACACCCTTTTGCATACCTGGCTATGACCGTAGAGTTATCAGAACAGAGTTCCCATAGCTCATAACTCCCGGTTCTTTTCTGTGCAGATCACGGAGATCAGTACAGCTGGGTGATGTCAGAGAATTACTCTGTGCTCATAAGAACTTCTCCCCTCCCCATAGAAACCCATTGATGGCAGATTTACAGACACAGGGCTTCTATGTAACTTCTGTGGAGTGCAGAGCAAGCTCCTATGAGTGAGGAGTAAGTTACCAACATCACCCAGCTGTGCAGATGATCTGCACAATAAACTGTGAGAGAACTGGTGAGTAAGAGCTATGGGAACTCTCTTCTCATAGCTCCCAGAGTACAACCGGTGGTTTAAATGGGCCTTTTCTTGGCCCATTCTATTAAACTCCCACTTAACCCCTTAAGGACTGGTGCACACGTGCGGCCAGCACTTGAGGACCATGGGGCTTTTTTTTTTTTTTTTAAGTTCCAGTTCAGGGCTTCTGAAGCGGTGTGCCGCCGCGCCGGGAGCCCTGAACTCCATGCCGTGCCAGGACCGTCACTGGTCCTTATGTGCCAGACCGCTTTGACGGTCCTGGCACGTCAATGGTCCTTAAGGGGTTAAAGGAGATCTATCACCCCTACATATGTTGGGCTAAATAGCTTGTTTATGTAGCGACTAGCTGGGGTAAGGTTTTAATTCTTTCAAAAATATCGCTATTTAGCCGAATTTAATCCAGTAAATATTGCCCTGCACCCCACTTGTAGACAGACTGCGATTATCAGCTCTGTAACCGCAGCCTGTCACTCTGCCTCTGCTCCCCTCCCTCTATCCAGCCTCCTCCAATGACAGAGGTTTTCTGCCTGCAAGCTGGACTGGTCTCATTGGCCAGAGATCGCTCCAGCTTACATGCAGAAAGCCTCCGTCACCAAGGAAGCTGGATAGAGGGAGGGGAAAAGAGGAAGAGTGACAGATTGCGGTACAGTCCTCTTTAATTCAAATTCTCGAAACTTCTTTCTGCTTTTTTCCTCTTCTTCTTTCTTGTTCTGTAATGTTTCTTGTATCTGTATAAAACAAAAGAAGAATAAACAATGAAATCCACCTCCCTTGTAAAGTTTTTTCCCCTTTGTTGTACCTTTCGTGCCGTTGCCCAAGCCAAACTGTGGGAGATTTGAACAGAGACTGGCTTTTATATGGCCAGTCTCTGTTCAAATATATTCCCATGCTTCTATTGGCTGGGATGTGGGGTTACACGGGGCACGGAATGTGTCTTGCAGTAACCACACCTGCCGGCCAATCAGTTTCTAGCTGGAGGGGTCACAAATGCGTGTTTTGTCATCCTCCTAGCTATTCAACGATTGGCTAGCTGATGGGGTATGGCTGATGGGATAGTGTTGGAGCTAGTATTTTTCAACTTTATTGTTAAAGTTAGGTGTAGTGTAGGGAAATGGGTAGGGTTAGTGTTTGGTAGGTTGGGGGAGGGTGTGACACTATCCTTTTAATGAAGTTGAATGTGCAGACAAGAATCCTGAAATTTACATGTAACTTAATGGGGAGACAAAAGAACAGAAGGAATTCAGGGGAGGTCAGGACGATGGATGCAGTTTCCTTAAAAGGCAGATCCTAACAGAAAGTAAACGGCAGGAAGAGCAGTGAGTAGGAATTACTATGCCAAGATGGGAAAGAATGAGGGAAGGTGTTAAAGAACAGTGATCATATTTTACTAATTCTGCTCCAATGGGTCCAAAAATCAAAAATGACTCCTGGCAGCAGGAATGATAAAAAAGACCCCCTCAGCCTGAATGTAACTGAAAGTCTGTGGCTTCACAGCCATAAACTTCAGGTTTGGATATATATTCCGCATAGATAGCTGTGTCAGGCTTTCAAGTCATATACAGCAAGTCTGTGGAGAGCTGCATTGCCCAGGGCAGCAAACTGTCCTGTTCAGTACAGACACTGGGGGAGCACTGGGGTCTCCTTTCTCTGTTAGTGCTCTGGGACCCACAATGTAGGGAGGTCCAGATTTCTTTGCAATGCATAGGAGACCTTGCTAGCATCTGAGGGGTTAAAAGCCCAGTACATTAATTAGATTTATTACTTATCTCCTACTGTGCAGTTGCGTTACCCCAGAATTGCTCCACTACTTTTAGTGCAGACAGCCCATTGTTAATCCTTTAAGTGCCAGAAGGGTACGCACTGCATTGCAAAGCAATGCGTCATGTACCCCTCCGGCACTCAAAGGGTTAAGCTCTGTAGCTTGGATGCTGGGATGAGAAACATAGATGTTTGTTGTCTGCAAACAGGTGGTTGTTGTAACCGAAAATATGATGGGGTCACCCAGGGAGAGAGTGCAAAAAAGAGAGGAGAAGTGAACCTGGGGCAGTCACTTGGGGCAGCACAGAGACATCAAAAGGGGAGGAGAAGCTGTTTGAGAGACAGGCGCTGAGAGTGCAGTTGGAGGCGTAAGATGAGATCCAGGAGACAGCAGTGTCAGAGATGTCAAGTGTGTGTGAGGATCTTGTACAGATCTGTGTGGTCTCAGGTGCCAAAGGCAGAGACAAGTCAAACAGTGTGAGCTCTGTTACTTTGTCTATTGTGCCTTGTAGTGAAACACTTTGTTTCATCCAAATTATTTGTGCAAAAGTTTTAAACATGATCGGTAAAACAAACTTTGTTTACCATGTCTTTCAATTAGTCAGAAATTCATTGAATGTTTTCATAAGTGAAAGAAATACGTTCAACACTATATTCAATGGGGAAGACCCCCACCACCTCTCTCTGGACTGACATCTAAATAAGATGTCAATAAAGGTATGAACTTGACTATATTCACCATCTGAATAGGATTAAATCAATTTAATTACATAAAACTTGGTCATCAATTCCATAAGGATTTTCATCAGGTTACATGAACTAATACACACATAAATAAAGATCTACAGTTTTATTTTATTTATTTTAGATTTGTTTATGTTCAATGAGTGTGCATAAGGACCATGCCCAAGAGCGAAGCCCCTTCCCAAAACAAAACAAAAAAACCCATGTCTCAGAGTATGGAAGTAGCATCGTCTTTGTCTCTGTTAGAAGTCTAGGAGTTAGGAGTAGATATACAGGAGATGAGATAGCACTGCAGTACCACCACCACGAGCACCAACATTAGACCAAGTTGGACAGACAAATATTGCAGCACAAAAAGAAGAAAGAGGGGCAAGAAAAGAGGGGCACTCCTAGTGTAATTAATTCTTATAACAGAACCACCACCAATATTCAACCGAACTTACAATATAGAAGACCATAGTGGTCAGTTGAACGGGTGAGAGATTCAAGACTGCCCTCACTCAGACAATCCCCAAGTGAAAAGTGGATGCCACTCCCCGACAAAGACAAGGTACTCTTCAGAATCCTTGCCAAAAAAGAATAAAACAAAAGCCAGAGGGGGCGCAATACCACTATTCATTGATAGCGGACAACCGGTTAAAGGCAAGCAGGGTATTGAGATCCGCATTGCTAAGGAGATGGAAAGAAAACTTCTGGATCTTCTAAAGTAATACAAAGTCTCTTCGATTTATTAAAACAGTGACTAGTGATCCATAAACCGAACTGCTCAATGCTCAGGAGCTAAATAGGCAATAGTCAACAGCAGTAATACATATAATAAAAATATCTGTTTTATGAAGCGTTTATGGATCACTAGTGACTTTTTTAATACATAATAGAGACTTTGTATTACCTTAGAGGATCCAGACTTTTTCTTTCGTTTTGGGAGGTGCATCTCCATATCAGGTATGATCTCAATACCCTGCTTGCCTTTAACCGGATTTCCACTATCAACCAGTTACAGATCCTAACTGTGAGTACGAGGTATAGTTTTCTGTTACCACAAATGCATATGAGTAGTGGTAATGCGCCCCTTCTGATTGTTGTTTTATTCAAATACTAGTGTAAAAGCCAGTGTACACAGGCCAAGGTCAAGGTGCTTTGCAATGCGTTGCGTTCCCTTCTGGCACTCAAAGGGTTAAGAGGCCGGTCCTGCTCTGCGTCCTGCTGCCAACACAATCATGCACTGTAGAGATTGCCCGAAAGCACAGAATGCTTCCAGCACAGAACTCCCAGCATTCCTACATCTCCCAGCATTCCATGCTCCCACCATTCTGTGCTCCCAGCATTCCATGCATTCGGGCAGTCTCTACTGAGCATGACGGCTTCTGACAAACATCCCAGAGAATTATTATATAGGATAGCATGAGCAGGAAGGTGTGCACTGCATTGCTTCTCATTCTGGTCCTCATTACTCTCCTCTATCTCGCAACTACAACTGTCTCTCCCCATGCCTCCCCTCACCCGCTGTCTCTTCCTTTCTTTATCCTTTTGTCTGCTATCATCACTGCCTCTGACTCTATCATCACTGCTTAGCAGGGGGTCATTGAGGCACACCAGCTGTAGAGATATACAAATCCCATCATCTGGGCACCCGTATCATCTATATTTATCTCTCTCTTTAATGCCCACTTCAGCTCTCCTTTTCCTGCCAACCCCATTCTTTTATCCTCTCCTTTGTAGATACTCCTAGTCTTCCTCTCCGTTATCCACTTCATATCTACCATCACTTCCTCTTAGTGGATATTGGCTGGGATTATAGGAATTTTGATCACATTCCAGCTGTACACATAGTGCCAGTCAATTTATTGCATTGAAGGTACCTGTTCTTGGATGTTACCCATTGAGGACCAGCAGTCGTGTCAATATATTATCCATTTCAGTACTAGAGAGTGCCAAAGCATTGTAGTCCTCTCTGGCTTTCAAACAGTTAAACAGAAACACTCATCTGACTCTCAAAGAATTAACCCCTTAAGGACCCAGGACGATCCTATGGACAGCTCTGGTCCCGGGACCATAAATCTCCATAGGATGGTGTAGCAACAGCACCACTGTACAATTTCAGGCCACTGTGATATTGCACCTAAAAAATTCTACTTTGAAAATTAATAACTTTTGAATGAAACACCTTTCAGCAGTGGGAGTACCCTTGTTTTACTCAGGGGAATAAACCCTACAACATATTTTTTTTACATTTTAAGTATTACTATCCCTTTAATTTCAGTTGTAAGCTCTGTAGTATCACAAGTGTTGTTCCATTTCAGTTGTAAGCTCTGTGGTTTCACCGGTGTAGCAACATTTCAATTGCAATCTCTCTGGTATCACTAGTGTAGCTTCATTTCAGTTGTAATCTCTGTGATATCACCGGTGTAGTAACATTTCATTTGTCAGTACTGTGGTATCAACAGAGTAGCTCCCTTTCAATTGTTAGCACTGTGGCATCACTTGTGTAAGTCCATTTCAACTGCAATATTGTGGTATCACTTGCCTTACTTCCCAAAATAAATGCCAGTTCTAAGAAGTTTGTTTAATGTGTTTTTTATTCTTAGAAGGAAGCACTTTGCTCCGTGCAGACATCACTGGTATTTAGGCTAGAAAATTCTATAGAATGAGTACAATTGTCTGTGTCTAACAACAGAAAGCCCTCCAAAATATCATACACTGATCTCTGAGTTAAGGAAGCAGCAGCAGCACCTTTGGTAGACGGATGATAAGATCTTTGAGTGAAGTCTAAATATCAAACACAATTCATTTTTCATGTTTTATACAAGAGCTGTGAGTGCAGATTGTGTTACCCAATAACATGATCGATTCAGACAACTGCTGCACGGCTCTGTGTACCCAAGCACTTTACAAGCCTCCCAACTACCCAGTACTAAATCCCAGCTGTTGGCAATAACCAGGGACAAAATGGCAGCGGTCATGGGGGATTTTAATGAGTCTGAGCCACCAGTTGGTAAAACCTTCTAATAATAAACCCCCACCCTTTAAAGGGATAGTAATGTTTCATAATAAAAGCAGCTCTAATTAATCATCATAGTATTTGGACTTTGGAATGTGTTATTTCAATTCTGTCAGAGTTGTAGTTCAAGAGTAATTCAATGACAAAGTATCCCCCTCCCGTCCCTTTTACTGATGTAACACTGCTCAGCCAGATCAGAAGGGAAGTGCCCAGGTAGATTGCAGAGAGGTACAATCTTCAATTAAGATAAGGAAAAAAACTGAAAAACTTGTCAAGGGGGGCAGTGCTTTCATTGTTCTGATAGGAAGAAGATTGTCCCCGTCTGTTATCTGTCTGGTCTGTGGACTGCATTCCACATCTGAGAAGAGATGACTTACACTAGGTAAAAGGGGAACTTTGCTTGTGAATATCTCTCAAACCATAAAGGTTTGAGAGATAAGACTTATATCGTTCTTCATGTTTTTTTAATGCCTACAAAATAAAATAAAGATAAAACGAAGTATTACTATCCCTTTAAGGACTAGAAGGGGTGTGTAACAAGTAGTTTCTCAATGTGTTGCTCATCCTTCTGGTCCTTAAAAGTTTAAGGGCCATGGTGTATCAGTTCTGGGTGGACTGTTTTTTACCAAATATGTAATTAATATTGAGTGTTCTGTCCACGAAGGCCGACATGATTCATTAGTGCCGAACTCAAAGACTCCAAACTCTTGTAGTCTGAAGCCCTTGAGTCTGGAAACAAAGATTTATTTCTACCTCTGTCTAATACTAATTAAAGATTAATTTTGGAGAATCAATCCATACAGAATTTATTCCATCGTGGTTGTGAGGATTTTCTGTACTAAGATAAGTGTGAGGTTATTAATAGGAGATGTTAGTGTTCCTTTAAGAAGAGCCGTCAGTGATCATTATGATGTCACTAGATGACTTCTAGACATAAACTTTTTGCCTAGGCAGTGATCACAGAAACACTATCATGTCTCATGGACCTTAAAGGGACACTATTGTCCAATAAAAAACATTTCCTGTTTTGTAGAGATTAAATTATGTGGCACAAATCCTATCTCTCAAACTTTACGGTTTGAGAGTTATTCGTATCTAAAGTTCCCCTAAAGCAGGAGATTTGAGTTGGCTGACACGAGGAGGCTCTTCAGCAGAGCCGAAATAGCCATACTGGAAAATAATTACTTCACTGGAACAGTATACAAAGTGTTCTTGCAAACCAGGCACACTTTATAGACCGTGCTAATGAAGTAATCAGGGGAGGGCTGGCCTGGGGGGCAGGGGGGCAATTGCCCCCTGGGCTGGTCATATGTCTGAGCTGGTGGGCCACTGCACCTCACTAGGGCCTAGATTTAAAGGCAACCGTTAAACCAGCTGCTAAGTGAAAAAGGCACATCGCTCGCAAATAATACAGGAGTTACGGCAGATTCAATAACTACTCTACGAGAATAGCTATCGAGCGTAGGCACACAAAAAACACGTAACACAAAACCCGTTGTCGCTCATGTTAATGCACAACGGGCGGACAAATCACACGATAACTGAGCTCCAAACAACATGTAACATAACGGCTGCCGTTGTCAAGCAACCATGATTGATGCCAAAACAAATTCAAACACACATCCAATCCCAAAGCCCCAATGTATCAAATAACTTCAAATACACCTATATATACCCAAAAATAACCGCCACACACTGTCTGTTATCGAGTTCTTCAGAGCCAGATATCAGGACCCAGGAGCGGAGGATAGTGATCAGAGAGAGGGAGACAGGAGCGTTCATTGGAGGTAGAGGAGTTTTGGAGTTTGGAGAGAGGAGAGCATTGCACAGAATACGACACATAGCACACCTTTGCACATATTACATACACACATACAAACACATACACATACATACACATAGTCCTTTTATTTTATAACACCTCACACATTTTACTTTTATTTTTGACAGTGTGAATCTGGGAGTGAAAGTGTGTGACAGAGAGTGACTGGATCGAGTGTGTCTGTGAGGGCCTGTGGGAGTGCCTGGGTGTGACTGGGTGAATGATGGCGAGGAGAGGAGGACAGGAGAGAGGGATGGGGAGAGTAGTGGAGGAGGAGGAAGATCAGGAGGGGATCCCTCAGCAGAGCAGGGGTGGGAGAGGGAGATCCGCAGGGCGGAGGGGGACCCGGCCCACAAGAGCAGGAACACGCAGGACAGGGACAGAACCTGCAGTGGGACGAGGGGTAGTTGCTGGGGAGCACCCCACACAGTCAGGGTCAGACCAGGCAGGGCACTCCGGCTCTGAGTCATCCCATGCCGGAGCTGATGAGGCCAGGATCAGAGACCCAAAGTATACAGAGGAGGAGAACACGGCTCTTGTGGAAGCTGTCCTGGAGAGGCAGAGTGTTCTCCACCCGACAGCGAAGGTCCCTGGCCTGTCAGCGAGGAGGAAAGCAGCCTGGAACCAGATCTGCAGCCGGGTCAACGCGGTGGCTCCATGCAGACGGGACGTGGAGTCCATCAAGAAGCGATGGGGCGACTGCCGGAGGGTGGTCAAGACCAAGCTCTCCGAACTCGCCAAGCACGCCCGAGGCACTGGAGGTGGCCCACCTGTCCCTATCACCTTCTGCGGCTGGGAGGAGATGGTGCGCCAGAATATGTCCCCAACCCTGATCGAGGGGGTTGTTGGAGGAGCTGACACTGGGGATGAGAGGACCCTCCACACTACCGGTAAGTGCAACACTACAGAACAACACACTACAGCAACCAACACCAGCTGCACACACACTCACACCTCAACACATGTCCATCATTCATGCACACAACTGCACCAACACAGCACCCTGAGGGTTAAAAACAGGACACAACACAAGGACAAATATCAAGGTCCAACTTGGAACAAACCTGTCCAAGTCCTACTTCAACCCTCCTGTCGCTGTGCTCATCACACACAATACACAAACCATGCAGTTCCAAATGTCGACTGTCATCACTGTTCACACACAATGTCACCCATGTCCCCGCTGGGATGTCAGCACTTAACCCCTCGAGTGCTAGAGGGATCATCAATGCATCGATCAACAATGCTTTGGCAACCCCTCTGGGACTCAAAGGGTTAACCAGACAACAATCAAGTCAATAGGCCAACGATCACATGCTACACAGGGGACATTCACTAAGCGGTGACAAACACATGGTGGAGAGAAATTCACCCTCACACATCCTCATTTCACCAATACCAGTGTTAGCCTATGGAGAATATGCAATAACATGAATCAAGTTGCTAAGGTCCCATCGTATACACTCCATAGAAAACACTGGAAATGGGGAAATGAGATCACTGGAGAAGTCAGCATTATGTACACTCCATCATGTCAACAACACCGCTTACTGAATCACAAAAAGGATGGAGCAGGTCACACATCACAGTGGCACTGAGAATAACTGCTTGTATGTGCAACACACAGGCCTCAAACAATACCCCAGAATTAAAGGGGGAAAAAGTAGGCCTTGGTGTTGTGTCTGCAATCATTTACCCTAACTTCAAATGACATATCTCACATCTGATTCCCACATGGATCCTCAGGGGTGCTGATGCCATGGATGGATGGTACACCAGACACTGTTTGCAGGATACACATGGGAACCAAATATCATCCATTGTACCTTGGTCACCAACAGGCCATGAATGATAGATATCTCGGATTGAGTACGGTTGCCTCACTCAGAAGGATGGATGGGCTCATACTCAAAGAAAAACAGGCCTCAATCAGAGATATCCCTCACTACTGGCGTGATTGTTGCCCTTCAGGATTCAACTGGAACACACGACATGGACAGGATCCTGTCCAGTTCATCAATCTCTGATTGCCAGGGTGGTATCCCATGCCCTACAATGAAATGCATAGGATATGATCCTGACAACCAGAGAGTCACCTGTCAAGTAATGAAAAATTGTGAATTGGACGGGATCAGCTAAGAAGATAGGGTTGAATAACACTTGATTCCCACTGCACATCTGTTCAAACAAAGATATGCACACAAAGGAAAATGGTCAGATATGTACCTTTCAAATGGCTCAAAATATGTCCCAACACGATGTGAACCCAGAGATCATCTCACTGCCTGTGATTGCCCTACTGGCTAGATATGTGCATCCATCAGAAACTAACTTACATTGATACCATCCAAATACACATACCTAGTATATCCCACTCTACGTAGATGGGATATACGAGGTATGCTCATATCCATCATATCAATCCAATGTATATTTTGATGGGTGCACATATATAGCCAGTAAGGCAATCACACCTACTGAAATGATCTCTGGCTTCATATCTGGAAAGGATATATTCATATCCATATGAAAGGTACACATCCACATGCATATATGACCATTTCTCCTTGTATGTAACTGTAATGGCATAGCAATTGTTAATTTCACCAACATGTGGATCCATGTTAGTCCTATCCCGCCAACCCTCATGGTTAGACAGATATCGCTCTATTTGACAGCTGGAGATTCCAGTCATTAGAACACACGGAGGCTCTTCAGCAGAGCCTAAATTGCCCCATTCAGAGATGGAGACATCTTTGAGATGGTCAACAAAGTGTGCCAGGTTTGCAAGCACACTCTGTTCACCATTCCAATGAGGTTTATATCTCTGAATGGGGCAATTTAGGCTCTGCTGAAGAGCCTCCGTGTGGTGAAATGACTGTCAAACATGTCAAAATGACTGTCAAATAGAGCAATATCTGTCTAACCATGTGGGTTGGAGGGATAGGACTAACATCGATCCACATCTATCTCTTACAATGCCTACAATATTACATCATGGTGAAATTAACCATTGCTATTCCGTTAAAGGGATAGTAATACCGAACATGTGAAAAGAAAAATATATTGCAGGGTTCATCCCCCGAGCAAAACAAGGGTATTCCCACTGCTCAAAGGTGTTTCATTCAAAATGTAGCACAGCTCATAGTTGACTACTCCAGCGGCAATATCACAGTGGCCTGGAACTCTAAAATGGCGATGTTGCTAGACCATCCTATGGACAGCTTACGTCCAGACGCAATAAATTCTCATAGGATAATGTAGCAACAGTGCCAATGTACAACTTCAGGCCACTGGGATATAGCACCAAAGCAATTCTACTCTGAGCTGGGAGACTTTTTGAACAAAAACCTCCTCCAGCAGTGGGAGTACCCTTGTTTCACTCAGGGTGATAAACCACAAAACATATATTTCCCTTTCTGCATTTCATGTATTAGTATCCCATTAATCCCATCATGGCTACGTTTACTAATCACACAATCTCAATTCTCCACACAGCTTATGGGCCTCCATCGCAGCAGGAGCCCGTGGAGGAGCCGACCACACCACCCAGTGAGGAGGATACAGAGGAGGGGACTAGCCACTGGGAAGCGTCTACAACCACCACACCTCCTCCCCAACTGGCTGCATCACCACTGCCTGCCTCTCAACTGGCTGCCTCTCAACTGCCTGCCTCTCAACTGGCTGCCTCTCAACTGCCTGCCTCTCAACTGGCTGCCTCTCAACTGCCTGCCTCTCAACTGGCTGCCTCTCAACTGCCTGCCCCACCACAGGATGCTCCACAAATGTACAGCGGCTGGATTCAGGGGGAGAGATGGATGCATCCCACTAGCACCGGGAGCTATTACCCTCCAGCAGCAGCACCACCACCACCAGGGAGGCAATGGCTGCCCGGGAATGTGGCCACCAGCCAATATGGGCCATATTCCACCGAGATGGATCTATCCTCCTGGATGGCTCCCCAGCATGGCCCCAGGTATGATCCCAGGTGGGGGCCAAGCACCTACCACTGGCCAAGGTATGACCCTTGGCCACTTGACTACCAACACCTGGGCCTGATTGGGGAGCCCCAGCGCCCTCAGCCAAGGGACTTGTTCACCCCACCACCTCAACCAGCACAGACATCAGTGGGCAGCAGTGGGTCCCTTGATGTGGTGGGCACCCACACACCGTCTGTGCAAGCCACTCCACCAACACAAACAGCAGTAGCAGCCACAGCACACCCAGTACCAGCAGAGGAGACAGCAGAGGCTGGGGAGATAGAGGCTGAGGAGACAGCTGAACCTGTTGAAGCAGAGGCTGAGGAGACAGCTGAAGCTGGGGAAACAGAGGCTGAGGAGACAGCTGAAGCTGGGGAAACAGAGGCTGAGGAGACAGCTGAAGCTGGGGAAACAGCACATGTGTCACCGGCCACTCCCATCTCCAGCAGTCAACGCACCCCAGATCTGGAGGCTGAGTGCATGGCCCTTCAAAGAGGACAGCTCCGGGCAACCCACGCCACCAACGACAACCTCACGAGGAACCGGAGGGAATCCCGGAGGAACACGAACAGGTTGGAGACCAGAATCCAAGCTCTGGAGTCAGAGGTTGCCAGGGGGAACACACAACTCCACCAGATACATACGGGGATGATGGACATGTTTGCACAGGTGCTTGTGGAGTTGCGAGAGATTAACCGCAGGGAGAACCTGAGGATGGAGAGGGAGAACCTGCGTTCCACAGAGGGGTCCACTGCACCCACCACCCCTTCCAGTGTTACCCCAGAAGCCACACCTAGGGGACAGAGGGTGACAAGGCAATCAGCCAGGGCATCCACCTCTGGCACCAAGTCTAAGGCCCCCCCCAAAAAAAAAAAGAAATGAAAGGCCCAACCTGTCATCTGCCCCCTCAATAAATGAAAATTGTGCTTTTGAATCCTGTCTGATCTGCTGTGTAATCACTTATAGATTGGGTGGCAGGATTGTCTCCAATGCATTGCCAAACAATGCAGTGAACTCAGCTCCTGCCTGGGGGAAATGTTTGTGTGATGTTACAACATGGGTTCACACACACCCACACCGTTGTCCAAATTCACCTGGCAACCCATCCCTGTAGCCATATAACACAACAGTGTTACATGGCCATGATGTGTGTCAGATTTGATCAGAACATACCCCTTAGCACAACAACTGGTGCAACACTGAACATTCGTCTGCATCAATTGTTGTGTTTGAGGGGAAAACCAAACTAACAGCTATGCGACTTAGCAGGGAAATAACAAGCAGGACAGATTGAACATGCATCAATATGGTCTTTAAATCAAAATTCTATTGTGCAGCTGACATACTGGGGAACACAATGTACACCCTAGGATCTCAATGTGTGTGTTACACATTGTGATCCTAGGGTGAGCATTGTGTTCTCCAGCAAGTCAGTTGCACAACAGGAGTTTGAATCACAGCCTAACTTACTGCATAACCCAAAAATCTTCCTAAGATTTCATTGTGTAGCACGCACATTGGAACCTTAGGCTGAGCATTGGCTTATGTATTAAAGGGATAGTAAACCTTGAAAATAAGTTCATTCTATATTGTAGCCCTTAAAAAAACATGTAAAATGATATGTCTTATATCCCAAATCATATATGTTTGGTAGATAAGACTGATATCATTTTTCATGGTTTTTAAAGGGCTACAATGTGAAATAAACTTATTTTCAGGGTTTACTATCCCTTTAAGTTGTGTTGTTGTTTAACTAAGGTTATAACACACTTCACCAGTAATAACACTTGTCCACATGGTTGTTTTTGTTGATGTAGCCCATGTACTGAGATATGACAACCTACAGCAATCTCAGGACATTGATTATATTGAGCAACACACAAACCATGGACATCACATCACAGTGGAAGTGTGTCTCCTGTATCACCAGCTAATCACTCACAACACACATCAGTGTATCACTGCCATCATGTCATTGCATGTATACATCACAAAGTCCACTCATGGTCAGGCAACTAGTGGACTCCTGTGATGTAAATCATGCCTTCCTTTGTATGAGGGATACTCTAGCCTTGGGTACGGTTCCACATTGACAGGTGTTTGATCCAACATTCATTCATACAGACACGGATTGAGTAGTGATGTTTCTTGTGTATGTAGCCAATATGCATTAAACACTTGTATGAGCACAAAAAGGTACATCTGAACTAAATAGGAATACATTAGAAATGCTAGTGAACTGCTCATGTGTTGTCTACATCGTTTGGCATCTGTGTATGAGCAGTCTTACTGTACAGGTCTGATACCTGGATGTTAGTACACACATAAATTTGTGTCCATATGTGAATGTTCCAGTAGAGGTTGCTGTGAACATCAGGTCAAACATTGCATCACCAACACAATCACTTGGAACGCCAAGGGGTGAGCTTCATGGAAGTGTTGTCCAGACTTCAGTCCAGTCATATGGAAACTCCTCTGTTCAAGGATGGATCGTGCTATGGATGCCTGTGGGACAAGAGGACAGGATTTGGAACATCACCCTCGAAGTGATCGTCATGCAACAGCTACAACATCATGATCCTCTTAATCTTTCCCGTTACATAAGTCTACACAAACCACTGCTTTGTAATGTGTTGTGTACTGGTCTATGAACCATCATGGGGGGAACTAAGGGGATGTTAACCATCCTTAGGGATATTTGCCCCTGACATGGTTACACACATCAACAAATATGTCCTAATAGCTTCCTGACAACAATATATTTGGGCTGCCACTGTCAGAGACAGGCCAAATATGTTTGGTTCATGGAGCTAGTAGGACATATTTGTTAATGTGTGTATTTCTTTCTGGGGCACATATCACTGCACACACACACACACACAGGGCAGCATGGTGTCCATGGAGATGTGATCCACATTTCATGAGCTCCATGTTGTGTAACACACTATTACTGTCGATCCACCCCTCTGCTGCTTTATTCAACTGTAGCAAGCTACTGGTCCCATGTCCCCACGAATGCCCCCTGAACCCCTTATATGACAGAGTTCTATCCGATGCATTGGCTTGGATGAGACTCCCTTGCTACAGGGGTACCATGGTTGCTATGGGTCTGATCCTAGCAGAACACTTTAGTTGGTGCCTAGGGAGCTGTGGGATATGCTGAACAAGGTTAAAGTGTTGTACCTTGGTTTCCAGGGGGGGCATGCATGATATCCTTGAGGTAGCAGTATCAACATGGACGACAGGTTGTCAGGTGTATTCGGAATCTCTAGGCCCAATCTGACTGGTCCACGGAATAGTTGATGCTGGTGGTCCATACTGCAGCCAGTGACAGGGCTGTGTCACTGATCCTGTGGGGTGAAACAGAACATGTGTGTTGTGGTGGGTGTGTATGCATGGATTGTGTGCATACATGTATTATACTCACAGCAGAAGTGATCCCTGATCAATCTGTCCCTTGTCTGCATCCCTGTTGGGGTTTCCTCACACTCAACGATATCCACAGGGTCTTCAGGTCTGGGTGGGGGATGGACATCGTCGATGAGTCTGGTGTCCACCGCGATATTATGTAGGATGGCACATGCCACGATGATGTCGCAGACCTTGCCTGGTGCATACTGCAATGCTCCCCCCGAGTGGTCCAGACATCGGAATCGGGACTTGAGGAGGCCGAAGGTCCGCTCAATGGCATTCCGTGTTCTGGCATGAGCCTGGTTATATCGTTCCTGGGCATCGTTTTGGGGATTGGCGACCGGGGTGAGGAGCCATGGCTTGCATCCATAGCCAGCATCACCTGTGGAAAGTGAGTGACATGGTGTGACAAGGAGCACATATTGTGGTGAACATACTAGCACATGTGTATGTGGTGTCATTTGGTGCTGTTAACTCACCCAGTAGCCATCCGCCTGTATAGGTCCCATTTTCGAAATCCCTCTGCACAGATGAATTTCTGAGTATATGTGAATCGTGACAGCTCCCGGGAAATTTCGCACAGACATTCATTATGGCCAGGTTGCTGTCACACACCATCTGCACATTCATGGAGTGGAAGTTTTTGCGGTTCAGGAACATATGTCCCTGACGTGCTGGTGCTTTGATACGGACATGGGTGCAATCTATTGCACCCATGACCCTGGGCATGCCTCCCCTTGCATAGAAGCCCTGCTTCAGATGTGTCCACTCCATATCGGTGATGGGGAAACGTATGTAGGTACTGGCCTTGGCTTTGAGGGCTGGCAAGACCTGGGCCAGCACCCTGGAGAATGTGGCCTGGGACATGCCAGATGCGTAACCCTCTGTCGACTGAAAGGCGCCACTTGTCATGAAGTGTATGGCACACAGGAGTTTTTGAAGGCCAGTTAGAGCATGGTTATGGGTGCATATGGGATCCACCTGCTCCTTGATGACCTCATACAGGGCTATGATGCTGTGTGGCCTCAACCTGTAGCGATCAATAACCTCGTCATCGGTCATTCCAAAGAGAGTGACCCTTGGACGGTATACCCTGGGCCTTGGTGGTCGTCTATGCATCCTGGGCTGCTGCAGGGGTCCCTGTGGCAGCTGGGGAGCATCCTGTTGATGGTGAGCATCCTGTTGCTGCAGCTGTGCATCTGCAGGCAGGTGTCCTCCGGGTGGGGATGGGCTCCTGTGTGGCTCCTGAGCCAGAGCCTCCTCACTTGCAACAGGTGGAGGCTGTTGATGAGGCGTGCTTGGAGGTTGCTGATGTTCCCCAGCTCTCTCCCTTGCACGCCTTCTCCGCAGCCTTCGCAACAATATGTAACCCAACATACTGTTTGCTCTCTCTATCTGTCTCTATCTGTCTCTCTCTCTCTATCTCTCTCTATCTCTCTCTCTCTCTCCCTCCCTGAGTGGAAAACAAGCCACAAGTGAGTGTGTTGAGTTGTCCCTTTAAGTACTTGCTAGGGCGTTGTGTAGGTGTGTTGATGAGGTGAGTGCTGACCAATGGTGAGTTGTTTTTGTCCAGGTAAGTGTTAGCAGGTGTGTGTGTGTTATAAGATGTGGTGTGTTGTGCTTGTTCTGTGTGTGCCATTTGCGGACGTGCAGTTGTGGGGTGCAGGTGGCGTGTTGATGTTGCCCAGGTGAGCTTGTATTTGCAGGTGTCCGCTTTGTGTGATGACCCCCATTGTTCCGTGCCATGTTGTGTTGTTGTTTTTGTGTGTTGTTGTCCCTGTGGTGTTGGTTGTTGTTGTTTGTGTAGTGATTTGTGTTGTGTGTGCATGTTTTTGTGTTGTTTTGGCATTGCACGGGTTAATTTTCCCATTTACATGGTTGTGCGGTAAGCATTTGGTGTGTTTTCCTCTGTAACGGGTGTTTTGTTTTGGCCGTTAAGTGTCTAACGTGTGTGAGAAGTGGGTCTTAACTTTTAGCCGTTAGGTGTGTCTTTTTTTCAGCCGTTATCAGTACCGCAAGCCTTTGAATAGCTCTGGGGTATGTTTTTCCATGCGTCTGAATGCACGTAAGTGTATCGGCCGTAAGGATTCTACAACTGCCGTTAGCTGTTGTTTAGACGGATCTTTGAATTGCAACATGACACTTAACGCACCCGTTAGTGATTTTTTTTGCTAACGGCTGCCTTTAAATCGAGCCCTAGATCTCCCAATTGTTTCTGTAAATGGAGCTACACTAGTGATACCACATGGCTTAAAACTGAAATGTAGCTAAACTAGTAGCATAAACCATTTCCCTCGTAAGCTCTATAGTATCACTAGGTAAGCTTTATTAAATTGTAAGCTTTGTAGTAGTGCACTATGTAGCCCCATTTCAACTGTAAGCTATGTGGTATCACTTCACTTACGTCACAACATTAATGCTAATTTTAAAATTAACAAAAGGGGGTGGGCTCGAACGATAATAGAAATGGGCCACTTGAATGTATTTGCCCCCTGGGCCACAAGTTGCCAGCCCTCCTCTGGAAGTAATTCTTTTCAAATATCGCTATTTCGGCTCTGCTGAAGAGCCGCTGGCTGGTCCCTGGACCGGGATCTCCTGCTGTCAGCACAGCGCTGACGTCAGGAGAAGGGGAGGTTGGGGGGAACTTTAGATGCAAATATCTCTCAAACTATAAAGGTCTGAGAGATAGGATTTGTGCTACATAATTTATTTTATTAAACTCTACAAAACAAGAACATTGTTTAGTTGGACATTAGTGTCCCTTTAACCCTTTAACCCTTTTAGTGCCAGAGAGGACCACAACACATTGCTTTTCAGGTCCTTAGCCTTTTGAGTGCCAGGGCGGTATCCATCACATTTAATGCAATGCCTTGAATATCACCCTGGCACTCAAAGGGATAGCCCTCGATAAAATTAGTCTGATGGCTGAAAAACCATCCGACGGCATATTTTCAAGCACGCTAAGCTATTCAATTACCTGTGCGATGAAAACATGCCAACAAAAAAAACTGTCAGCAATAACATTATCGGCTTTCTCAACCTTTCAAAATAAACAAAAGCCACAAGATGCCATTCAGTTGACTGCGTTAGACCTTAAGATCCGTTAAGGGACCCTCTTTATCGTGGGAAATTTAAGACCAAGTATTTTTGGCAGTAGAGTCCCTTATTGGATCTTGAAACAGCCGACGCTTCAAATGAAAGTATAAAAATTTTTTTAAAAAACCTAAGTCCCCAGTGGATGTATTGATATTGGGCCCTAAGCCCCATATCAAAAGGTTAAGGGGGATTTACAGAATTAAAAATGTATCAGCTGCTGCAGAACCTCTAGCTGTCATTATGAAATGCATCATCAAGTAGAGCAGTGATTGACAGATGCACCAGCCTCCACTGTGGACAAGTGACCTCCCACAATGTCTGAAGTCACCAAAATAACAGCGGGTTCACTCAGCAATCCACAGTCCAAAAATCTTAACGGGAAGAACATGCATCACCAAGAATGACTAGGGACCTTCATTATCATTATACAGAAAGGTCGAGGCTTTAAAGAGATAGTAACCCTTTATTTTGACTACATGTTCCGCAAGGGAATAATATGTAAAATCAATTTATGTATGCTTTGTGTGTGTGGAGAGGCATCTTCAGCTATTTATTTATTAATTGCATGTCTCCAAACTCATTTGCAGGCAGTTTTCTGGTTGCTCGACTATCAAAGCAGGATAGTGATACAATGTAACATTATTCCTGCAGCCCTGAGTGCTCTGTATGCTACATATTTCTTTTACATTGTACCTTTCTTACATTGTATCACTATGCCTGCTTTTACAGTCCCTAACAGAAAGCTCTCTGCAAACACCCAGAGAGCTCATGTCACAGACATAAATGTGTAAAGAATAACTGAAGTTGAAAAAAAAAAATTAAAATAATAAAAAGAACAGGCAAATTAAAGAGATACTGTCTTTTTAAGAAAATAATATATTGAATTTGATGGTTTTCCACATCATTTGTACCCAGAGAATGAAGGTTTCCTTAACGTTAACCAGATGTCTAAAAGTAGCAAGATGTTTATTCCGCACACACTGACCACATATCCTTTTAAAGGGATAGTAATGTCAGAAAAAAAGTATTAACTATATGGTAGATACAATTAAAAGAGAGTACTTGCACTTATTCGTATCTCTCAAACCATTATGGTTTTAGAGATATAGGGAAATAAAGTTCTCCGCTCCCTCCCCTTTCTGCTTGACGAGCTGTGAAGCTGTCACAAGCAGATTCTGGTCGCTTGACCATATACGGCTCTTCAGCAGCACCGATATAACGATATCTAAAGATAAATATTTCATCGGAATGTTCTACCACGTGTGCTTGCAAACCAGGCACACGCTGTAGACCGTTCCAATGAAGTATTTATTTTTAGGTATCACTATGTTGGCACTGCTGAAGAGCCACCATCTGATTCAGGAACCAGAATCTGCTTCTGACAGCTTCACAGCTCGTCAAGCAGAAAGGGGAGGGAGCGGAGAACTTTATTTTCCTATATCTCTCACACCATAACGGCTTGAGAGATACAAATAAGTGCAAGTACTCTCTTTTAATTGTATCTACCATATAGTTAATACTTTTTTTCTGACATTACTATCCCTTTAACCCTTTGAGTGCCAGAGAGGTATCCAAAGTATTACAGCTTAATGTGTTGGCTACCTCTTTGGCACTCAAGAGGTTAAATCAGGGACACTTATGTAAATGACATTCTGCAGAACTGGTGGAACCCTGCAGTATGTATTTTGTGTTTCCCCATGTGGTTTGTTGGGTTGGTAGCAATGGGCCTATAAAGAGAGCTGGTGGATCCACAGTATTCTTGGGCTTCCACCCACTCACTGCAGGCCAACAAAGTCTGATATCAGATGAGTCTGTGGTGCAGATGGTTTTCTCCAAAATTGCTCCAGTTAACGTAGATACATACGGGACGTAATCTTCTCTCCACTGATATCTTTCTTATGCTTTTAGTCAGAGGCGTAACTAGAAGTCATGGGGCCCTGGTGCACATTGGCCACCTCCACATTGCCCCCCATCTCCACATTGCCCCTTTCACATTGCCCCCATCTCCACATTGCCCCCATCTCCACATTGCTCCTTTCACAATGCCCCCAGTCTCCACATTGCCCCTTCCACAATTTCCCCATCTCCACAATGCCCCCATCTCCAAATTGATCCCCAACCTCCACACTGGCCATTCCACATTGCCCCCCAATTTCCACATTGCCCCTAAATCTCCTACCTCCCTGGTGGTCCAGTGGCAGAGGACAGGTCTGTGCCTCGTTCTGCACAGCCCTCTTCTCCTGCGCGGTCCTCTTCAGTAATGCAGAGTGCTGGAAGTAAAGCCAGTGCTCTGCATTACTTAATTGCAGGTGTTGGGCGAGGGGGTCACAGGGGGTGGCCGGGCCACTAGAGGGACGGGCCTGGTCACAGGTGTGAGCCCTATAGTTATGCCACTGCTTTCAGTTTACATTTATCATTAACCACGGCTATCCGGCACTTAAGGACGCCGCTCCAGGAGCCCTGAACCCGAAGTACTATATAAAAAATCCCTGTGGTTGTCAAGTGCCGGCCACGTGTGCCTGCGCCGGTCCTTAAGGGGTTAAGTGCTAGAAAGTTTTCTATCGAAAGCAAAGCAATGCACTACTGGAGACCTTGTTAGCATTCAAGTGGGAACTCTCATTTAAAGGACATCTTATTCGATTCTTGCTTCCAAAGGAATCCCATGCTTCCCATGTTAAATGCGTGTTATTTTTTGTTTGTTTTTTTAAAATGCTCTTTTCATGGACAGATAGGCTTTAAACAGAGGTATAACTAGAAGCCGCCGTGCCCTGGTGCAAAAAAGTTGCCATGGGCCCCCCCTGACCACATTGAGCCCCCTCCATTGGCCATTTCCACCTCACCCCCAATATCTCCACATCACCCCAATATCTCCACATTGCCCATAATATCTCCACATCCCCCCAATATCTCCACATTGCCCATAATATCTCCACATCACCCCAATATCTCCACATTGCCCACCAATATCTCCACATTGCCTATAATATCTCCACATCACTCCCAATATCTCCACATTGCCCATAATATCTCCACATCACCCCAATATCTCCACATTGCCCATAATATCTCCACATTGCCCACCAATATCTCCACATTGCCTATAATATCTCCACATTGCCTATAATATCTCCACATCACTCCCAATATCTCCACATTGCCCCCCAATATTTCCACATTGCCCATCTCCTACCTCCCTGGTGGTCGAGTGGTGATATCATATTTGAACCCCTCAAGGACTGGCCGCTCACAGCTGGCACTTAAGGAGCATTTTTTTAATTGTATCTGATTCAGGACTCCCCAAATGGCGTGCAGCCGTGAGGGGTGCCCTAAATTCCATGACGTGCCAGGACCGTCATGGGTCCTTAAGGGGCTGAAGCCTATTTCTCCTTTCTACTTTCTGTACAAGTGGTATAAAATTGTTGAGGACGTGGGTATCTGCTTCCTCAACAATCTGGCAGTTAACCCTTTGAGTGCCAGAGGGGTACGCAACGCATTGCAATGCATTGCGTACCCCTCTGGCACTCAAAGGGTTAAGGGTTTACTACCAGGGACTGATTGCCACTTAACTTCAGTTCACAGTGACAGCCCCTTGTTTCGCAATGCCTAGGAGACATGTGTAGCATTAAAGGAGTTAAAAGCCGATTTAGAATTTGGAAATTCTTATTTCACTCCTCGGAGCAGCTGGTTTGACCAAAATCCCTTTTGTGATGACTGTATCTGTGTTATGTGTGTGAGCTGTTATTTAGAGCCTGGATATAACTTCATGTTCTTCGGCGCCAGAAAGTGAAGCAGTTATTTATTTTGCAATAATTCTTGTTATTTTATGAATCAGCAAATGTTGCCCCATATTACATGCAGATGTAATTACCGAACGGGGCCCCACGACTGTGAATCCTTCCCTTCTGATATAAAGTTTTGAGGAATCTCAGGGGGCACAGCTGGAATGTCTTGCTAAGAGCAATTTTCAGAACAGGACGGGTCAGAGACGTTATAAGAACCTTTGAGGCCCTGGTAAGATTGTGAATAGAGGCCTCCAAATACACATATCCATTCAAAATCTCTTTAAAGAGATAGTGATTGTTATCTTTTTATGCAATGCACTGTATATTACTAAAAAGTGTGACTGATAACTTTTAAGATCGCCCCATACCTCTCCTTTCCCTGATGTCAGCCTTTTGTGCTAGTAAGGGGGCTGGACAATATGAGCAGCTGCCATGACAACCTGACTGGCAGTTCACTCACACAGAGACACTTGTCTCTGTGTAAGTGATTTTAACCCTATGAGTGCCAGAGGTGTATGCAACACATTGTGGAGCAATACTGTACATTGCACCCCCTTTAGCAATCAGAGGGCTATTGTATCCTGTGCACTGCCTGAGATTTAGGCAATCATCAGGATGCATCAAAACTACTCACATGGAGACAAACCTGTCTCCATGTGAATGAACACCAGGTGAATTGCCATGGCAACTAGTTGGTTTACCATTTATTTACCATTTAACCAGTTACATGGGCATGCTTGTGCTCCCAGGACAGTATCTCTCTCCTTTCTGATCAGAGAATTAAATTGGTTCCTTGCTGAAATTCTAGGAGTTTTGAAAACGCAATGGGGTGTACGTATGAATGTGCCAGTGCAGTCGCATTGCCTTAGCCTCTGACTCCAGCAGCTGCGCTCAGGGTATGCAGTACTCTTCCTCCCACTTCCTCTCTTTCCCACCCTGTTCCTCCCACTTCCTGCCAACTTCTTCTCCTTCCCACCCTGTTCCTCCTACTTCCTGCCCACTTCTTCTCTTTCTCACCCCATTATGCCCACTTCCCACCCACTCCTCCTCCTTCTCTCCCTGTTCCTCCAACTTCCCGCCCACTTTTCCTCCTTCCCACCCTGTTCCTCCTACTTCCTGCCCACTTCTTCTCTTTCTCATCCCATTATGCCCACTTCCCACCCACTTCTCCTCCTTCTCACCCTGTTCCTCCAACTTCTCACCCACTTTTCCTCCTTCCCACACTGTTCTGCCCACTTCCTGCCCACTTCTTCTTCCCACCCTGTTCCTCCCATTTTTTGTCCCACTTCTCCTCCTTCCCACCCTGCCCCCCCAACTTCCTGTCCACTTATTCTCCTTCTCTCTATGTTCCTCCCACTTCTTCTCTTTCACATCCTGTTTTGCCCACTTCCAACACACTTCTCCTCTTTCTCACCCTGTTTCTTCCACTTCCTGCCCACTTCTCCTCTTTCCCACCCTGTTTCTTTCACTTTCCACACACTTCTCTTCCTTCTCACCCTGTTCCTCCCACTTCCCCTCCTTCCCACCCTGTTCTGCCCACTTCCTATCCAGTTCCCCTCCTTCCCACCCTGTTTCTACCACTGCCTGCCCTTTTTATGACACGTCTATTAAGCCCCACCCCACCTGTGACTAAGCCCTGCCATTTTGTTACACGAACCGCGTCATTTATATCCCCTTCAGTAGCCCTACATGAGCCCTCTCCAGGGGCTCAAGAAGACAAAGTTCCCAGGTATGCCCAACGTCACTACCCAATGGAGAGCCAAAGGCAACATATCCCTTAACTAGGAGAACATGGAGCAAATCTGGGGCATGCCAACTGCCCGACAGCAATCACAAATTACCTCTGATTTAATTGGGGCTTTACACCCTTTGAATACTAGAGAAGTCTTCAATGCATTGTAAAGCAATCACGGGGTAAAAATGCCCTTTTAAAATCTTGAGAGGTTTTTTGTACCTTGTTCTGCATCACTTTTTTTTAGTTATTACCCTCACTTTGCTCATCACTCCGGCATCCGAAGGGTTAAGACCAGATGATCCGCGAGACACTAAAACCATCATTGCAATCAGCTGGACATGTTTTGGAAAAAATAAACATGAAGTCACTAATTTGGATGATCCACGTTATGTTCCAGTCCAAATAGTTTGAGGATTACTACAGCTGTACGAATTAGCCAGTGGTGAGTAGTAATACAATACAGGGATGTCTGAAGCCAAGAAAGCATGTGGCGATAACACAGAATGTTCTTGCTGCCATGAACCAATCCAAATAATTGTCCAGTCTAACGAGGCAGAAACGTTGCATGGTCATTAGAGGACAGGAAGGAAAATCTCATTGTTAATAATTAAAGAGATAGTAATACTTAAAGGGATAGTAATGTCAGAAAAAAAAAAGTATAAACTATATGGTAGATACAATTAAAAGAGAGTACTTGCACTTATTCGTGTTTCTCAAACCGTTATGGTTTGAGAGCTATAGGAAAATAAAGTTCTCTGGTCCCTCCCCTTTCTGCTTGACGAGCTGTAAAGCTGTCAGAAGCAGATTCTGGTCGCTTGACCAGATATGGCTCTTCAGCAGCGCCAATATAACGATATCTAAAGATAAATACTTAATTTGGAACGGTCTACAAAGTGTGCCTGGCTTGCAAGCACGCTTTGTAGACCGTTCCAATGAAATATTTATTTCTAAATAGCGTGATTTCAGCTCTGCTGAAGAGCCTCTTTCTGGTCAAATGACTAGAATCTGCAGCTGTCAGCTAGATGGCAGACTTGAGTAAAACAGCCAGGAAAAGGTAATTTTAGCAAGTTATATTTCTCAAACCATAAAGATTTGAGAGATAAGACTTACATTGATGCTAATCTTTTTTTAATGTCTACAATATTAAATCAACTTAAAATTAACCATTACTATCCCTTTAAAATCTAAAATATATGTTGTAGGGTTTATCCCCCTGAGTAAAACAAAGGTACTCCCATTGCTGAGAGAAATGTTATTAAAAAATTATAACAGCTCAAATTTGAATTTTTTAGATTCAATATCACAGTAGATTGAAAATTTACAGTGGCGCTGTTGCTACTCCATCCTATGGAAACTCTGGTCTGTAGACCATAAATCTCCATAGGATGGTGTAGCAACAGCGCCACTGAAAATTTTCAGGCTACTGTGATATTGCATCTAAAAAAATTCAAGTTTGAGCTGTTATAATTTTTTAATAAAATATCTCTCAACAGTGGGAGTACCCCTGTTTTACTCAGGGGGGATAAAAACTACAACATATATTTTTTTATATCTTGAGTATCACTATCCCTTTAAAATAAAAATATTGTAGGTCAAAACTGAGGTGTCACGACAATTTATGTAAGCAAAATCCAGTTTCAATTAACCCAAATGAATTGCGTACCCCTCTGGCACTCAAATGGTTAACCCCTTGGGTGCTAACGATGTCTCCATCGCATTGCGAGATCTCTAGCATCCAGATGTTTTGAACATTTTTTTTATGGGACATTATGGTGATTGTACAAATCCATCAGCACAGTTCCACTAGCGTCAGTGTGCAGTACCAGTGGCTGCACTTCTATACACTGAAGTATATGATCACTGTAGAATTTACCTGTGGACACAATTCACCATCATTATGACTTTAATTCCAACATGCCCCCTTATTCCTGTCCAGTAGCAGGCACAAGAAAATGACATAAGGATAAACCATTTCCCTGTGTGTCATGTTAGTACATCACATACAACAAGGAGCAGAGGAAAGGTCTTCCTGAACCTCCCCCACACACAACACCCACTGCTTGGTGCAATTGGTGTTAAGAGGAAGTAGCTAATAAATTGGCATTAGGAAAATGTACAACTAGAAGATCAGTTTCAGCTCCTGATTCAAAGCAGAATTATATGTGTACATTCCCCCTCCCTTTCACCTCTCTGCTTCTGTCTCAGATATCACTTCTATGCAGATGACACCCAGATTTATTTATCTGCACCTCGACTTACTTCTGATATTCAGGCTAAAGTCACAAGATTGCCTCTCAGCTATCTCAGACTGGATGGCTCATAGACACCTCAAACTCAATATGTCTAAAACTTAACTACTCCCCACCCCACCTGGGACTGCCCTTCCAGGTGACTGTAAACAGCACTACCATAAGTCCAGTATCAGAAGCACGGTGTCTATGGGTGATAATTGACACTTCCCTCTCATTCTCCAGATATCTTACAAAATCTTACTTGTCTCATTCAAGACCCTTCACTCCTCTACCCCTTTTTACGTTTCCACTCTGGTCTCCCGTTATACCCCATCCCGCCACTTACGTTCAGCCACTGATTGTCTTCTCTCAGCTCCTTTTGTGTCTACAGCTCTCTCACGTATCAAACCTTTTTCCCTCATTGCTCTGTATCTATGAAATGCTCTACCATCCAACCTGCGCCACTGCACCTCTCTGATAACCTTCAAATCTCACTTGAAAATGCACCTCTTGGATAAAATTGCAGCATGCTAGAAGGCACTGATGATGTACAACAAACGCTCTTATAAATTATTTTTTGTTTGTGTCCTTTATCTTCATCAGAACTAGCACTGTATTCAGCACTTGACCCTTATGTACTCTGTATGTCTCCCATTACCACTTTAGATTGTAAGCCTTCAGGCAGAGACCTCCCACCCAATGTTTCACTCTACAAAGCACTTGTAACCCTGTATTGTATAAAGTGTTAAATTGTAAAGCAATGCGCACACTTGTGGCGATATAGAAATGAACATATTTATTCATTAATCACCTAAAACTACACTTCTGACTCCAGCATTTCCACAGCTTAATTGAAGGTCAGGATCCGGGAGTATTTTAATGCATAGTAAATAGGATGTTCTCCGAGGCCTCCTGTTTCAGGGAGCCTCATCTTGGGTTCCCAACAGTTTACAAGAAGGAGCTAATTTAATTTTGAGGTCAGATGGTCAATGAGGAGTGAGACTGCTCGGTGTACACAATGCATAAATATGGCTGCTTTCCCACATATGTGAAGGGAAGAAAGGAAAGCTACAGCTAAGCCTAAAAAGGATAAAATGTTCTGGGGGGGGGCTCCATTCCTTTTCCTGCCAGGGATCACAAGGATTCTCACTCTCTTATTTCCAGCTACTGGATGGGGCAAGGGTCGTAGCATCAAATCCACCCACAAACTGTCAGTTTCATGAAACAGGAGGACTGCAGACGTTCCTTCATTCAGAGTGCAGTGGTTTTGTTAAACAGACCCTTTGACTGACAGTATAAAACAACATACATTGGTCTCTCTCCATATACTGGATGTTTTGTGGAAGAAGGAAGGATCACAGGGTCAGTTCCACAAAAATCAGAGGTCTGCAGACATTTCCTTTCCAGAGTGCAGGTTCAGCTGAAATCCAGTTTATGAAAGGTAACCTTTAGGTGGTAATGTTACTGTTGCTTTCTATGAAGAACTACGTTCGGACACAATCAGGGACAATGGGGGGTTATGCATTAAGGTGTAATAAATTTGCAGTGAAGAAGAGATGCTTTCTCCAGTGTGATAATGGTTTGAATGGTAATAGCTTTAGGATGTGGAATCTCCCTGCAGTCAGAATGCACTTGTTTTACTCAATAGTACTCACTCTACAGATAGATTAGTTACATAATAAAACCTTGCTGCATATTTAACCTTTGGGTGACTGTAAGAGGAGGCTTTGTTGTCACAGCACCGGTGTCTATGAGTAAGCGCAGGTGAAGCGCAAAAAGCGTAAGACTGTGTTGGAATATCTGCTGTGTTAAAATGTATTCTTTGTTCCAACTCTGTCCATATTATTAAACTTATGCTTTTATTAGTAATAATAAAAGTTTTTGATTTTATAACCTGGCTGGAGTTTGATTAGGAGTGCCACCATCCTTCATTTTGTAATGATAAACAATGCCCACTCAATTAAGCCCTACCCCCTTTATGACATGAATCGCATAATTACAAACCCCTGGACTCAGCACATGAACCCTTTCCAGGAGATCAAGAGGATGAAGATCCCAGGTATGCAAACAGTCAATGGTGCAGTCTTCCGATAATAACCAGAGCTGGATTTAAATCCTAGGTGCCCCTAGTCAAGACATCTAAGCTCCCTTAGCTCAGCCCATGACCACATCCCCACTCCTCACATGACTCCACCCATAGTCCCATCCATTGTTTCCTGGCACAGAAAATACTCTTGGCCTATAACAAACAAGAACAATAAAGGTTCAAACCCCCCCTGCCTCCCCTTGGTTGCTAGTGAGATCTTCAATGCATTGCTTACCCCTTATATCATCCAATGGGTTAAATACTAGAATGTAAAGGAGTACAAAATGTGTAAGGACATTGAGGTTGTTCTGGCAACATCCACATGTCAGAATGTGGGTGTGGTCAGTACAGCTGAGGCACCGCCCCTTAGGCAGTTGCCTACTCTGTCTATTGATAAATCCTGCCCTGATAATGACAGTGTTAGCTGCTGGAGTTCTTGTTTTCCCTCATTCTCATGCCAAGTCCATCTTCCTGCCATCAATCTGTTAGCAGCTAATTCATGTGAGTATTTATCTGTTCCCTTAATGGGCTTTTTTAAAGGAAAATTATCATTAAATTGCATTCCATTTTTTTTTGTTATAAAAACCCACACACTCTTTTACTGGTTATTGCCTCAACTGCCACCTTTTAGAGTAGCAGCACTATAAACTTGTGGATCACTTTTGTATACATTGCACATGCAGACCCTATAGCTATCAAGTGTCAGACTTGCAAGCCTTTCACTGCAGACAATGGGGACTGCAAATACAACCCAAAAAGACTGAACTGTATGACCACTGTCTCTTTTTGTGGGATCAACTAAGGAGCTCTTGTTTCAGATCTCTGTATTACCTCCCAGAGGAGCACATCATCTGTTAGGACCCTATCTATATCAATCATGTTAAAAATGTAGCCCTGGGGCCACGTTCTGTCCCCTAGATAATATACTGTGCCCCCCCAGCAGAAATTCTCATTGTGATTGCAGTGTGGTCCTGCTGTTCCAAATTCCATTTTAGATCAGACTGGTTTGCTATCACCTTCTAGAGCTGGGGTAGGAAACACTGCTGGCTGGTTGGGGATGATGAGAGTTGTACATATGTGGGATCTCACTGGATCTGCCCCAGAGACTCATGTTTTGACTGTTGATTACTGGTTTTTTACTGGCTCATTATTTTCTCTAGCCCCTCCCCCATACCTGGGAACTTTTTGGTCTGGGCTCTTTGGAGGGGAGTCCTGTGGTGCCGCTGAGGGGACAGAGATGACGAGATTTGCATCATAAAAGGGGAAGGGCTTAATCGCTAGTGGGGGGTGGGACTTGTAAAACATAAATAAATAGCCAGAATAGACTGTGGAAGGAGGAAAAGAGGGTGGAGAGAGGAAGGAACAGGGTGGGATGGAGCACAAGTGGGTAGCGTTTCATGAGAAACTCCCCACAGCCAGAGAATCAGCCTCTGCCCCAGAGTCTCTGGGGCAAAATCAGAGAATTCCCAGCTATGCTCTACCCACTCTACCTGCTTTCAAGCTCATTCCACCCACTCCGCCGCCCATTTTAGGGACAGACCACACCTACTTATCATGGTAACACCACCAACCCAGTGATGCAAATAGCACCATTTTGGACAGCCCCCCAGCTCTTGGGATCACTCTAGGGGTTCCAGTAAAGAAGGTTCCAATGTATTAAGAGCCAACAGCTTGAGAGCCAGCGATTTCATACCCCAGTTCTAAAGGTGAGCTAGACACAGGACTCATTATCAGAACAACCACAGCAGATCAGCAAACCATTTACATCTGATCCCTGTCTTCTGACCTCACCAGCTACATAACAGTGCAGATACTGGCAGACATTGTTGCTTGGCCCTCTTTAGGGAGAATTGTTATGTATACTGCCATTCATTGCATTTGGGTTCACATGATGACTTTAACCCCTTAAGGACCAGCAGTCCTGGTGAGTGTGGCCCTTTAAGGACCACACAGAGAAGTCTGACGTGCTGGCACACGTGACTGATCACGTGTGACAGCACGCAGAACGAGGAGCTGATAGTGACTGCTCCGGTCTTGGAGCGGTCAATTTCAGTCCCCACTACTACTCACAGCGCTCCCGCAGGAGCACTGTGATTAAAAAAAATATGTGACGTGCCAGGACCTTCACTGGTCCTTTAGGCAAAAACAGCAGTGATGGTCCTGACACGTCACTGGACGTTAAGGGGTTAAAGTGATAGTACTGTCTATTTAAAATTCATTGCCTGGATTTCTGTATAGTAAAAGAAACAGATTGCACTATGTCTAAGTGCTTACTTCTTTGACGTTCAAAAGTTATGAAGCACTGAAGATCCACCGCCCGCCCCTTCTCCCCACGTCACTCAGAAGATGCCGGCTGGTGAGGACGGCAGCAGTGAGGGACAAACATCAGTAAGCAAAGAGAAATCCCGCCCTCCTTCATCGGGGGGGGCAAGATTTCCCTTATACTTCCTTACTGAAGTTTGTCCCTCTGCAGCCGTCGAGTTGCACGACCAGATATCAGATTCCATGGGAGGTGGCCAGATGGATTTTCAGGCCCTCAAAAATTTTGAACTATAAAGAAGTAAGCTCTTACACATAGCTCAAACTGTTCCTTTTATATACAGAAGACTCGGGCAACTCATTTTAACCTCGTACGGACAATGGACTTACCTGGTATGTCCCACAAAAACTGTCCAGGTGGCTGCATGCCGTTCTGGGACTCCGGAATCATTTGGCAAAAAAAAAAAAAAGTTAGCCGGGCGTTAAGTGACGTCAGCGTGCACACACGGCCTGTCACTAAGGGGTTAAAGACACATTACTATCCCTTTAACACCTTGAATGCAAAAGAAGTCTCCAACGCATTAAATGAATCAGAATTTTGACTGGACCACTGTATTGCAATTGCTTTGGTCCAAAATTGCTCCACTTTAGACCTCTGAATAAGGCCAGAGATTTTTAAACACGTGCCCTCCAGCTGTGCGTTTTATTTGTATATGAACGGCTTGTTAAATCAAGAAGCAAAAACAACACTGGACTTAGCTGTCTGACATCCCTGTGAGTCATAAAACAACAGGGCTTCATGGGGTTGGTAACTGTATTTTTAAACTTGGATCTAGTGTTTGGAATGTATGAGGCTGTTACTGGGACAGATTATATAAACATGGAAATATTTTGGAGAGCAATGTCATGCACCACAATGGTTTTGAAACGTGTAATCAGAACAAGACATTCCTGGGCGATGTGTAACTTGTTACCTTTTATGTACCACCGGGTGGCAGAGGGTATTTCAGCAATGTTCATTACCCTCCCTGATGCCCTCATTCTGTGGTCTCCTTTACGAGTGTCAAAGCTGAGCGCACAGCATTCAAATCCCATTCATCAGTAGACTTTCCACAAGCGGCCTCCCCCCTCTCCATACTTCTCTCCAAATCTGGAAACAATACGATCATCTACGTATTGACTTTAAAGCGGCAGTGCCCCAAAAAAGAAAAAGATACTAATTTTAAAGGGATAGTAATGTCTAAAATAAAGTAGATCTCTGAGTCTTCGCTATGGTAAACATAACAATTTATTCATGTTTAAAGAAGCAGTAAACTTTTTTTTATGAAAACACATATTTTATAGAACATTTCCTGCTGAAGAAAACAAGGTCACTCCCATCACTGTCAGATGTTTTATTCAAAATTTATAGCAGTTTAAATAATCAGGAAGTGAATTTACTGTGTTTACTTCCTGATAGTTCTGACAGGAAGTGAATTTACTTTGTTTACTTCCTGATAGTAGGGTGAACACATGTCCCTGATTACCTGGGACAGTCCCGGATGTTATGTGTGTTTTCCCTGTCCCGGGCAGCCCCCTTCTGTGACAATACAAAGTCCCGGAATGAAGGCTCCAGAGCACAGAGTTCTATACACTAGAAAGAGAACTACTGTGACAGGAAGTGATGCCTCTGCTGGGCTACAAGAAAATGGCTTCCAGACAGAGCTCAAAATACTAGAGAAATAACTGAGCATCAATCGGGAGCTGCAGAGTAATTTTGTTGTAGTGTGATGTTAGTTTAAGGCTTTGGATTTAATTTGTATAATTTCTTGCAGACAACAGACATTACTTTCTGACACATCAATTAATGGGCAGTTCTCCCTCTAGTGTTTTGAACTGTGTGGTGCGCTCTTCTCTCCACAGTGTCCCTGAATGGCAGAATTTAGATGTGGTCACCCTACCTGATAGATCTAACTGACAGGAAGTGAATTTACTGTGTTTACTTCCTGATAGTTCTAACTGACAGGAAGTGACAGGCAGTTTCTATCACATTCTATGGAGAACTGTATGTCTCCGACTTTTCTGACTTTCCTCTCCATTAGAATCTAACAGGAAATCTAATTAAAATTTAACCACTAGAGGGCACTGCTAATGTAAAAAAACCATGGGTTTAAACTGTAATAACTCTGTAAATATAAATCACTCAGCAGTGGGAGTACCCTTATTTTACTCAATAGGAAAATCCTTGCAATATATACTTTTTCATAAAAAAAGTTTCCTGCTCCTTTAATAACTTACTTTGTTGTAGTTTTAAAGATATTCATGGTAAAAGGATCCACCTCCCGCCCTTCTGGCTATCTCCCCTTGGAGCTGAAATCCGGTTGTGGGACCGGACGGCCACAACGAGGGACAAACTTAATTCAGAAAGTATAAGGAAAACCCTACCCACCTTGACAAAGGAGTGCAGGATTTTCTCTTGCTTACTGAAGTTTGTCCATGTGGACCACGCTTAGATGAGCGTGACGCGGCCAGAAGGGGTGAGAGGGGGATCTTTTTACATTGAATATCTTTAAAACTATAGCAAAGTAAGTAATTAAACATAGCACAAATTGTTATACTTACCTTAGTGAAAACTCTGAGATCAACTTTATTTTAGATATTACTATCTCTTTAAGAAACAGCATTAAAGGGATAGTAATACTTAAAATACAGAAAAATACATTGTAGGGTTTATCCCCCTGAGTAAAACAAGAGTACTCCCACTGCTGAAAGGTGTTTTATTCAAAAGTTATTGCAGCTCAAAGTTGAATTTTTTACGTGCAATATCATAGTGGCCTGAAATTGTACAGTGGCACTGTTGCTACACCATTCTATGGAGATTTATGGTCTACGGACCAGAGCAGTCCATAGGATGGTGTAACAACAGTGCCACTGTACAATTTCAGGCCACTGTGATATTTCACCTACAAATTCAACTTTGAGCTGTAATAAATTTTGAATAAAACACCTTTCAGCAGTGAGCGTACCCTTTTTTTACTCAGGGGGATAAACATTACAATATATATTTTTTTACATATTAAGTATTACTATTCCTTTAAGGAGTTTATTCATTGCAGAGCTGGATGCAAACATATTTTTGGCCCCCTAATACAAAAATACACTCCCCAATAAATAACTAGTACCTCTGGCATTCCTGTGAACTATACGTCTAGAGTCCGTGTCCGTGAAGGGGACTCATGTGCTGATAGTGGGAAGATATAAATGACTTGATTCATGTCGCAAAGGGTCGGGGTTTAATCCTGGGTGGACCTCTAAATTCAACTGATTTCCTCTTAATTCTGCCTTTTTTGTTCTTTAATCCCTTCACAAGCGGGGATGTGCCAGGACCATCACTACTTTCGGTCATTTAAGACGGTCCTGGCACATCATGAGTTAAATGATCACAGAATGCCTGAAGGCATGCTATGATCATGCCGGCAGGCTGTAACTGACTGCTCCAAGACCAGAGCAATCAACTTTCGTCTTTACCTCGGTGAGACGGTACATGTGATCGTTCACATGTGCTGGATCAGCAAAGAAAATGGCTCTGGTCCTCGCACGCAAAAAAAAAACCCTGTTCCATAAGGGGCTAAACCTTCCATCAGAGGACATTTCAAAGAAGAGCATGAGCTAAGAGGCCTGGATTGCATTTGAACAGCTGATATCACCATAGCCGGATTTACATCCTAGTTGCCCCTAGGCAAGGCACTCTAGGTGCTATTAGCCCTGCCCATGGCCACACCCACACTCCTCACATGACTCCACCCTCTGTTTCACCAACTGTTTTCTGGCGTAGTAAAACATATTTAACCTTTTTCGTTGCTACAGAGATCTGAAAGCAAGGAGTTGGAGATCCCTGTAGCATCCAAGGGGTTAAATAATAGCTTTTAAAGGGGTAAATAATCTGGAGCAGAGACATTGAGATTGCTCTGGACACACCCACAATCCAGAATAGGGCGTGGCCAGCACAGCTGAGTTGACCCTTAAAATTTGGAGCTCTGGGCTGCTGCCTACTCTGCCTATTGGGAAGTCTGGCCCTGGATATCACCAGAGTAGGATAAATCGAGAGCAAGGACTCACTCTGTTGCCATAGCAATACACAAACCTATTTGTGAATAATTTATGTGAATAAGTGATAGCAAGACAAATATAAAAACTCAGATCTATTGTATTTCTCCACTTTACATTCTAGAATACTTATTTTAATGTTGTCCTAGGAATTACTGCTCCTTTACCCTTTGTAGTGTCAGTGCACTCAATGGATTATGGACAATAGGCACAAAGATAAAAAAGAAAAGTGGTTTGACTTCACCATCCTATATAATAATTCGCTAAATTGTGTGTAACGCTGTGACATGTGCAGTACAAACTGCTGCGCGTGCTGCAGTCATGCGCAGTAGAGACTGCCCACGCCACGGCTGATACAGAGCTGGGCGCTCCGAAGGGTGGGTACTCCCACTGCTGAAAGGTCTGTTATTCAAAAGTTATTACAGTTACAACTTGAATTTTTTTTTTATATGCATTATCACAGTGTCCTGAAATTGTACAGTGGCGCTGTTGCTATACCATCCTACGGAGGTTTATGGTTCTGGGACCAGAGCTGTCCATAGGATGGTGTAGCAACAGCGCCACTGTACAATTTCAGGCCACTGTGATATTGCACCCAAAAAAATTCAAGTTTGAGCTGTAATAACGTTTGAATAACACGCCTTTCAGCAATGGGAGTGTCCTTGTTATATATTTTTTTACATACTAAATAGCATTATCCCTTTAAACCCTTGAACACTAGAGAGCTCTCCAACACATTGTGAAGCAATGCATTGGAAACCTTTCTAGCATTCAAACGGTTAAAAATTCCCCTTTGAATCAATGAAAATGTTTGTTTCATGTGGTGCAGCTGGATGGCCATATGTATCAAGAAACTGGAGGAATTCTGGTGCAAACAGACTGAACCATAAAGCAGAAATAAAAAAAAATCCCAAATTCCCATTTTAATGAGGCTTTTAAAGGGATAGTAATACGTCATTTTATCTTTATTTTATTTTGTAGGCATTAAAAAACATGAAGAACGATATAAGTCTTATCTCTCAAACCTTTATGGTTTGAGACATATTCACAAGCAAAGTTTCCCCTCCCGCCCCTTTTACCTAGTGTAAGCCATCTCTTCTCAGATGTGGAATCCAGTCCATAGACCAGACAGATAACAGCAGGGAACAATCTTCTTCCTGTGAGAACAATGAAAGCCCTGCCCCCCTTGACAAGTTTTTCAGGTTTTTCCCTTATCTTAATTGAAGATTGTCCCTCTCTGCAGTCTACCTGGGCACCTCCCTTCTGATCTGGCTGAGCAGTGTTACATCAGTAAAAGGGATGGAATTACTCTTGAACTACAACTCTGACAGAATTGAAATAACACTCTCCAAAGTCCAAATACTATGATGATTAATTAGAGCTGATTTTATTATGAAACAACACTATCCCTTTAACCCGTTGAATGTTATAGAGGTCTTTTGCAATGCATTGAAAACCTCCTTAGCATTCAAAGGGTTAAAAATAATATTTAGATAAATTAGAATTTTTTTTCTTTGCCCCAAAACGACTGTACTGATACATAAGGTCCATCATCTTCTCACTACTGATATGTTTGTTATGCTTGTTTTCTGCATGCGTTAATAACCCCTTGAATGCCGCGTCTAATGTATTCAAAGCAATGCACTTGAGACCGCCTTAGCATTCAGCTGGTTAAAGGGAAAGTATATTCACAAACTCAGTCGAGGATAATGCGTTTTAGCCACTTTGTTCCTAGAAACGTGGCCTTTAATGCCCTCTGCAGTCTGGCAACTACAGAATTACTAGCAGGGTCTATGGCTTACATATGGGGATGTCTCTGGTGGTAGTCCCATGCTGGGAGAATCCCATTGTATATATGACTTCATCATGAACAAGAGTGATTGCATCAGTTTTGCACAGGACCCCACTAGACCACCAGGTATATTTAAAGGGATAGTAATACTTCGTTTTATCTTTATTTTATTTTGTAGGCATTAAAAAAACATGAAGAACGATATAAGTCTTATCTCTCAAACCTTTATGGTTTGAGAGATATTCACAAGCAAAGTTTCCCCTCCCGCCCCTTTTACTTAGTGTAAGCCATCTCTTCTCAGATGTGGAATCCAGTCCATAGACCAGACAGATAACAGCAGGGGACAATCTTCTTCCTATGAGAACAATGAAAGCCCTGCCCCCCTTGACAAGTTTTTCAGGTTTTTCCCTTATCTTAACTGAAGATTGTCCCTCTCTGAAGTCTACCTGGGCACCTCCCTTCTGATCTGGCTGAGCAGTGTTACATCAGTAAAAGGGGTGGGAGGGGGATACTTTGTCATTGAATTACTCTTGAACTACAACTCTGACAGAACTGAAATAACACTCTCCAAAGTCCAAATACTATGATGATTAATTAGAGCTGCTTTTATTATGAAACATTACTATCCCTTTAATAGAAGCAGGGCGAAGAATCTTTAGGAGTCTATATCACAGACCCCCTGGGCCCGCTGTTTCAAAATAGGTGAATTCTCTCTTTCTGAAGAGGATACTCTTTACATTATAATGTCGGGAGGAGCTGAGATCACCCGTCATTATAATACAGTATGGAATGGAGAGGAAGGCGCTCTGAATAAGCTCCAGTCTTGGTCCCTCTTTCACCTACAGTTTTGAGGATTAATGGCTGGCTGAGGATGAAGTGTGCAGTAGTCCAACAACAGCTGGCAAAAAAGAACAAGCTGCCAATTTCTATTATAGGGCAATCACCCTGGATGCCTGTTAGTGACTGACAGTGATAGAGTGGAGTAGACTATTTGTAACACTTGGAATCTCATCATTACATCCAAAGCAGACATCCTGACGGTCCCCCATGTGTTTATAGGTTAGGAATATCCAGTTATTCCTGAAATGTCAATGAGACATGTGAAGTATGGGCTATCTTTGTCATCTTAAAGAGTACAGAGATGCACCTAGACCAAAATAGCATGTGCAAATGGATCTCTCGATGATCCAACACCTTGTAATAGATTTCCCATCTGAAGCACTACAGGAAAGCTTTATGCCGATCACAGGACAAGACAATAATTTAATTACCACAATTAGCTCCTATCATTACATTATACTTAGAGGTAAATGTAAAGTGCATTACATCTGGGATTCCACAACACACTGGGGGGAATATAGAAGTAAGATTCCATGCAATATGTAGCCCTACACCTGCCTAATTCCATTTTACTAAGCTACATACACCAAAAATTATTCCCTCAATCAGGCAGTCTATGGGCATTTTGTAGTGTTCCTTCCACCTATGACTTGTTTAACCCTTCCAGTGCCAGAGAGGTTTCCAATGCATTGAAACACAATACTTTGGATACCTCTCTGCCAATCATAGGTTTAACACTTCGGGAGAGGTAAGCCACTGGCTACAGTTCTGCCCAGAATGCAACATCAACAGCTCCACCACTCTGTGAAAATGTGAACTGTTATCACTTTTGTATAAAGCAGCTGCTAGCAGTGGGAGTGACCAAAAGTAGTACAACACTGGTTCCCAAAGTGGGGGGCTTGCCCCTTGGGGTTGGGAGACTTTTCAAAGCAGGGGTGTGAGGTTTTGTTTCAGCACTAGTTGTCCTCATTGTTATGTAAAATAACAGTATTCAGTGCTGGTTACAATTTTGTGAATGGCTGGTTCAAAAACACATTGCTATTAGACACACCCTCTCTCCAGTGTGTGGGCTCTGTCTGGATTAATTCCTAGCACAGCAGAAAAACAAATTAGCATAAATTGCCACATTGTGCCACCAGCAAACAATGGTTAATTTCTGGAAAACTATATTACAGACACAGTTAGAACAACACACAGGCAGTTTGTAACGCTTTGTTCAATGAAATAAACTTTTCTTAAAGTGACAGGTTCACTTTGAGCAGAAAAGGTAACCCCCATTCTAAATAAGACACGCACCTCATTTATATAGAGCAGACCACGGGCCATATGCAAAGAGCTAAAGATGATTGTTTTGCACCATAGAGGACAACTAAAAAAAAATCTTAAATTCCCAGTGTAGTAAATGGGTCTTTTAATCCAGTGAACATTGCAGAGATCTCCAACACTCAGAGAAAATAGCAGCCAAGTGTGTGAAATGGCCATTTCAATCAACTGTTCCCTATGATGTAGCTGGTATGCTCCACAATTGTTCTCCTTTAGTTTTCTCCATGAGCCTCCGGTATATGGCAGCTGGTTTATTTACTGGTTTATAATTGATAGTAAAATCTAGCTGAAGTGCAAAATGTTGTCTGCCCTTATTGTATTGATTGTGTACGTCATAGCCTTAATGGATAGTAATACTTAGTTTTATCTTTATTATATTTTGTAGGCATTAAAAAAACATGAAGAACGATATAAGTCTTATCTCTCAAACCTTTATGGTTTAATAGATATTCACAAGCAAAGTTTCCCCTCCCGCCCCTTTTACCTAGTGTAAGCCATCTCTTCTCAGATGTGGAATCCAGTACATAGACCAGACAGATAACAGCAGGGGACAATCTTCTTCCTATGAGAACAATGAAAGCCCTGCCCCCCTTGACAAGTTTTTCAGGTTTTTCCCTTATCTTAATTGAAGATTGTCCCTCTCTGCAATCTACCTGGGCACCTCCCTTCTGATCTGGCTGAACAGTGTTACATCAGTAAAAGGGGCGGGAGGGGGATGCTTTGTCATTGAATTACTCTTGAACTACAACTCTTACAGAATTGAAATAACACTCTCCAAAGTCCAAATACTATGATGATTAATTAGAACTGCTTTTATTATGAAACATTACTATCCCTTTAAGCTGTAATTCCAAGGCCTATTGTCAAGTACCACAAACAGGTCATGTCTTTAGGAGTTAAAGTGGAACTTTCATCCAATATAAAGTCTTCCTGCAATAATTAAGCAGGCAGGGACTAGCTTTATAATATATATACTGTATTACCTCTCAAATGTAGCTAACTATAAAGAAATCCTTTATTTTAGGAGACTGAGAAGCATTGCAGTGTGCCACAAGGTAACCGGAAGGGACTGACGATGCAGACACCCAGACTGCACTAACCTGGCCATTAGTCTACTAAAATAAAGGATTTCTTTATAATCAGCTACATTTGAGAGGAACTATATATATTATAAAGCTAGTCGCTACCTGCTTAATTATTGCAGGGCGACTTTATATCAGATGAAAGTTCCGCTTTAATCAGAGACTCTGTCATGTAACCCCTTAAAGGGATAGTAATACTTAAAATGTAAAAAAAATATGTTGTAGGGTTTATCCCCCTGAGTAAAACAAGAGTACTCCCACTGCTGAGAGGTGTTTTATTTAAAAGTTATTAATTTTCAAAGTTGAATTTTTTAGGTGCAATATCACAGTGGCCTGAAATTGTACAGTGGCGCTGTTGCTACACGATCCTATGGACAACTCTGGTCAGTTGACCATAAATCTCCATAGGATGGTGTAGCAACAGCGCCATTGTACAATTTCAGGCCACTGTGATATTGCTCCTAAAAAATTCAACTTTGAAAATTAATAACTTTTGAATGAAAGACCTCTCAGCAGTGGGAGTACTCTTGTTTTACTCAGGGGGATAAACCCTACAACATATTTTTTTTTACATTTTAAGTATTACTATCCCTTTAAGGACTAGTGAACTGCGCAACACATTGCATTGTTCCTCAAGGGGTTAATTAACTTCCTGTTCCCAGGCAGGAAAATCATAAAGACACAGCCTCTTAGGGGTCCCTGAGAACCACTGGCCTTGGAGTGAGATGTTCAAAAAGACTTCATAATGAAAAACATTTTGGATCGTGAGTTGGCAGCAAAAGAAGAACGTTATTTTCAGAAGTAAATCCTTCATTTTGAAAATGTGTCTTAAAGAATTGAAAACAGCAATAGTCCTTATGACCGCACTCGCAAAATCTCAAAATGCATCCACAATGCAATGAAACAAGTAGAATTCAATGGGGGTGCCCTCTCTCCAAACATCTGTTTCCAAGGTGAAATATATTGCAGTATTGTGAGAAGAAAAAAAGAGGAACTCGCCCAAAAATGGTATTCACCAAAATATATTTATTATAGGAACGAAGATTTGTGGTGCATAGAAGCAGGTCAGAAATGTTAGGCCATTGTAGAACATTTTGTGGAGCTTACTCTATCCCCTTCCTGAGCACAACCCGCTATACACAAAGAACCCGCCACCTGAGGAACCTAAAAAAAACTCACGTCCCTCTTCCGCATGTTCACTTTGCCACGTCACTTCTGTAACGCACCTGAACACCGTCACAATCTAAAATAAAACGATAAAATAATAATTAGTATAATTAATCACATATTGAAACAACGGCATTATTACTTTCACTCTTAGTATATAATATAAACATTGGACAGTAAACTCTCCCAACAAATCACTATTTTTTTTATAAAGAACAACACCAGTCAACAAATTAGACACAAATTAAAGAGTCTCAATAATAAAACCACCAGTACTCATTTCTCTAATTTAATCCAGTCCATTTTGGCTTTTTCTAGAGTAACCACTTATCTCTATTTACGCCCAATATAATGGTGGTACATGATACAGAACTCAGTATCTCATTTGTGAAATCCGATGACCCATTCCTACAAAATATCATGCCACTGATGTATCCTTTCCTGTGCGTATATACGATTTGTGTTGTCCTTGTCTCTCCCTAAGTGAGTTTACGATTTTACCCACATATTCCAACCAACAAGGACATTTTTTCAGGTAAACCCAGAAAGTTTAAATTTTCTACTTGTGCTTGAATGTATCACATCCAAACTGTATCCTATAATAGGTGCTCTGTTTAGAAACAAATCCTGTTTAAGTCCCCTGGTAATAAAACGTATTGTACAACAGATGTTACTGCTAGTCATAGACTATGGTGACGTAGTATATGCTCCCATCTCCCAAATTCATCGTAGTAAACTTGACACTCAGTATAATTCATTATGCCCCTTTATCCTCCAGTGTAATTACACTACCCATCACTGTGATGTGCTTAAAGATTTGAATTGGTTAACATTCGAATCTAGATGTGCCCTTCATATTTCTTGCTTAGTATACAAACATTTCTCTGGAAAGCTACCAGACTACCTGAGTAGTATCTCCTACATATTGCCTTCCTAGGAGATATGCAGGGGCGTGATATCTCCTGGCCACTCCTGTCAGAAATCTCTGCAAGGAGTTGGCCAGGCCCTCAAGTTCTGTCTGGAAAAAAGAAAAACCATGACCGCCACATGTATACACATACATACATCCACACACTGACACAAACACTCACTCACATACTGTGACACACACTCTCATTCACAGTGGCCTCAGCCGGACCTGTACTATGGCCAACAAAGGGAACCTGCAATTCCGGGGATGTCCTGCCACTTAAGGGGTTAACTAAGGCCGTCATTGCAGAATTATTTTATGTCTTGCTACATTTGGCCCACAACATGGAGTATAAGCAGCCATCAGGTACACGTTAACCCCTTGAGTTGCAGAGGTTACGCAATGCATTGCTCATCAATGCATTGCATACCCCCTCTGGTACTCAAGGGTTTAAGGAAGGCCATAATTGTTGACATTTTTATTAAGATTTGTGCCCCACGACAGAGGAGCATGAAGCGGAGCAAGCGTCCTCCAAACGGCGACACAGTACACTTGCATAATCTGGCCAGTGTCACACCGTACAGTTGCATATGCTGGGCAAACAACACAGGCCAGCACCGGCTTGCATATCGGGTCCTGCTCTGGTTGTCCCCCCTACACCACCCTGACAACCGATAGGTAAGCAAAATATATACAATATATACAGCAGGAACAAGCAGATGGTTACAGGCCAGCGAGCTCTGCTATCAGGAATAGTAGGCTGCCGAGCCTGACCAATCTGCTGGAGACTAGACCTACGCCACTGGTAGTCTCTGCTGGAGCCAGGAGCAGGTCCGCACTAGGTTGGGTGCCTGCTAGGTACAAGGAACAAACATAAGAGTAGTCAGACAGAGGCACAAGTCAGCACCAGAGGGGGTAGTCAGACAAGCCAGGTCATACACAGTTCAGGTAGTCAGTCAGAGCCACAGGTCTGCACCAGACTGGGTGTCCTCTATAGGGATAAACAAAAGAATAGTCAGACAGAGCCACAGGTCAGCACCAGGTTGGATGACTAGCCAGGTCATACACAGAGCCTGCTATGAACAACAACAAAAGGGCAACTGAGTCAGGACTTAGTCTGCCTTTTAAACCCCTCCACAGGAAGTAGGTAGGAGGAGCAGCTCAGAGGGAGGAAGTAGGTAGGAGGAAGTAGGTAGGAGGAGACTACAGGAAGCAAACACATAAAACAGAGGCCTGTTGCATGCTTGAAGCCTCGCGCCTGTAGATCACGCTGAAACCAAGGTAAGCTGTAACAACCCCACTGCCACCCCTGGGTCTGTTCAGAATGGACTATTGAATGCATCAAGGGGCTCACTTTTATATATAAAAATATATATATTACATAGCATCAGGCAAGCTTTTCTCACCATTGAATATGAGGTGCTATCATTTGTGGAGTCATTATATAACTAAATCTTTACAAAAAGCAATAGACATTCTTGCACTACTTCATACAAATTACCCAAATGTGAACACTGTACAGAGCATATATTATACTAATGTGTTAATTGACTTATTCCCTTTATTATTATTATGGAGTCGGATATAATTAAATCTTTTATTGACCTTTTAGAGATGCGTTGTGGCGCTGCTGTATGTGATTGCAGTGTAGATGTGGGGAAGTTCAGTTCAGTCCACAGGCAGGTCAGGTCTGTAGATTTACTAAATGAATGGCTACACCTTATCCCTTGTACTTGGTTCTTTCCTGGTTATGCATGGCGCTCTTCCATCACATGTTACTTCTGGGTATTTTTCCGGACAATCCTCACCTCTTCTACCCCCTCTATCTAAAGGTCAGGAACCACACTTTAGCCCAAGCAGGATTCATTATATAGAGCGGAACCTCAGGACAGGATTTACATCCCATGTGCCCCTAGCCCCGCCCATGGCCACACCCTTACTATTCATATGACCCCACCCCCAGTCCCATCCAATGTTTTGTGGCACAGAAGATAGACTTTGCCTATAACAAGCATGGGCAAAAAGGCTTTAACTAGAGAGATCTCCAAGGCATTAAAATCCTATATAATAATTCTCTAAATCGCGTGTAACGCCGTGACATGCACAGTAGACACTGCTGCACGTGCTGCAGTCATACGCAGCGTCCAACTCTGTATCAGCCATGGCGCGGGCAGTCTCTACTGCACGTGACTGCCCAGCGACTGGGTGGCAGTGGCACTGTGGCCTGTGTAACGGGCTGTTCCACTAATTATTAAATAATATCCTGTAAAGAAGTACTAAACTGGTGCAGGGGCATTGAGATTGGTCTGGCCACACCCACAATGTGCATGTGGCCAATACCGCTTAGGCACTGCCCCCAAATTTGTATCTCCAGGCAGTTGCCTACTCTGCCTATTGGGAAATCCGGCCCTGCTGAACCTGTCACCTACACAGTTTTTAGTCTCATTAATCCCTTAATGACCGGCCGATTGGCACGTCGCGGTCAATTAAGGACCACGGAGCTTTTTTTATTTATTTAATTTTTTTTTTTCAAATTCCGGTTCAGGACTCGGCGTGCAGCTGTGGGGGAGCCCGGAATTCCATGACGGTCATAGTACGTTATGGGTCGTTAACTCAGATCGACCCATGACGTACTATGACCGTCAAGGGTTGTTAAGGGGTTAAGAAAAGTGAAGGAGTTCTGGGGCAAACCATGTGCACTACAGAGGAGAACTGAAAATTCATCTTGATTTAAATGGGGATTTTAACCCCTTAAATTGCTTCATAATGCATTAGACCTCGGTAGCATTCAAGGGGTTAACATCCCCATTTAAATTGATGGGAATTTGGGGAATTTTTAGTTCCCCTCATGGTGTAATTGGTTTGCCCCAGAATTCCTCCACTTTTCTTTTAAACATATGACCCTGAAATATATCTATTTAAAATGCCCATACCTTGTACATTTTGTTTTCCAATCAGTTTAATGGATGTAGAGAATTTTAGTTTGGTAGTTGGGGAATCTAATCTCAGCAGAGCCTTATTCTCTAACCTGACTGAAAAGGCTGCATGAGTAATTACTCACATGTCCAGAAAGTCATATTCCTCCACCTTATTATGCTGCTAGATTCCACAAGAGGGGTGGAAATAATTAAAGGAGAGTAATAATCATGCTCATAATTTGAAGATGGAAGCTCCCAGTAAGAGAGAGAATTTGGAAAGGTGAAATGTTCTCTCTAACCCTTTAGATGCTACTGAGATCTCTAACACATAGAACACAACACTTCTGGAAACTTCTTGAGCATCCAGGGAGGTTAAAGTGGCCTTGTGATTATCCCAAGTGTTACTGTCTGTATACACAACCTGTGTATGTATGAAGTGTAGTTGTAAGTGCAGGTAAATCGTTGGATGTAGCCTTTGCAGTCATTCACACATTGGAGGTTATTCACTAAGCGGTGATAAAGAGGTGATAAAGAGGAGATGACTTCTCCAGTTTATCTCTTCTCCGATTACAATGTTATTCTATGGAGCCAATGCGCTAAGATTTCTTCAGCTTTAGAGATCTTAGTACATATGATCCATAGAATAACATAGGAACTGCAGAAGTGATAAACTGGCAGGGGATGGCTGGCCTGGGGGGCAACTGTCTGTGCCGGAGGGACACTGCCTCACTCAATTTCCCACTTGCTGCTGTAAATAAAGCTACACTATTTGATACCACAGAGCTTACAATTGAAATAGAGTTACACAAGTGATACAACAGAGCTACAATCTGACGGGAGATACACTAGTGATACCACAGAGCTACAATCTAAATGGAGCTACACTAGTAGCATACAGGAGGACAACAGGAGGAAAGCGCACACAGACCCACAGAAGAATCTCAGCCAGATCCAAAGGATATAAAATCTCAATGTTTTATCTGAAAATCTTAAAAGCAACCATGAACGAATACAAGAATAGGGAGGTGCGCAGGACTATGCCTAACGCGTTTCGTGATGACAATAGCGCCACTTAATCATAGGCTATGATTAATTGGTGCTATTGTCATCACGAAACGCATTAGGCATAGTCCTGTGCACCTCCCTATTCTTCTATTCATTCATGGTTGCTTTTAAGATTTTCAAATAAAACATTGAGATTGTATATCCTTTGGATCTGGCTGAGATTCTTCGGTGGATCTGTGTGCGCTTTCCTCCTGTTTGTGGAATCGCGGCTGCGATTGTGGAGAGTTGCACCGGGTCCTTCGGCCCTAATGAGGCTTGGTGAGTGTTGTCGTCTATAGCGAGTGTACTAATGAAGTAGCAACTGTTTCGTTATTTGTTTCTACACTAGTAGCATAGCCCATTTATCTTGTAAGCACTATGGTATCAGTGTTAATTTACTAAAATAGTAAGCTCTGCAGTATCACTAATGTAGCTCCCTTTCAATTACAGGCTCTGTGGTATCACTAGTAAAGCGACATCTCAACTGTAAGCTCTGTAGTATCACTAATGTAACCCCGTTTCCATTGTAAGCTATGTGGTATCACTTGCCTTACTTCACAATGGCAATTTTAAAATTCACAAAACTGGATAGGCTGGAACAGCAAAAGAAATGGGCCATTTTTTCTATTTGGCCCCCAGGACAGCCCTCCCCTGATCACTGGAGTAGTCATCTCCACTTTATCTCCACTTTTTTCACCTCTTTATCACCGCTTTGTGAATCTCCCCCAAAGTTTCAGCAGATAAAACAGAAGCCAGGACATTTCATTAAAGTGGAACTAACAACTTAGAACCATTTAAGTTATAGCAGCCATTTTTTATTTAAAGCAACAGTTTATGCCATATTTTGTTATAAGTATTTGCCGTGTGCCAAACACTAACGTTCTACACTCACCAGGCACATCTGGTATATGGCTGTGGCAGCAAATGCTGTTTAATTTGCAAAAACTGACTAACACATAAAGCCAAATATTTATAAACTTTTTTTTTTTAATGTAACCCTTTGAGTGCCAAAGGTTTAAAAACAACGGCTATAATAACATAGGGGTGATAATGAAATTTCTTTCTAATTAACATGCTTTTATAAGGTGTCTTGAAGGGTTTTTTATTTTAATTTCTCAGATATTAGAGATTTGAAAACCACAGACTATTCTTTGACCCTGATTGGTAGATTAAGAAGCCAATCAAAACTGGATTCCAGAGCCTCACCAGTATAAAGTGCAAGTTGGAAAGAGGCACACAGGAGGAAGCATAATGGCAGTAGACCTGACATAAGGGGCGGGCAATTGTGGTGCATTTGCATACTTATTACGGTGGAATCTACAAGCTAAATGGTATTGGCTAGACAGAGGTGGGCCACCATTACTCTCCAGCTGTTGGGGACTACCGCTCTCATCATCTTCAACCAGCCTATGTCTGGAGGGCTAATTGGGCTTATGACAAAGGCTAAAATTAGTGCCTAGTACCTTAAGAAACTATCTTGTCACCAGGTTCATAAACTATGCCATATACCCATTATAACATGCTTGACATACACAGTTTGATACAGGGCCAGATTTACATCTCAGGAGCCTGTAGACACAGAAATCTGAAGCATCCCCCCCATTGGCTATCTCTACTGAACACCTACACTACGCTCCAAATCTCCACATTACCCCCCACATAACCATATTGCCCTCACATTGCCCCCAATCAGCTCCATATTGCCCCCATCAGCTCCAACTTGCCTCCACATTGCCCCCATCATCTCCATTGCCCCATCATCTCCAACTTGCCCTCACATTGCCCCCATCAGCTCCACATTGCCCCATCATCTCCAACTTGTCCCCAAAAGCTCCAACTTGCCCTCGCATTGTCCCCATCAGCTCCAACATGCCCCCATCAGCTCCAACTTGCTCTCACATTGCCCCATCAGCTCCAACTTGCCCTCACATTGCTCCCGTGCGGTCTTCTCTTCAATAATGCAGAGGTCTGGGAGATGATGTCATCTCCCAGCGCTCTGCATTACTAAAGAGCTGATGAGGGAGCAACAGCTACAGGTCTGTGCCGAAGAAGACACAGATCTTACTCTGCGGCTGGTTACTGCTGCCACTGTGCACAGCGCGAGCGCTGTGAATAAAAATGTTTTTAAAAAAATTGATTTCAGTGAAAGGCGCCCCTCTGCAGGGTGCTCCTGTAGGCAGATGACTACTCTGCCTTACGGCAAATCCAGCCCTGGTTTCATATGTATGTTTAATATGCCATTTGGGTTATACTGCCACCTCTAGGAAATACATGAAGCAGCAGCATTGTTTTCTTCCTGCATCCATTATATTGATTACTCTTAAGTAATTTGATATTGACTGCTGCTGTCTAATAAAGATTCAAGGAAGATTTATTGCATCGTCTATATCCTCCCATTCTGCTTCATGTTCCATGTTGACTGTAGCATCTTCTTTTTATAGTCTACAATTAATGTTACCGCCTAGCTGGTATTTTAATTATATAAAGCTGAAAATATAATGTGCAACCAGCAATAGGAACAACCTGGATAAAGGATTATCTCCAAAGCCTTTCTAGCATGTATGGGGTTAAAAGCCCAATTTAAATTAATTGAAAAGTTCTTTGTTCCCTATAGCACAAGTGGTTTACCCCACTATATAAAAGTGGAGTAATTTTGAAACAATATAGTAGGTCAACTAAAAATTTCCCAAAATTCCCATCGATTTAAATTGAGATTTTATCCTCTCCAGAATAAAGGGGTTAATACTGAATGTGATTCATTGCTTACATTTGCTGCAAAATGTTGATAAATTTGCATCATTATCTAACAAATGCCGCTGGAAAGTGGAAGAATCAATAATATGTAATTAACATGTTGCAATTTGTACTCATCATTTCCATTCAGTTTACAGATTCATTTGCATTTGATGTCTGTAACTGTGTGAAGGAAAACAATGGAATCTTAGTGGGTGCCAAAGGCATTTTAATAATGCCAACAACAATTAAGTATGTTTAAAAATTCAAATCAGTTTAGATTGATATCTTTATTACATTGTTTCCATGTTGAATACAAGTACACACGCATACATACACGCACAGGTTTGGTCACTGGAAAACGTGCAGTCGGGTCAGTCAGCCATATGATGGAGAGGCTATTGCAATGGGAAAAAGTGGAACAAATTTGCAATGTGTTGTAGACCTCTAGTATTCAAGGGGTTAACAACCTGATTTAAAGGGATAGTAATGTTTCACAATAGGAGCAGCTCCAATTAATCATCATAGTATTTGGGCCATGGAGAGTGTTATTTCAATACTGTCAGAGTTGTAGTTCAAGAGTAATTGAATGATAAAGTATCCCCCTCCTGCACCTTTTACTGATGTAACACTGCAGCAAGACTGTCTGTATAGATCACAGAGAGGGACAATCTTCAGTGATCATAAGGAAAAATCAGAAAAACCTGTCTAGGGGGGGCAGGGCTTTCCTTATGATCACAGTAAGAAGATTGTCCCTTGCTGTGACCTGTCCGGTCTCATGACCAGATTCCACATCTAAGGGGAGGTGGCTTACACTAGGTAAAAGTGGCGGGAGGGGGATACTTTATCATTCAATTACTCTTGAACTACAACTCTGACAGTATTGAAATAACACTCTCAATGATCCAAATACTATGAAGATTAATTTGAGCTGTTGTTTTTGTGAAACTGTCCCTTTAGCTCAACAGAAATGTGTAGAATTTTAATTCCTATCTAATGTGCAGTTGGAAGTGAACCTCTTTTATCCTGAGGAATATGGCCCAGACATTCTAATTCTTTCGCTGTACTATGGGACCTCTTCTCTCTCTCAGAGCTGGATTAAGACTCTGTGGGCCTCTAGACAGGATTCAAAATTGGGGCCCCCTCCAGTTTGCCCCCCCCCCTCTCTGATGTCCTTTTGCATATATAACCACGCCCAAGTCTGGACCTATCTTTTTTTAATATTAACCCTTTGAGTGTCAGATAGGTACACAACGCATTGTACCTTAAGGTAACAGGAAGGGACTGACGGTGCAGGAGCGCAGATGCCTCTAAAGCAGGAAGCCTGGCCGTCAGTCTCAGAAGTAGGATTTCTTAATAATGCGGTACTTATGATGGATACTACTACTATTTCTATGCTTTTCGTTCTATGACTAATTATTGGGGGGGGGGGGGCATTATTTGGGGTGATACTTCTGCTTGAAACTTTAACTTTATTTCTAAGACCTGTGTGTGCTTATGTTTCTTCAACCGGATACACATATATATATATATATACACACACTAGTGTAAAAGCCCGTGAACACTGGCCAAAGTCTGGGTGATGTTAACCCCTTGAGTGGCAGAGGGGTGCGCAACACATTGCTTTGCAATGCGTTGCATACCCCTCTGCCACTCAAAGGGTTAAGAGGCTGGTCCTGCTCTGCGACATGCACTGTAGAGACTGCCAGAAAACACAGAATGCCCCCAGCACAGAACTCCCAGCATTCTGTGCTCCCAGCATTCCGTGCTCCCAACATTCCGTGCTGCTAGCATTCCGTGCGTTCGGGCAGTCTCTACTGTGCATGACGGCTTCTGACAAACATCCTAGCAAATTATTATATAGGATACTAGCAATGTGGTATGGCGTTGCCCGTCATTTTATGTAGGGAATGTATTAATTGTTTGCAGTGAATGTTAGAAAACATACCGTGTTGGCTGCAACACTCTAGCAAGCTTAGTCATAGTGATATACACAGACTCATGCAACACACATACACACAGAGTAAGCCACAAACACATGCAACATGCACACAGAGGGGAAATAAATAATGATCTGAAGTAATCTATAGAGAAATCCTTTTTTTTTTTTTCTTTGAATGAATACAATGTTGGAACAAAATGTTCCCCTCCCAGCTGTGTTTTTTTTTGTGCTAGATCCAGGCTTCTTCTACGAAACACAGTACAGTGTGGTTTTCATCCTTTACGTTTCACTAAAATAGCCCTGCTGCCTTTGCCAGATGTTACTCTAAGCCACTGCTCTGGTCAGCCAACTCTCAATCTTCCCTGTCATCTACATATGTCAGTGAGTCACTTGTATCAGTTGGCAACACCCTTGTCTTTGTGTCTCCCAGCACCATCAGTCATACTCGATCTCCCCTTTCCTGCACACAAGTTATTTTTTTTTAGTGCATTTCCACTTAATCAGCCAATTTTCAATTCACAAATTGCTTCATCTGTCCTGCTTACACCTACTAAATTTCACTGTAAAATACTAATTCATATTTAGTAGGGTAAAAGTCTGTCATTTAAAGGGCTAGTGATAGTTCATTTTATGTTTATTTTATATCATAGAGATTAAAAAAATATAAACAACGATGTAATTCTTATCTCTCAAACCTTTATGGTTTGATAGATTTACCTTTCTGAAGTTACGTCTTCCTGGAAGTTTCACAGAAGTCAGCGCATAGCTGACGGCTGCAGAATCCGGTCATTTGACAGGACGGAGGCTCTTCAGCAGAACCGAAATCGCTCTCTTTAGAACTATATACTCCATTGGAACGGTCTACAAGGTGTACTTGCAAACCAGGCACACTTTGTAGGCCGTTCCAATGAAGTACGTATTTCTAAAGAGCTTGATTTCAGCTCTGCTGAAGAGCCTCCGTCCGATCAAATGACTGGATTCTGCAGCCGTCAGCTATGCGCTGACTTCTGTGAAACTGGCAGGAAGACGTAACTTTAGAAAGGTATATCTCTCAAATCATAAAGGTTTGAGAGATAAGAATGACATCATTGTTTATATTTTTTTAATCTCTACAATATAAAATAAGCATAAAATGAACTATTACTATCCCTTTAACCCTTTGAGTGCCAGAGGGGTATGAACACATTGCAGAGCAATGTGTTGCGTACCCCTCTGGCACTCAAAATGTTAACAGCAAAAGTAGTCATATCTACACAAGAATCTATGCAAAATCAATTATTTTTGAGAAATTAAACTTTATTGTTGGCATCATAATGTAACATTCTGCTAATGCTTGTTTAATTAGTCTCTTGGCTGCGCCAAAATTATTGGCCAGGATGTGCTAAGAAAGAATCTAGGCAGATACCATGCATCGGAGGGGAGTGCCCGTTAACCCTTTGAGTGCCAGAGTGCTACGCACTGTGCTGGATGTGTTTCTGGCACTCAAAGAGTTAACTAATGTACAGTGGGAGGTAATATTTGCACAAAAATAGCATACTGTGCCACACATTTGCATAAAATGCCAGCCTGTGACAGCAAATGAAAAAAAAGATAGTTTTCTCAAAAATGTTTTACTTTATTTAAAAATGAGTTGTACAACAAATATGTCGTAATTTAATTCTCTGAAGGTAAATGAGCTAAGTTTGTATTAGGGCAAGGACATCCATTTTAAATGGACAGTAATATTTAATATGTAAAAATATATGTATACATTGTACGGTTTATCTTCATGAGTAAAACAAGGCTACTCCCACTGCTGAGTACAATTTTGGGCAGAGATGTGCTGATAAAGGGATTGCAGGATCTGAGTTATAAAGAGAGACTAGCCAAACTGGGGTTAGTTACATTAGAGAAGAGACGTCTAAGGGATGATATAATTACCATTTACAAATACATTGAAGGTCAATAAAAAACTAGCTAATTAATTATTTACTCAAAGAACTGAGCTAAGAACAAGAGGTCATCCATTAAGACTAGAGGAAAGGCGCTTTTGACTAAAATAAAGGCAGGGACTCTTTACAGTAAGGATGGTAAACCTATGAAATTCTTTACCTCAGCATGTTGTACTTGCAGATAATGCAACTGCTTTCAAAAAGCAATGGATGCCTATCTAGCACAGAACAATACTGAAAATTATGACAGACTTGGGGCACAGATATCTCTGTGATATTTCTGCTTTAATATTTATTGAAAAGTTGGATAGGGTGACCACGTGTCCTGGATTGCCCCGGACAGTCCTGGATTTTAAATGTGTGTCCCATGTCCCTGGCAGCCCCCTTCTGGGCAGGGGAGGGCTGGCCTGGGGGGCAATTGCCCCCCAGGCTGGTCATGAATATGGGCCAGTGGGCCACTGCCTCACTCAATTTCCCATTTGCTGCTGTAAATGGAGTAAACAGAATTTAAGGAGCTACACTAGTGTAGATCCATTTCAATTGTAAGCTCTGTGGTATCACTAGTGTAGCTCCATTTCAATTGTAATCTCTGTGGTATCACTAGTGTACCTCCAATTCAATTGTCATCTCTGTGATATCAGTTGTGTACTACCATTTCGGTTATTAGCTCCAAGGTATCACTTGACTTAATCCATAACATTAATGCCAGCTATAGCATTAACAAAAGTGGGTGGGCTTGGACATTGGGCTGGAGTGGTAATAGAAACAGGCCACTTAATTGTACTTGCCCCCCAGGCCAAAAGTTGCCAGCCCTTCCCTGCTTCTGGGACAATACAAAGTCCTGAAGACTCCAGAGCACAGAGTTCTAAACACTAGGAGAACTGCCCACTGATACTGTGACGGATCTGCTAGGCAAGAAAAAATGGCTTCCAGACAGAGGTCTAACCACCAGAGAGAGAGAACTGAACCTTGATCCTGACATCAAACAGGAGCTGCAATGCAGTTTTGTTGTAGTAGTATGGTAGTCTAAGGCTTTGGTTGTGATGTACACTATTTTGTACCCACCACAGGCATCACTTTCTGTCATATCAGTCAATGGGCAGTTCTCCCTCTAGTGTTTAGAACTTTGCGGTGCAGCCTTCAGTGTTCCTGAATGGCAGAACTGAAATATGGTCACTGTAAAGTTGGAGCAATGGTACTCCAAAACTACTCCTCCTGCTCTGATCTCTGCTGGTATTGTTCTAGTCAATTAAAAAGCTGTCAACCATTTGAATGCCAGAGGGGTATCCAACGCGTTGTCCTGGCATTCAAAGGGTTAAAATGCAGAACTGAACTCCCCCTCCACCCTCCCTCCACAAAAAAAAACACTGCCATATAACTGAACTTTTATCATTTCACTGCTAGAAGATGCCATTTCCTATAGTTCTCTTAGCTCCAAGACTGAGACCACTGCTGCCATCGTTCTCCTGTCTATTACCAGTGCTGTGAGTGCACCAAGCAATGGAGTAATTCTGCGCCAACTGTTCAATAGGAAAAAAATACAAATTCCCCAAATTCCCAATGCTTTAATTTGGCTTTTAACCCCTTTTTTTCACAATGCAGTGTAGACCTCTCTAGTATTCATGATTGTTAAAATCCAATTTAAATCAAGGGGAATTGATAGAAGTTGTTATTTGCCCTCTATGGTGCAGTTGGTTAACCCCAGAATGTGTACAATTTAGAGTGACCACATTTCCATTCTGCCATTCCGGGACATGTGGTCACCCTAGTCCCGCGGCTTAGGCTCCCACCAGTGGGAACTCTAACTCTGTGTCAGCCTCAGAAAGATGGTCAGCAAGGTGCACCGGTGGGAGCCTCAGCCGCAGGTCTCACTTGCCGCACCAGCATACCTGCTCCATCCAAGCTTTCTCGCACACACTAGTCCAGCCAGCCAATGAAATGTATTTGCTATATGGTCTTCATTGGCTGGACTGGTGCATGTTGCTCCATTCCAGGACTCTTTGTTGTCCCGGTGGGGGGTGACCCAGGACACAGACCCCCAATAAGGGACAGTCCTGGGCATTCCAGGACGTGTGGTCACCCTAGTCCAATTTTGCATTTGTGTTATGTCCATTAGAACAGCTGCTGTTCTGTGCAAAGTTCCTAACAATCTTCCAGCATTCTAGGTTCATATTATTGTCTGCTTCTGCCTGTCTCCTGTTACGATCAGGTGATGCACATCTTCATGTCAGTTCTGCTGTCCTGCATGTTTCTGATGAATCTACTAGAGGCAACTTTGGTTTAAAGGGGAACATTCACCTCTTAAAAAGTTTTTTGCATCGGTTTAGTTATTAAAGTAGTTTTAGGAAATGTGTGGGGGTTTTTTTCCCACTTACGTACTTTTAAAGATATTTAATCTTCAAGCTGTGCACTTCAGCATAATGGGCAAGCTGAATCTTCAGCACAGCTCTTATTCTCCTCCCACCTCCCTCCCAGCTGCCCCAGAGAGCGTGTTCACACTTCCCTTCGGTGTGGTGTAAATGGCTTCTATCGTTAAATCAAGCAACCTCAGAATAATGCTAACCGGAGCTTGATGCAATGATAGAAGCCATTCACACCACACCAAAGGGAAGCGTGAACGCGTTCCCTGGGGCAGCTGGGAGGGAGGTGAGAAGAGAAATAAGAGCTGTGCTGGAGATTCAGAGTGCTGCATTATGCTTACCGGCACAACTTGAAGATGAAATATCTTTAAAATATGTATATGTGAAAAAAAACACACATTTCCTTAAACTACTTTAATAACTAAACCTATGCTAAAAACTTTTTAAGAGGTGATAGTTCCCCTTTAAGTTAGCTACTTCAATTATCTCTCTGGCGCTTCCTGCAGAGGAAGTGTAATTGCCTGTTAACTGGACAGTCTAAACTTACATCTTGCTTCAGATATACAAGTTGTTCTTTACTACCTATCCACTAGGTGGAGCTAGTCTATTAGGTTGCTCAAGTTTTCAGTTGGGGTCAATATTCCAAAGACTATGTTACTGAGTATCAGATTTGGTTCTTCTGTGCTTCAGGGCTTAAGACCTGGCCTCCACACCGAGCTAGGAGCTCAGACCCTAGGAGCATGTGGGACTATATAAAAAGAATCAATTAGAGTGAACCATATATTGGACTGTCTTTTTACAAGAAAGCTAAAACCCCCTAATTATAACCTCCCACACGCAGACGGACACACAATTACAGTATTATAGCCAGAATATTCTAACAGCAACTAGGAATTCTGCCTTTGAACTTTGGTTGAAGAGATCAGCCTTTAATCATTCCTGGATGTCATGTCCATTTTTTTCTTTTTAAATTTGAAGTTTATTGGAATTTTCAAAAGTTATACAGTTATAGCAGTGGTTCTCAAGCTTTTTTTGTTCGGGGCATCCCTAACACGTAATCTAGAACATTCGGGGCACCCCTAACATATTTAATGTACTTTATCAAGGGCATAATGATGGGTACAGTACATAAATATACAGTTATTGTTAGGTCTTACAATCATAAAAAAACTTTTTAAAGTGGACATTTCTGTGGGTGGAATTTGGAGTCCAGACGTTAGGCCAGCAACAGTCCTCTCCCGCATGGACTATTGCAACATTCTTCTGTCTGGCATTCCTGTCTCCCATCTCCAACCACTTCAGTCTATACAGAATGCTGCAGCACGAATTACTCTTCTGTCACCTAGGTTTGTCCCTGCCCTACTCCTCATCAAAACTCTCCATTGGCTGCCTATCAAACTCTGGATATCTTACAAAATCTTACTTCTCTCTTTCAAGACACTTCTCTCCTCTACTCCTTCGTACGTTTCCACTCTGATCTCCCATTATACCCCATCCCGCCACTTACGTTCAGCCAATGACTGTCTTCTCTCAGCTCCTTTTCTGTCTACAGCCCTGTCACGTATCAAACCTTTTTCCCTCATTGCTCCGTATCTATGGAATGCTCTACCATCCAACCTGCGCCACTGCACCTCTCTGATAACCTTCAAATCTCACTTGAAAATGCACCTCTTGGATAAAATCACAGCATGCTAGAAGGCACGGATGTTGTACAATGAACGCTCTTATAAATTATTTACATTACTGATGTCCTCTATTATCATGAAAACTAGCACTGTATTCAGCACTTGACCCTAATATACTCTGTATGTCTCCCATTACCACTTTAGATTGTAAGCTTTCGGGCAGGGACCTCGCACCCAATGTTTCGCTCTACAAAGCACCTGTAACCCTGTATTGTTTAAACCCTGAAATTGTAAAGCGCTTCGTATACTTGTGGCGCTATATAAATAAACATATTCATTAATTCATTCATTCATATCCATCTCAATGGACATGATATCCAAGACTGATTATAGATGGTATCTTTGGAACAATAACACAAGGGCACAACTAATAGTGGGATTTTATGACCACAGTAATGTAAGAGGGATTTATTATTTGGAAATGTTAGTGTTTCTTTAGAGTTAAAGTCCCCCCCATATTTCTTTTGCCCTTTGTTACAATCCAGTCTAGCTAAGCCTGTCTACCTACTGCTGTCTCCTAACAGGATGTGCTGATGATCATTATCAACAATTAACCAGTAGTGGTTTCATTACCAGAAAGTATTTCAAGAGTTACTAGTAAAAATCCAAGTTAAATCAAAATAAAACAAGAAATAAAAATGGGACAAATACGCACAATAAATCAGAGGCAAAGCTATTGTAATCAACCTTACAGAAATCTAGAAAGCATGTAACAATACTAGTAATGTATCCCTGACCCTAAAAGGGTCAATGACTCTCTATTTCCTTTACAAACAGCCCACAGAGTGAGGGGGATGAGAACAGAGAGAGAAGGCTTTTACCACTTCATGTCCAATTGGTCTACACTGCAGAATTACATGTCAAAACCAAATATCAGACCTGGGGCTGAATTCTATTGCAGGTGCTAATTTTATCTCTGCTTTTATCTCCAGGTTACCCCATAGACTTCAACAGGAAAATGTTTGATATAAGAGGTGTTAACATTTAGCACCTGCAATAGAATTCAGCCCCTGATTTTTATCCCGTTTCAAAATTCCACTAATTTCTTAAAGGGATAGTAATGTTTCATAATAAAAGCAGCTCTAATTAATCATCATAGTATTTGGACTTTGGAGAGTGTTATTTCAATTCTGTCAGAGTTGTAGTTCAAGAGTAATTGAATGATAAAGTATCCCCTCCCACTCCTTTTACTGATGTAACACTGCTCAGCCAGATCAGAAGGGAGGTGCCCAGGTAGACTGCAGAGAGGGACAATCTTCAGTTAAGATAAGGGAAAAAACCTGAAAAACTTGTCAAGGGGGGCAGGGCTTTCATTGTTCTCATAGGAAGAAGATTGTCCCCTTCTGTTATCTGTCTGGTCTATGGACTGCATTCCACATCTGAGAAGAGATGGCTTACACTAGGTAAAATTGGCGGGAGGGGAGACTTTGCTTGTGAATATCTCTCAAACCATAAAGGTTTGAGAGATAAGACTTATATTGTTCTTCATGTTTTTTATGCATACAAAATAAAATAAAGATAAAACAAAGTATTACTATCCCTTTAAATTGGGCCTTTCACCACACAGCTTATGAATGTATCTAACTGCCTGTATCAAGTGTAATGAGTTTGAGATTTTTGGTTAATTTCAGCAGAGCTGAACTCTCTGACCTTTGTGACACCTTTGTGGCACAGTCTGTATAATTACTCACCTGTCTGAATTTGCCTCCTCGCTGCTTCTTCTGTGGCTGTCAGATCCATTCAGCTTCCACCAAAGGTGACAGGTCCTCTTAAAGGGATAGTAATACTTCGTTTTATTTTGTAGGCATTCAAAAAAACATGAAGAACAATATAAGTTTTATCTCTCAAACCTTTATGAGTTGAGAGATATTCACAAGAAAGATTCCCCTCACTGACCAAAACGGTCAAGTCTGGTCTGCCATCTAGCTGTCAGATTTGGAATCCGGTCCGCAGATCAACCGCTATCTCTTCAGCAGAGCCGAGATCCCAAGATCTAAAAATATCTATTGCATTGGAAGGGTCTAAAAAGTGTGCCTGCAAACCAGGGACACTTTGAAGACTATTCAAATGAAGTAGTTCTTCTTATATCTCGTGATCCCGGCTCTGCTGTATCCGCGGACCGTATTCCAAATCTGACAGCTAGATGGCAGACTTGACCATTTTGGTCAGTGAGTGGAAACTTTGCTTGTGAATATCTCTCAAACCATAAAGGTTTGAGAGATAACACTTATATCGTTCTTCATGTTTTTTAATGCCTACAAAATAAAATAAAGATAAAACGAAGTATTACTATCCTTTTAAATTGTCAGTCACAGCATGATAATGCCAAGTTAACCCACTGAGTACTAGAAAGTTATGCAGTAGTACAGAAGGAAAGTTTGGTTTCAAACCAAACTAATTTGCATACTGACATGGAATTAGCATAAAATGCCAAGGCGTGCCACCAAAATAATAATTAATTTCTCAAAAATTATTTATTTTATGGAAAAACTGCAAGTATAACATATAGGCAGATTTTAATCCTCTGTAAAGCAAAGTAAACTTGTCTTAGGGTGACAGGTCCACGTTAAAGCTGTGGGTAATTTCCTGTGCGATTGCTTTTTTCCCATACTGAACAAGAGGCAGCTTGATTTATTATAAATGAATAAATAATAAAATGGAAGATCAGTGTGTACTGCTGATTAGGAGCTTTACATTTTTCACTGAGTCATTATGTGTATTCTCTGACTTTCTGCTGACCTTGCATTATATAAATATTAATATCTCAGGAATCTCTGTATTATTGGTATTACAAGGAGTCTCTTGTACTGAATATATGCATTTTATATAAAGGGTAAACGCAGTGATTGATAGCTTGGGGAGCCTGGAGGACTTCAGGGACAGTCCATAGTGGAGCTTTCCTGTACCGTTATCCCGATGTCCCATTTTTAATTTTGTTTTTAAAGGTCAGCAGTCCCACGGGCTTTCGGAGGTCCACCAAGATCTGGGGGTGGGAGTGTCCAAATGACCGGATTAGCATCAAAAAGTGGGTGGGGCTTGATCAGTGTGTGCAGGACTGGGAGAAGGGGAGGCGGGGTTTGCCCTTAAAATGGGCAGAGAGTGGGAAATACAAGGCAGAGACTGGAACTGACAGTGAAGTGGGCATAGTTTCAAAGGAACACACAGAGCCCTGAGAATCAGCTTCTGTCTCTGGAGACCCGGTAATTAAGTATGAAAAACACAGTCTCAAAGACACTTCAGGAGAGTTCCCATATATGTTGATAGTGGCTCCTCAGCAGATCTTCTACCCTGAGAGCTGACCTGCCGATGATGCCAGGCCTGCATTGTGACTGCATTCTGTGTGTGTGTGGGGGGAGGCACTGAAAAAAGACAGTGCTCAGTAACTGGTACCACGATAAGAGACTGAGCCGTGAGATAAGTCTCAAAGTTCAGTCTCAATCAACCACGTGCACATCCCCCACAGACCCTAGTGAAGGATATTTAGATCAGATTCTAGAGAGTATGGAGCCTGCAAGCACAATCCCCAAACTTGGTGGCTGTGATCCCACACAACCGTGTTGCATTCCAGCCTGCTTGTACCTGAGGGGTTCCTGCTGTATGGACTCCTATCTAGGTAATTCCTTCTGTTACACACAGTAATTATACAGATACGCCTGACTGCTGTATAATGGACTCCTACCTAGGTAAGTCCTTCTGTTACACACAGTAATTATACAGATACGCCTGACTGCTGTATAATGGACTCCTACCTAGGTAAGTCCTTCTGTTACACACAGTAATTATATCGATACACCTAACTGTTGTATGATGGACTCCTACCTAGTTAAGTGCTTCTGTTACACACAGTAATTATACAGATACGCCTGACTGCTGTATAATGGACTCCTACCTAGGTAAATGCTTCAGTTACACACAGTAATTATATAGATATACCTGACTGCTGTATGATGGACTCCTACCTAGGTAAATGCTTCAGTTACACACAGTAATTATATAGATACCCCTGACTGTTGTATGATGGACTCCTACCTAGGTAAGTGCTTCTGTTACACACAGTAATTATATAGATATACCTGACTGCTGTACGATGGACTCCTGCCATCTTAAGTGGATTGAGATTTAAGCAGGACTTGAGCAGGAGTAGGGCAGGAGACAGAACAGATTCCACTGGAGAAAGGACACCTCCCAAAGCAAAGATACAAAGGACTTGAAGCAAACATCTAAATGGAAACTCCGCAATTCTCCTAAACTTCAAGATTCTTTGTATAACACCAGCTTATAGACTCTGTTTACAAAACAAACTCCATCATGAGAAGGTGCTCTTGGCCCATTTGGACTGTTGTTTCAACATCATGCCCTCTACAAACAGTACCTAAATACCTAATATTCCTTTTGTCTATGGCTGCTGTTCTCAGTAAAATATCTGATTCCTTCTACCCTCCACCATCTCCTCCACCCCATGTTTATATCTCTCCTTCAATTCTATCATCCACACTCACATCTACACACCAACTCCTCACTCATCTCCGCTCCTGCACTCCCCCACACCACACAAACCAAAAAACCAAATACACACAAATCACTCTCTCATCTCCTGTCTCTCTTTTCTTCTGTTAATGGCAGCTGGAGATACCTCTCCAAACCCTGGCACCATCTCCATTCACAAACACTCTATCTCCAGTCAGCATTGGAACAATTCAAATCTAATCACCATTCCCTGCCTTCAACTTCAATTCCTTCCCTTTTCTTGTGCTCTGTGGAATGCTCGCTCCATTACTAACAAATATAACACTGTGCATGATCTCTTTTTCTCCCGCCCCCTCAATTTACTTGCCATCACTAAAACTTGGCTCTCTCAATCTGACACTGCTTTAGAGGCAGCAATCTCCTATGGTGGTCTCTCCTTTTCTCACACTCCACTCTCAACTGGACGTGGGGGAGGTGTGTGTTTGCTGCTCTCTGAACATTGTCATTACAAACTAATTTCACCCCCCTCCTCATTCTGCTTCTCCTCTTTTGAATCGCATGCTGTCCATATCTTTGCTCCAGTCTCTCTACAAGTTGCAGTCATCTATCGCCCACCTACCTCCACATATACACCTTCAGACTTCCTATCTGACTTTGAATCATGGCTTACATTCTTCCCCTCATCAGACACACTTTCACTTCTTCTGGGAGACTTCAACTGCCATGTGGATGATCCCTCCATCTCCTGGGCATCCCATTTTCGCTCTTTAACATCTGCATTTGGACTAACCCAGTGGACGAATGCTAGTACTCACAAAGATGGTCACTTCCTAGACCTTGTGTTTACTAGAGGCTGTGCTCTCTTGGATTTTAATATCTCCCCTCTTCCATTATCCGTTCACCATGTTCTAACATTCAGCACTACTTATACACCTTCCGCAATCCTCTCCCTGCTTCACGTGTAACCTCAAATCCCTTAATCTCATGGCTCTCCAGTCCTCCCTGGCTACTGGACTTTCATCTATTCCCATTAAACCTAACACTAACAGCCTTGTCAAAACATACAACTCAGTCCTATCTTCCTCTTTGAACCTGCATGCGCCTCTCTTTCTCCGATCCACTTGCAGAACTAACCCGTGGCCATGGCTTAATAAAGATTCCGCTCCTTTACCCGTTCAGCTGAACGACTGTGGAGAAAGTCTGGTTCTTTGGCAGACTTTCTCCACTACATGTTCCTCCTTTCCTGCTTTAACTCATCTCTGTCCCTCGACAAAAAACTTTACTTTCCACAACTTATCAACACTCATAAATCCAACCCCCGAAGTATTTTCTCTTCCTTTGACTCCCTCCTCCTCCCTCCATCTGCTTCCCCCACAAACTCCATACAGCCACAAGACTTTGCTGACTATTTCAAAGACAACGTGGACTCCATCCGGGATAATATACCAACTTGTACATCTCCTCCTAGCCTCCCTTGTTCCTCTTCTGGCATTCTGGACTCTTTTTCACTAGTCACGGAGGAGGAACTGACTAACCTGCTATCCTCCGCTCCATCCACTTCATGCTCACTTGATCCGCTCCCCTCTCACCTCATCCAGCCCCTCTCCCCCACACTAATCCCTATCCTAGTACAAATCTTTAACTCCTCCTTTGCCACTGCTACCTTTCCTGATGACTTCAAACATGCCTTAGTAACACCCATCCTCAAGAACCACTCTTCTGACAGTAACACACCCTCTAGCTATTGACCTGTTTCTCTTCTGCCTTTTGCCTCTAAGCTCTTGGAATGCCTAGCCTACTCACGCCTGCTTGACTTCCTTAACACATACAACCTCCACCGAAACTGCTCTTACAAGAGTGGTCAATGATCTTCACATTGCCAAATCTCAAGGTCACTATTCAATACTTATCCTCCTTGATCTCTCAGCAGCTTTTGACACTGTTTATCATGCTCTCCTCCTCCGCATTCTTCACTCCTTAGGAATCCATAACACAGCACTGGACTGGCTGTCCTGTTATCTATCTAACAGATCCTTCAGTGTCTCCTCTGCCACTTCTTTATCCTATCCCGTCCAGCTCTCTTTTGGGGTTCCTCAGGGTTCTGCTCTAGGACCGCTTCTGCTTTCTCTTTACACAATAACACTTGGTGATCTTATTAACTCATTTGGTCTCAAATATCACCTCTATGCAGGTAACACCCAGATTTACTTATCTGTCCCTCAACTGACTTCTGATATCCAGGCTAAAGTTACAGATTGCCTCTCGGCTATCTCAGACTGGATGGCTCATAGGCACCTCAAATTCATTGTGTCTAAAACTGAGCTACTCCTCATCTCACCTAGGCCTGGTCCTGTAGCGCCCTTCCAGGTGACTGTAAATGGCACTACCATAAATCCAGTATCAGAAGTGCGGTGTCTAGGGGTGATAATTGACAAGTCTCTCTCATTCTCCCCTCATATTAATGCCATTGCTAAATCCTGTCACTTTCTTTTGCGTAATATTGCTAAAATCCATCCCTTCCTCTGTTCCGCCACAGCAAAAATTCTTATACACGCAATCATCCTCTCCCGCGTGGACTATTGCAACATTCTTCTGTCTGGCATTCCTGCTTCCCATCTCCATCCACTTCAATTTATACATAATGCTGTAGCACGAATTACTCTTCTGTCACCTAGGTTTGTCCCTGCCCCGCTCCTCCTCAAAACTCTCCAATGGCTGCCTATCAATCTCTGGATATCTTATAAAATCTTACTTCTCTCTTTCAAGACACTTCTCTCCTCTACTCCTTCTTACATTTCCACGCTGATCTCCCGTTATACCCCATCCCACCACTTACGTTCAGCCAATGATTGTATTCTCTCAGCTCCTTTTGTGTTTACAGCCCTGTCACGTATCAAACCTTTATCCCTCATTGCTCCGTATCTATGGAATGCTGTACCATCCAACCTGCGCCACTGAAGCTCTCTGATAACCTTCAAATCTCACTTAAAAATGCACCTCTTTGATAAAATCCCAACATGCTAGAAAGGCACTGATGTTGTACAATGAACGCTCTTATAAATTATTTACTTTACTGATGTCCTCTATAATCATATTTATTAATTAATTCAGTCCTTCTGTTACACACAGTAATTATACAGATACACCTGACTGCTGTATGATGGACTTCTACCTAGGTAAGTGCTTCTGTTACACACAGTAATTATATAGATACACCTGACTGCTGTGTGATGTACTCCTACCTAGGTAAGTGCTTCTGTCACACATAGTAATTATATAGATATACCTGACTGCTGTATGATTGACTCCTACCTTGGTAAGTCCTTCTGTTACACACAGTAATTATATAGATACACCTGACTGCTATATGATGGACTCCTACCTAGGTAAGTCCTTCTGTCACACACAGTAATTATATAGATACACCTGACTGCTGTATAATGGACTCCTACCTAGGTAAGTGCTTCTGTTACACACAGTAATTATATAGATATACCTGACTGCAGTATGATGGACTCCTACTTAGGTAAGTCCTTCTGTTACACTCTGTAATTATACAGATACACCTGACTGCTGTATGATGGACTCCTACCTAGAAAAGTCCTTCTGTTACACACAGTAATTATATAGATACACCTGACTGCTGTATGATGGACTCCTACCTAGGTAAGTCCGTCTGTCACACACAGTAATTATATAGATACACCTGACTGCTGTATGATGGACTCCTACCTAGGTAAGTCCTTCTGTTACACACAGTAATTATACAGATACACCTGACTGCTGTATGATGGACTCCTACCTAGAAAAGTCCTTCTGTTACACACAGTAATTATACAGATACACCTGACTGCTGTTTGATGGACTCCTACCTAGGTAAGTCCTCCTGTCACACACAGTAATTATACAGATACACCTGACTGCTGTGTGATGTACTCCTACCTAGGTAAGTGCTTCTGTTATACACAGTAATTATATAGATACACCTGACTACTGTATGATGGACTCCTACTTAGGTAAGTGCTTCTGATACACACAGTAATTATATAGATACACCTGACTGCTGTATGATGGACTCCTACCTAGGTAAGTCCGTCTGTCACACACAGTAATTATATAGATACACCTGACTGCTGTATGATGGACTCCTACCTAGGTAAGTGCTTCTGTCACATACAGTAATTATATAGATACACCTGACTGCTGTATGATGGACTCCTACTTAGGTAAGTGCTTCTGTCACACACAGTAATTATATAGATACACCTGACTGCTGTATGATGGACTCCTACCTAGGTACGTCCGTCTCTCACACACAGTAATTATACAGATACACCTGACTGCTGTATGATGGACTCCTACCTAGGTAAGTCCGTCTGTCACACACAGTAATTATATAGATACACCTGACTGCTGTATGATGGACTCCTACTTAGGTAAGTGCTTCTGTCACACACAGTAATTATATAGATACACCTGACTGCTGTATGATGGACTCCTATCTAGGTAAGTCCGTCTGTTACACACACAGTAATTATATAGATAGACCTGACTGCAGTATTCCATAACAATATTGCATTTTTTTGAGTGTTTGAGTTAAACATGTCCATTACATTTTATGGTTGTCACCTCTCGCGGCGGCCGCAGCGCTGTCCGGGTCCACCGCCGAACTCCTCACTCTGCACATGCGCGAGGCAGCCGCCGGGTTCCTGTCACTGCGCATGCTCTTCCGGCTCTCACAGCCGACGTGCATGCGCCAGGTGTATAGTCGCTACTTACACATTAAGCAGCACCTCCTTTCTGACTGTCCTCCTCTCTTTTCATTGGGCATTGTCCTATGCCCAATAAGAGAGGATGGACTTCTGTTCACCCATTGGACATTTCATAAGTCCATTTGGGTTTTTGCCAGTCCTTCTAATCTCTATTGGGCAGTATTGCCCAATGGGACTCAGGTCTGCCTCTTGTTCTTATTGGTAGCTATTAGTATTTATTAGTGATGAGCGAGCACCCCAATGCTCGGGTGTTCGGGTGCTCTGACCGAGCACCCCCTGAGGCTCGAGTGCTCGGCCGAGCACCCGAGCCCCATTGAAGTCAATGGGAGGACTCGAGCATTACACCAGGCACCCCCTGCTCTGATGAGGGGAGGGTGCCTGGTCCATAGGAAAAGGGAAGAAAATGATGGAAACACCACAGAAATGGTTCAGGGACAGCATAGGGAGGATGTCTGGATGCATCTTGGACTCCAACATCGCTGCTGGGAACGATCTTTCGCCCGTAGTACGCCATTTTTACAGACTGACCGTAAAACACACAAAAAGGAAAATAAAAACGACTTTAGGCGAAAAATTGTTACCAAACAATATTTGCTGTATATTTACTTGTATATCATCTGCAAATTCTCCCAAAAATTTCCTTGGTTTTCTGAAGTGAGGCCATGATTAAGAGGGAAACGTGCGCAGAGGCAAATTCTCCCAAAAATGTCCTTGATTTTCTGAACTGAGGCCATGATTAAGAGGGAAACGTGCGCAGAGGCAAATTCTCCCAAAAATTTCCTTGATTTTCTGAACTGGGGCCATGATTAAGAGGGAAACGTGCGCAGAGGCAAATTCTCCCAAAAATGTCCTTGATTTGATTGAACTGAGGCCATGATTAAGAGGGAAACGTGCGCTGAGCTGACCATCTAAAACATTATGGGTGAGGGTCTGCTGCAGAGCTGACCATCCTAAACATTATATGCGAAGGCCCGCTAGTGAGCTGACGCTATAAAACATTATATGCGAAGGCCCGCTAGTGAGCTGACGCTATAAAACATTATATGCGAAGGCCCGCTAGTGAGCTGACGCTATAAAACATTATATGAGAGGGCCCGCTAGAGAGCTGACCCAATAAAACATTATATGAGAAGGCCCGCTGGTGAGCTGACCTATATAAAAATTGTCAAACAGGGCCCGCTGGTGAGCTGGCCCTATATAAAAATTATATCACAGGGCCCGCTGGTGAGCTGGCCCTATATAAAAATTATATCCCAGGGCATATGGAAGAGGAGGAGGAGGATGAGAAGATTAAGAGTCAACCATATACCCGTTTTTTGGGTGGAAGGGGTGAATGGGAATACAGAGTATTCACATCATTGTAAATAACATATATAAAGTGAGTTTATGTTCCCCCGGGGCTTTCCTCCAGTGGAGTGGAGAAGTCAGGGGAAATCCAGGCCTTGTTCATTTTTATAAGTGTCAACCTATCAGCATTGTCGGTGGAAAGGCGGATACGCTTATCTGTTATGATGCCACCAGCAGCACTAAATACCCGCTCAGACAGAACGCTGGCGGCAGGGCAGGCCAGCACCTCCAAGGCGTAGAGTGCTAGTTCATACCACGTGTCCAGCTTGGACACCCAGTAGTTGTAAGGCACAGAGGGATCATTGAGGACGCTGACACGGTCTGCTACGTACTCCTTCACCATCTTCCAAAACTTTTCCCTCCTTGTGACACTAGGCTGTGCATCAGGGTGAGGGTGCTGGCGGGGTGTCATGAAGGTGTCCCACGCCTTGGAGAGTGTTGCCCTGCCTTTCTCAGAACTGCTGTGTGCTCCCCTTTTCTCCCCTTCTCGGTTGGCCAAGGTAGCACGTACTCTGTCGCCAGCGTTGTCAGATGGAAAATTTTGGAGCAATTTTTCAACAAGAACCTTCTGGTATTGCACCATTTTGCTTGTCCTCTCCACCGGAGGAATGAGAGATGAGAAATTCTCTTTGTAGCGGGGGTCCAGAAGGGTGAACACCCAGTAATCCGTGTTGTTTAAAATGCGTATAACGCGTGGGTCACGGGAAAGGCAGCCTAACATAAAGTCAGCCATGTGTGCCAGAGTACCAACAGTCAAGATTTCGCTGTCCTCACCAGGAGGATGACTCTCAATCTCCTCATCCTCTTCCTCCTCTTCTGCCCACCCACGCTGAAGAGATGGAACTAAAGTTCCATGGCTACCCTCTGTAGCGGAGGCAACCGTGTCTTCCTCCTCCTCCTCCTCCTCCGCCTCCTCCAATTGTCGCTGAGAAGACGAAGTGAGGGTGCTCTGGCTATCACCTTGTGTAAGCTCTTCCTCCCCCATTTCCACCTCTTCCACATGCAAAGCGTCGGTTTTAATTGTGAGCAGCGAGCGTTTCAGTAGACACAGAAGTGGGATGGTTACACTGATAATAGCGTTATCGCCGCTCACCATCTGTGTCGATTCCTCAAAATTGCGTAAAACCTCGCAGAGGTCTGACATCCATTCCCACTCCTCACTTCTGATTACAGGAAGTTGAACGGAGAGGCGACGACCGTGTAACAGCTGGTACTCCACTACTGCCCTCTGCTGCTCACAAAGCCGGGCCAACATGTGGAAGGTGGAGTTCCAGCGCGTGCTCACGTCACACAGCAGCCGGTGAGCTGGCAATTGTAAGCGCTGCTGCAGCTTCAACAGGCCGGCCGAAGCTGTAGATGACTTACGGAAATGTGCACACACGCGGCGCACCTTGGTCAAGAGATCATGCACATTGGGGTAGGTTTTTAGAAATCGCTGAACCACTAAATTAAATACATGCGATAGGCATGGTACGTGTGTGAGCTTGCCGAGCTCCAAAGCCGCCACCAAGTTACGCCCATTATCACACACAACCATGCCTGGTTGCAGGTTGAGTGGCGAGAGCCACTGCTCGGTCTGGTGACTAATCCCCTGCAACAGCTCTGAGGCCGTGTGCTGTTTGTCCCCAAGGCAGATCAGCTTCAGCACGGCCTGTTGACGCTTCCCCACTGCAGTGCTACACTGCTTCCAGCTACTGGCTGATGGGGGAGTGGCGCTGCGTGTAGAGAATTCGGAGGTGGAAACGGAGGAGGAGGAGCCAATAACGTAGGTGCTGGCGGAAACCCTGATGGAGGTAGGGCCCGCAATCCTCGGCGTGGGTAGCACCCGTGCCATCCCAGGGTCCGAGTCGCTCCCAGCCTCCACGACATTCACCCAGTGTGCCGTCAGGGAAATGTAGCGTCCCTGGCCACAAGCACTTGTCCATGTGTCAGTCGTTAAGTGGACCTTCCCAGTAACTGCGTTGGTCAGGGCACGGGTGATGTTACGGGACACATGGTGGTGTAATGCGGGGATGGCACACCGGGAAAAGTAGTGGCGGCTGGGGACCGCGTACCGAGGGACAGCTGCTGCCATCAGGCTGCGGAAGGACTCAGTGTCCACAAGCCTAAATGGCAGCATTTCGATGGCCAGTAATTTGGAAAGGTGTGAGGTTAGTGCTATGGCCTGTGGGTGGGTGGCTGGGTACTTTCTCTTGCGCTCAAATGCCTGGGGTAACGACATTTGGACGCTGTGCTGGGACAGGGAAGTGGATGTGGTCGCTGATGGTGCTTCAGATGCTACAGGTGCAGGGCGGGAGGTATGCGGGCCTGCGCCTTCGACAGGCGATTGGCCCGCACCGAAAACAGGGGAAGAGGAGGCAGTGGTGTGGCCTGCAGACACAGATGGGCGATCCAGGCGTTCCTCCCACTTACTACGGTGCTTGGATGCCATGTGTCGGATCATGCTGGTGGTGGTGAGGTTTCTAGTGTTCATGCCTCGGCTCATTCTGGTGTGGCACAGGTTGCAAACTACAATTCTTTTGTCGTCCGCACTTTCCTTAAAAAAACGCCATACCGCGGAACACCTACCCTTTGGCAAGGTAGATTTACGCAAGGGGGTGCTCCGTGGAACATTTGCAGGCCGGTTTGGTGCGGTCCGCCTTCTTTCTGTAGCCACACCACTGCCTCTTCCAGCCTGTTGCGGTGCTGCAGATGGCTCACCCTCAGGACTGCTGTCATCGCTCGGCTCTACACCTTCCCAGGTGGGGTCAGTCACCTCATCGTCCACCAAGTCCTCCTCCACTTCCTCACTCTGATCATCCTCCTCATGTCTTGATCCCACCACATACTCAGTCATTGACAACTGTATAACATTCTCCTCAACAAGGTCTTGAGACGGAAATAGTGGTTGATTTAATGGCAACTGTGTCTCATCATCATCATCATCATCCACTACTTCCTTTGACCTTAAATGCCGTTCACATCTGTCATCTTCTTGTGATTGGGTACCCTCTAGAGGTTGTGAATCAGGGCACAAGATGTCATGTTCCTCTGCAAGCGTGCTTGGAGAGAGGGTCAAATGAAGGATTGGTGATGAGACGAGCTCCTCACTATATCCCAGTGTGGGATCACTTCTTTGACCAGACCGTGTATGGTGGGAGGAAGGATGATCAGAGTGAGGATTATGTTGACCAGACTCTTGGCTACTGAGAGTGGACTTGGTGGAAGACAGGGTGGTGCTTAACCGACTGGAAGCAGTATCAGCTGTCATCCAACCGACCACCTGTTCGCAGTGGTCGGACCTCGAGAGTGATGTCCTGCGACGCCCTGTAAAATTAGACATGAAGCTAGGTATGGTGGATGTCTTTCTTTCTTGTGCTCTGGCACCAGGCACAGTTTCTCCGCGTCCTGACCCGCGCCCTGAACTATCAGGATCACGTCCACTTCCCCGTCCCTTTTTACCCGCCTTCTTCATCTTACACGGAATATGTGACTTTAATATTTGAGTTTGAAAACTTAACAGTATTTCTTCCTATTCTGCAACTGTGCAGAGTACACAGAATAGGCTGCTAAACTGCGGTGACGAACACAGAATGGAATATGTGACTTTAATATTTGAGTTTGAAAACTTAACAGTATTTCTTCCTATTCTGCAACTGTGCAGAGTACACAGAATAGGCTGCTAAACTGCGGTGACACACACTGAATGGAATAAGTGACTTTAATATTTGAGTTTGAAAACTTAACAGTATTTCTTACTATTCTGCAACTGTGCAGAGTACACAGAATAGGCTGCTAAACTGCGGTGACACACACTGAATGGAATAAGGGACTTTAATATTTGAGTTTGAAAACTTAACAGTATTTCTTCCTATTCTGCAACTGTGCAGAGTACACAGAATAGGCTGCTAAACTGCGGTGACACACACTGAATGGAATATGTGACTTTAATATTTGAGTTTGAAAACTTAACAGTATTTCTTACTATTCTGCAACTGTGCAGAGTACACAGAATAGGCTGCTAAACTGCGGTGACGAACACAGAATGGAATATGTGACTTTAATATTTGAGTTTGAAAACTTAACAGTATTTCTTACTATTCTGCAACTGTGCAGAGTACACAGAATAGGCTGCTAAACTGCGGTGACGAACACAGAATGGAATATGTGACTTTAATATTTGAGTTTGAAAACTTAACAGTATTTCTTCCTATTCTGCAACTGTGCAGAGTACACAGAATAGGCTGCTAAACTGCGGTGACACACACTGAATGGAATAAGTGACTTTAATATTTGAGTTTGAAAACTTAACAGTATTTCTTACTATTCTGCAACTGTGCAGAGTACACAGAATAGGCTGCTAAACTGCGGTGACGAACACAGAATGGAATATGTGACTTTGATATTTTAGTTTGAAGACTTAACAGTATTTCTTCCTATTCTGCAACTCTGCACAGTACACAGAATGTGCTGCTAAAGTGCGGCGAAGCACACTGAATGGAATATGTGACTTTGATATTTTAGTTTGAAGACTTAACAGTATTTCTTCCTATTCTGCAACTCTGCACAGTACACAGAATGTGCTGCTAAAGTGCGGCGAAGCACACTGAATGGAATATGTGACTTTGATATTTTAGTTTGAAGACTTAACAGTATTTCTTCCTATTCTGCAACTCTGCACAGTACACAGAATGTGCTGCTAAACTGCGGCGAAGCACACTGAATGGAATATGTGACTTTGATATTTTAGTTTGAAGACTTAACAGTATTTCTTCCTATTCTGCAACTCTGCACAGTACACAGAATGTGCTGCTACACTGCGGCGAAGCACACTGAATGGAATATGTGACTTTGATATTTTAGTTTGAAGACTTAACAGTATTTCTTCCTATTCTGCAACTCTGCACAGTACACAGAATGTGCTGCTACACTGCGGCGAAGCACACTGAATGGAATATGTGACTTTGATATTTTAGTTTGAAGACTTAACAGTATTTCTTCCTATTCTGCAACTCTGCACAGTACACAGAATGTGCTGCTAAACTGCGGCGAAGCACACTGAATGGAATATGTGACTTTGATATTTTAGTTTGAAGACTTAACAGTATTTCTTCCTATTCTGCAACTCTGCACAGTACACAGAATGTGCTGCTAAACTGCGGCGACGCACACTGAATGGAATATGTGACTTTGATATTTTAGTTTGAAGACTTAACAGAATGTGCTCTAATCTGCAACTTTGCACACTAAACAGAATGTGCTCTAATCTGCAACTTTGCACACTAAACAGAATGTGCTCTAATCTGCAACTTTGCACACTAAACAGAATGTGCTCTAATCTGCAACTGTGCACACTAAACAGAATGTGCTCTAATCTGCAACTTTGCACACTAAACAGAATATATATATATTTTTTTTCCCCCCACACAAAATAACCTGCTGCCCCCACACACAGTAGTCCTAAAAAGGACTTTTGGTTCTTTTTTTTCACAATTTTGCTTTTTTTCCTCCCTACACTGACTTTCCCTTCCTATCCTCAGCTCTCCCTGGCTAAGACTGAGCCGAACTCGATGGTCAGGTGCTATACAGCACCCGACCACGGGTTCTGGCCAGCCAATCAGTGTAATGCCAGCAGCCAACATGGCTGCTGGCATTACACCGATGTCAGAGCCTCCCTGCACGTTTATTGGCTGCGCAGCAGCCGCAAAACGTGCGGGGAGGAGACCCGAACATGGCGGGCGAGCACATGCGGTACTCGTACGAGTACCGCCATGTGCCGAGCAGAGCGATGCTCGAGCCGATCCGAGCTTCGGCCGAGCATGCTCGCTCAACACTAGTATTTATATCCCCATTTGCCCTTTAGCCCTTGCCTGTTCCACGAGCTTATTCCGTATTCCTGCTTCCTGATTTATCCTGACTCTCTGGTATCCTGACCTGGCTTGTTTGACCATTCCTGGCTCTCTGTTATCCCGACCCGGCTTGTTTGACCATTCCTGGCTCTCTGGTATACTGACCTGGCTTGTTTGACCATTCCTGGCTCTCTGGTATCCTGACCCGACTTGTTAGACCACTCCTGACTCTCTGGAACCCTTTCCTGGCTAGTCTGCTCCTCCTTCCATTGGCCTTCTGGTTCTGGTTTACAGGGATCCCAGGTACTCTCATCCTGGTTTCACCCCGGCTCAATTGGGGTGGAACAATCTGGTTTCGCGACCAGCACCTCTACCCAGCTTCGGCTGCAGCAAGGGAGCACCTGGCACACCATCAACGCACCCTAGCATCGCTCCCAAGCGTCGAACCCAAGCAGCTACCAGTACCTAGGTCACGAGGGTTCCTACCCCTCTCGTGGTGTCATGTCGGTGCTCCTTACCGGGTGGCCGCCGGCTTGTATGGGCGCACGTCGCTCTCCTCGGCCGCTTCCGGGTTGTTCCCTTTGACATCACACGCTTCTTCGCCTGACTAAGAGAGTCCTATAAGACGCCTCGTCGGCTGGGCTTCGCTGCTCAGTTATTGAGCTCTCTCCATGGTGTCTAGCCGCATCGCGATTTTCTCCTCAGTCTAGTCTTCCTCCGTGTATCCAGACCTCAGCACTTCTTTCCGGTCCTTGCCTCCTTTCAGCCAGCCCTGTCTTCAGATCTGTCTCTGATCCACCATTTTCAGTCCTGTTCTCTTCTTCTCCAGCTTGCCTCCTCCTTTGAAGCTGGTTCATATTCCCTCTTCTTCTATTATATTATATTTTAGCACCCTGCCAACCTCTGTGCTCTTCCATTGCGCAGAGTAGTTTCCAGGGTGCTTACATTCTTTCTCTCTCTCCTATAGGGTGACACGTGGTGACAATGGTGCAGATGTTGCTGTTGGAATCTATGGAAAGTTTTTACATGACCCACCTATCCTTTTATAAAAAAATTAAAATTTAACTTTTTGATGAAAGATCTCCAAAAGATATATTTCCCATAGGAAATTTTAATTTACTTTTAAGTTTAGTTGAGACTTACAGACTTATAACTTAACTCTATCTGCTAATGTTAAATCATGCTTTATCACATAAAAATAACACGTTTTAAGTAGCATTACACCTTAACCCCTTGCGGACCATAGGGAGGTGTAACGCATTGTGATCTACACACCCCAGGTCCTAAAGGTGTTAAAAAGTTGTGTAAGACAATACATGAGGACTCCAGCTGTTTTGAACTACAATTCCTATCTTCCCCAGTCATTGATGGAAATTTAGTCCTAAACAGGTAGAGGGTCTCAAGCTGCCCATCCATCAGTCAAAGGCCAGGCCTCCTACTCTGCAAAAATTGAACAATTTAAGTAAATACATCTTTGTGACGCTTATTCCCATCACTCCTAAGTGAACCAACAAATCTTAATAATGAATAGTTTGCTTTTGATGTTTTCAGTGTTCTCTCAGTTTCTCTGGGCCTGGTAAATTCATCTGGTCTCCTCCTCCTGATCTTTTCTTTCTCTAAATCTCTCACTAATGATCAGTGTCAAATCTACCAAAGAGATGAGAGGAGGCTTATGGGAATTCACCATTTGGCAGCATCAGAGTGTTAAAGATTGACATAGCTGGGAACTCTCCAGATTTGCCCCGGAGACTCTGGTTTTGACACTGCATTACCAGGTCCCCGAGGCTGAGTCTCCAGATGTGTGGAGTTTCTACTGAAATTCTGCCCACCTCTGCTCTTTCCCATTCTGCTCTGCCTACTACCTGCCCAATTCTCCTCCTTCCCCACCCTATTTTTACCACTTTTTTCATGCCTGATAAGCCCCACCCCCACTTGTGGTTAATCCCCACCCCTTTTTTTACACATATCGGGTAATTTTTCTCCCCTCAAGCAGCACCACAGGATGCCCCACTGGGGAGACCACAAATTAAAGTTCCCAGGTATGAGAGCAAAGTCTATTCATGTTACCATAGCAAAAAAAATAGATGTTTGGTAAGAAGCTATTGTACCTATCTCCATTTTGTCCTAGAAGACACTGGCCCCTTTAAACATTTGTCACAGTCTCTCTCTTTTTCTGGCAGCAAAGGGGTCAAGAAAAAGGGACTAAACCAAATTGATCTGTTTGTCTCCATATCTTGGTTTGTTGGAGCAGACGATGTAATAGCATACTCTATTTTTATGTTCCCCCGTGATGTCGTTTTCCATTAACCTCAGAAATAAACCGAGAGAATTTATGTCTGTGGCCGGACAGTTGCCCAGCAGTTATTGTGTGAGCAGCTGGTTTCTGCTGGATCAGTCTCTATTACACAAAAACCAAGATATGAGCCAGAGATTCACACATGAAATCTGATTACTTCTAATTTCCAAAGAAAGCTAGAACAGATTCACTTCTTTCCATGCAGAGATGAATTTGAAGTATTTTAGTCACTGCAGCGGTGGTTGGTTGTGATGGAGGCACAGCTAGATTTATATGGTAATGCGGGAAGTGACATCATAGCATGACATCATGTTCCAGTTCCATAAAAGGGTTGATGCACTAAGTAAAAATGGAGTTATTCTGGTGGAAGCCAACTGCACCACAGAGGACAAATAAACATTTCCAAAATCCCCACTGATTTAAATTAGGCTTTTAATCCCCAGAATGTTCGAGAACTCCCAGGGGAATGCAGAGCAACATGTCAAAGACAGAAAAGAAAACAATCCTGCGCTACTCTATATAAAAAAACGAATGTGGGCACACAGTAGTGTTTTTATATAGAGTAGCGCAGGATTGTTTTCTTGTCTGTCTTTTCACTTTGGGTTTCTGGCCTAATGTTTGGGGGTCTGGAGAACCCCCTCATTCCAATCTGCTTTCTATATATGTATCTTTATAAGTTTCTTAAAGTTGTATTCGTTGTAAGGATATGTTAAGGTGAGTTGGCGCTGTGAGTTTCCTCTTTTTTTTCTTTCGTTGAACATGTCAAAGACCTCTCTAGCAGACATTGTCCGTGCTTATCCGCCATGATTCAGAACTACAGCAGAATTATTTCAGAATCTCTTAGTACATCAACGTCACAGAGTGGTAACCACTAGAGGAACAACTGAGGATGATGGGAGTTCTAGTTCTGCAACAATAACTGGTCAGCCACAGCTGTCCACCAAAGGCAAACCAAAGATTGTTAGTAAAGGGTTCCAAACAAACAATAAAGAGACCTATAATTGGTTTTGTGCAATTCTATGACCCTGTCCAGATGCCTTTGAAGAGTACAGTACTGAGCAACCACTTTACTTCCAGCTGTTGTTTGACTACTTGTCCCATCAGGCAGCTGAGGATGATGGAACAGTAGTCCAACAACAACTGGAGGAAAGCAGATTCTACTGATATAATGAAATGCCCAACAGGAGTAAGCATATCACATTAATGGGGTGGTAGAGTTTGAGGTCCCTGTGATCTGATTGGGACAAAAGGATACAAGGGACGAGCGTCTGGGCAACTGGAGATCCCCTCCCTCTTGGCCCTTGCACAGATCCAACACAATTCATACATTTACTAAAAATCAGTTTGCATTTCATCTGCTATAAGGCCAACATTCATGAATCATCCATAAGAGCAGAGTATCGGATAAGCTGCTCTTCTCTGAGATCATTGACAGATACTTTCTGGTATTCATCAGTGATAGTTCTTATTTCCCTGCTTTGCATATGCAAGCCAGGTGTAGTGGCCCTACCCTAGAGACTTCATGGTAGCGGGCAGTGCCGTCAGCCAAGCACACCGCACCCGCCTAGGAACAGCCAGGCGATTTCTTCAAAGCGCTCTGGGAGGCTGTTTGGGAAAAAGAGGGTGCTGGCACCCAGGAACCCGACATCTAACTAGGAATGAATAGGATTCTGGCTCATAGACCAATCCCTGACACCAGGTTGCTCCAGCCTATATCCCCAGATTGGGAACTGGACTTGGTGGGACACTGGACATGGATTTGATGGACTGAGTTTATGTGAGTGTATACCACCGCAGCTTCTCTATGGAATCTGAAACTGGCAAATGAGAATGGCAGATATAACTAGCAATAATTAACTGATGACTGATCATTTGCCAGATACAATCCAACCACTGACAAATCAGCAGATGAGTAATGTGCAAGGAAATCATCCACTTATGGCCACACCATTGGCTACCTACATTTTCTCCATTGCAACCACAGTTGAATAGATTTACACTTTATGTTTAGGTTCACACTAATAATGAATGAGAAAACCATACAGTCCCACTCATTATTCTGTACAACAATGCAAGAATTCAGAATGTGAAATAGAATTATTCAGCCTCTCTCTGTAGATAATAGATATTTTATATATATACTGAAGTATATATATATATATATATATATATATATATATATATATATATACACACAAGTTTTGACCAGCTTATATTGGTTTAAGCACCCCTCCCACCCCCAGGTGCAAAGCTCATTGTCTCTAGAACACTATATAATGCCTGTCAGAGAGTCTTTCTCCATTAATGAGTAAAGCTGACCAAGATTCAGCTCTCAGGATAAAGTAAATTAAGGTTAGTTAATGCCTAAAGTAGGAGAGATTCAGCTCATAAGACAAAGCATATTAAGGTTAGGTACTTGCCAAAATGAGGTACCTTGGCGTTGGTGGTAAGCTTAGCATTCTATGGCCATATAATGTAACTAAATCCTCATCTTTAATATAGTAGTGATATGCAGGCACAATGCCACAGAGTAAAGGGTTAATAGTGATGAAAATTTGGATGTGCACCAATACTTTGTATATTTGCTTTTAGCTATTTTGGTCAAAACTGGTTGCACTCCAGCAATTTTAAATGTGTGTTTTTTCTTTGGGTGTGCTTACCAAAATCTGGACTGGAAATATATATATATATATATATATATATATATATATATATATACACACACACACACACTAGTAGGAAAGCCCGTATACACGGACTCCGCTGCTGCCCCACTGCGGCCTCGACTGCTGCCCTGGAGCCGGGAGCACAGACAGCCTGTGAGCCGTCCGGAGCGCCCCACTATGGATCAGCGCGTTCGGCCAGTCCCTACTGCACATGACTGCATCGTTCCGGCAGTCTCTACTGCGCATGTGCGGTTTCACACACATATATATGATGCGAAGCAGCAGCATTGCTATTTTGGATGCTGGCCAGCTTATGTTGTCAGTATAGGAGAATCTTATCTATCATGCCTTCCTTTAAAACAGTCCCATACACTTCCTGTTTGCTAGATTATTGAGTTTACTCCTGTGATCGTGCATTACTTGTGCTGCTGGCTGCTTTATGTGTACCACACCTGGATTGATCCTCACTATGACTTCTCCGCTCTCTGGTAATAAGACCTGTTATATTAGGCTATACCTGCTTTTCACTTCTGGTTGTGTCTCATGTTTAGCCTATTCCTAATCTATGCCCCCTGATTTCTGCCATGATTCACTACCATACCTCCCAAGTGTCCCTCTTTAAGACCCAAATCCCTCTGTCCCTCTTTTTAGGAGATCAGATTGTGTGGTGTGTGTATATAAGTGTATCACATTGCTCCACAGCAATTAAACTCACATTATTGTTTGTTTAAATGTCAGTATATGTGTTTATAAATCAGTGTGTGTAAATAAAATACTCTGATCTTGTTCTAAATCATTTATTAGGTTACACAAGGAGGTGACAATAGGTCATAAAATAGCTTAAAAATTCCTGGTAATGCCCCGCCCACCAGCCACGCCTCCAGAAACACCCCCTAAAACACAAGTGTCCCTCTTTGGCAATTTGAAATGTTGGGAGGTATGCACTACTGATTATGATTCCTGCTTGGCGTGACTACATTTAATCTCTACTCCTTGGTAATAAAACCTCTGCCATAATGCATTATTTCTGCTTACATCAAGCGTTCTTGTACAAGTCCTTTTGATCTTTCAAACCCGGGGGTTAACCTGTGAGTGCAACTGGCTGTGTGGGTGAAGATTTGTAGTTCCTACTACCCGATTCCTTTCTCTGGAACAGAAACCACTACAGTGTCTGTCTAAGTGCTGTTTGAAGGACTCCTACCTGGTTAAGCTCTTCTGTTTAACAAATTAAAAGCCACTTATTTATAGAAGCACGATACAGAATGTTTGTTTGGACAATAAATTACTTAATGTTTAAGAGCAGTTACTATAATAGACGAGGATATGCACCATTAGCAATGCATTTATTTTTGTAGCTCCAGAAAGCACTGATCCAGGAGCCTTGTACAGTTAAATACTCCTCTCTCAATATTTACAGTGCTTCTGAAAGACAGGAGAATTTAAAAGTGAATTAACCCTGTGAGTGCCAGAGGGGTACCCCTCTGGCACTCAAAGGGTTAAACACAGGAAGAAAATATATGTGTGTGCGAGACAATGTGTGTGCTCTGTGTGTATCTGTGTGAGACTGTGTGTGTGTGTGTGAGAGAGAGAGAGAGAGAGAGAGAGAGAAATAGACTGTGTGCAATGGTATGTGTAGGTCTGTGTGAGACTGTGGGTATGGGATACAGTGTGTGTGTGTGTGTGAGAGAGAGAGAAATAGACTGCATGCAATGGTATGTGTAGGTCTACGTGAGACTATGGGTATGGGATACAGTGTTTGTGTGTGTGTGCACAAGTATGTGCGTGTAAGAGAGTACATCTATGGGTGTGTGATAGGGATGCACTGATACCATTTTTTTAAGACTGAATACGAGTACCGATACTTTCCCCAAGTACTCACCGATACCAATTACTGATACTTTTTTTGCAATGCCATTTGACAGTTTTCCAAGGGGAGGTGAGAGGGTGCAGTGGAACTGAGTGGGAGATGGGGGGGCTGAGGGGTAGCAGGGGAACTGAATGGGATAAGTGGGGGGGCTGGGGAGAACTGAATTGGAGAAGTGGGGGGATGGGGAGAACTGAGTGAGAGAAGTAGGGGGGCTGAGAGGGAGAAGTGGGGAGGCTGAGTGGGAGATGGGGGGGCTCTCAATGGGGCTAATGCATGGCAATGGGGCTAATGCACGGCAATGGGGCTGATGCATGGTGTAACGGATCCTACCCGTTACTGGGAGCTCTTGTCTGGGCATGGCATTTATTCACCCCTGGGCCCAAGGATTATGGATATTGGACACTCCTTTGTGCCCTGGCATACGATCTCTCAAGCCCTTATCCTGGACTAAGAGACTTTGGCTAGCCTTATGTGGATAGGCAGCTGTACCAGAGTAAAGAACAATTCAAGGCTTGGGTGCTGCAAACTCTTCTGACCTGCAAAGGGTTAATCATTTGAGTTTGAGCATATTTACTTTCAATATGTATTGTAGTCCCCCAAGCCTTTTGCTTAATTACTCAAGTCATTGTATTGAGCACTGTCTTGTGGCCCCCTGCTGTGTGATTAATCCAATCATGTCTGCCCTATTATGTTTCCCTGAATCATTTGTTGTTGGTTCTTGGACCCTTTGTGGTGACTGAATTATCCCTGTGACTACTCCATTGTATTCTGCCCTACCATTTGCTGTGTCCTATTGATGAACTGTGATTGAATTAAGTCTCCTGTACTGTGCTCCAAGTTAGTGTGGTTTGAAACTGTATAAATATGTGTGGTTTGTTTCAATAAAGAGAGTTCTGTTTTGGAGTGAACAAGGAGTCCTGGAGTCTTGTATTGCTTATGGTCTAAAGTATCCACTCTGATACCCATCTGCGCCAAGTATCCTGAATCGCCGACCGCCTGCTGCCAGTTTCCTGCGACCTAACTTCGTGGACTGTCAGGCGGCGACGTGGACTCTTCCTTGCTTCCCTGCTTCCAGCGATCCTGTGGCTGTTTCCAGTGACTGTTCATACTCCAACTGGTGCACCTGACAGCGCTTATCTGGCATTGAGAAGGAGAGACCCAGGAACGACGGCGGAAGGCAACGCGGTCCCTTCCCAGCTTCCGTTACACATGGCAATGGGGCTGATGCATGGCAATGGGGCTGAAGCCATGGCTTTCTGCAAAAGAACAGTGAGATTGTGCCAGGGTCTCCCTGGAAAGCTACAAAGAAGTTTACAGCTTGTCCAGTCTGTGCCAAGCTGCAGCTTCTGCCTGCCTTACCCTCCAGCTACCCACTGTAATTTCCGCCTCTGCCAGGGGCTCGCTGTTCTCTCGTGAGCCCTGGCAGAGGTCAGCGTTGGAGAGTTGCCATGGTAACCCGCGGCAACGCTCCGACGCTGCAGGAGGGAGATAGGCGCCCAGGGAGCAGCTCCCTGGGCTCCCTCTCTGCAGCACCGACCCTGACACAGGGTATCAGTGCTGGCATAGGCCTCATTTGCGCGAGTACAAGTACTTGTGCAAATGTCGGTATCAGCACCGATACCGATACCAGTATCGGTATCAGTGCAACCCTAGTGTGAGACAGAGAGACAGTGTGCAATCCTGCTCCAGATGTGGGCTTCTTCTAAGCAAATAGAGAAAGAATTATTGATCGCTCTGGAAGGTACTAAGAATGATTTAACTGTGAGGGATAGACATAAAGCTAAACTGAAGCTGGTGAACAGTAAATCTAAATTGTTGCCTCTTTCAGCGTCCTTCTTTAGATGGGAGACAACAGAACAATATTTAATTAATAAAATGAATGAGAGAGGAATAGAGGTCTTGAATGACTTCATTTTCTGAGATAGATTAGTGGAATGGGATTTTATTAAAGGTATTTTAAAGAGATGTTTAGCTCAAGAGATTGTTTTTTGCAACCATTCAGGAAACGGTGGGAAAATATTTAGGGGAATTTAGAGAAACGAGCCTAACAAATTTTGAGAGATTTTTTAGACAATGGTTCCCTCCTTCTAAATCTATCTCCTCTTTATACAAGACTAGCGTAAAAGCCCGTGAACACAAGCCAAGGTCAGGGTGATGTTAACCCTTTGAGTGCTTTGCAATGCGTTGCGTACCCCACTGGCACTCAAAAGGTTAAGAGGCCGGTCCTGCTCTGCATACTGCAGCCGCCTCACTGGCAGCGTACGTGATGCAGTCATGCACTGTAGAGACTGCGGGAACGCACAGAATGCTCCCAGCACAGAACTCCCAGCATTCTGTGCTCCCAGCATTCTGTGCGTTCGGGCAGTCTCTACTGCGCATGACTGCATCGGACAAACATTCTAGCATTTTATTATATGGGATTTTGTTACATAACAATGATAAACTAGATTGCCAAAAAACTTGGGAGTTTATGCTGGAAGAGATGCTGATCTAGAAAGATTGGTCCATTCTATGGAAAATAATTTATAAGAACAGCATTAAAGGAGCAGTAAACTTTTTTTATGAAAACACATATTTTATAGAGCATTTCCTGCTGAATAAAACAAGGTCACTCCCATCGCTGTCAGATGTTTTATTCAAAAATTATAGCAGTTTAAATAACCAGGAAGTGAATTTACTGTGTTTACTTCCTGATAGTTCTAACTGACAGGAAGTGACAGGCAGTGTCTATCACATTCTATGGAGAACTGTATGTCTCTGACTTTTATGACTTTCCTCTCCATTAGAATCTAACAGGAAATCTAATTAGAATTAGACCACTAGAGGGCACTGCTAATGTAAAAAAACATGGGTTTAAACTGTAATAACTCTGGAAATATAAATCTCTCGGCAGTGGGAGTACCCTTATTTTACTCAATAGGAAAATCCCTACAATATATATTATTTCATAAAAAAAGTTTACTGCTCCTTTAATATGAACTCAATTGAACAACTATACAAAATGTTTCAGTTGACTTATTTGGTGCCTGGTAAACTGGCACTAATGTATAACATACCTCCCAACATTTCAAATTGCCAAAGAGGGACACTTGTGTTCTAGGGGGTGTTGCTGGGGGCGTGGCTGGTGGGTGGGGCATTACCGAGAATTTTTCGTCTATTTCATGACCTATTGACACCTCCTTGTGTAACCTAAAAATTGACTTATAACAAGACCAAAGTGTTTTATTTACACAGACTAATTTATAAACACATATACTGACGTTTAAACAAACAATAATTTGAGTTTTATTGCTGTAGAACAATTCAATACACTTATATACACACCACACAGTCTGATCACCTAAAAAGAGGGACATCAGGGTGGAAAAGAGGGACAGAGGGATTTGGGTCTAAAAGAGGGACAGTCCCTCCTAAAGAGGGACACTTGGGAGGTATGTGTATAAAGATGCTACCAATGTCTGTTTTAGGGGATGTCAGAAGAGAGGGATCTTTCTAAATGTTTGGTGGGATGTGGGAAAGTTAATATAAACTGGGACAAAGTTAACATATTACTTTCCCAAATTCTAAATAGAAAAATAAAGCTTAATAGAGGGGAGGCATTATTGGGTAGAAGGGATCGAGAGGATAGAAAATTTGAGGACAAATTGGTTCTTAGTATATGCTCGGGTGCTAGATTGTCTATCGCCTCACGATGGAAAAAATTATAGATCCCCTGGAGTTGTGTTAGCTAAAATAAATTCAGTTTGTATTAATGAATATTTTTCATCTACTAGGTTATGTCAGTTTGATAAAGTTTTGTTCACATGGTCTCTGTGGATAGAAAGTAGACATGGTCAAGCCTACAGATTATTATTGAGAGCGTAATAACGCTCCTCTGGTCGGTGTAAACAAAAAATTGTCTTGTTAAATATTTATTTATTGTAAATTTTATGGGCATCTTGAATCTCTAATGTTATACAAGTTAGATTAATAATTTAAAACAACAATAAATGCATGAAATTTTTTAAAAGTGTGTGGGTCTGAGAGAGAGGCAGTGTGTGTCTGTGAGTGTGGATGTGAGTGAGTGAGAGTGTGTGTGCGTCTGAGAGAGAGGCAGTGTGTGTCTGTGAATGTGGATGTGAGTGAGTGAGAGTGTATGTGTGTGTGTCAGAGAGAGGCAGTGTGTGTCTGTGAATGTGAGTGAGTGAGTGAGTGTGTGCATCTGAGAGAGAGGCAGTGTGTGTCTGTGAATGTGAGTGAGAGTGTATGTATGTGTGTGTGTGTTTATGTGTGTGTCTTATAGAGAGGCAGTGTGTGTGTCTGTGAGTGTGGATGTGAGTGAGTGAAAGTGTATGTGTATGTATGTGTGTGGGTGTGTCAGAGAGAGAGGCAGTGTGTGTCTGTGAATGTGGGTGAGTGAGAGTGTATGTTTGTGTGTGTATGTGTATGTGTCTGAGAGAGAGGCAGTGTGTGTCTGTGAATGTAGATGTGTGTGAGTGTGTGTGTGAGAGAGAGAGGCATTGTGTGTGTGTATGTATGTGTGTGTGTATGTGTGTGTCTTATAGAGAGGCAGTGTGTGTGTTTATGTGTGTGTCTTATAGAGAGGCAGTGTTTGTCTGTGAATGTGGATGTGGATGTGATTGAGTAAGAGTGTGTGTGCGTCTGAGAGCGAGGCAGTGTGTGTCTGTGAATGTGGATGTGAGTGAGAGTGTATGTGTGTGTCTGAGAGAGAGGCAGTGTGTGTCTGTGAATGTAGATGTGAGTGAGTGTGTGTGTGTGTGTGTGTGTGTGTTTATATATGTGTGTGTGTGTCAGAGAGAGGCAGTGTGTGTCTGTGAGTGTAGATGTGAGTGAGTGAAAGTGTATGTGTATGTATGTGTGTGTGTCTGAGAGAGAGGCAGTGTGTGTCTGTGAATGTAGATGTGAGTGAGTGAATGTGTGTGTGTGTGTGTGAGAGAGAGAGAGAGGCAGGGTTAAGAGCCCCATTCAAATTAATGAGAATTTTAATCTCTATCCCACCATGGTGCAGATGATGTGCTCCAGAACTGCATCACTTTATCTTGCGGATATTGGCCCTAAATCCCTAGACTTGCTTTCTAATGTATGTATAGACCGCTGTGCTCCTGTTCCACACAGCCACTATCTATTTATCTTATATCTATATCTATCTGTCTATCTATCTATGTTATATATATCTAATATGAATCTATCTATCTCATATCTATCTATCTATCTCATATCTATCTATCTATCTATCTATCTATCTATCTATCTATCTCATATCTATCTATCTATCTATCTATCTATCTATCTATCTATCTATCTATCTCATATCTATCTATCTATCTATCTATCTATCTATCTCATATCTATCTATCTCATATCTATCTATCTCATATCTGTCTGTCTGTCATATATCTCTATCTCTATATAAATATATATATGCTTTGCAAAATGCTCTGTAATGTAAAGAGTTACTTGTAGATATCAGTTGAGCAGCCCGTGTTCCATGTACAATAAAAACCTGTTATTTTGTAGCCACAGATATCACCGTGACATTTCCCCCTCTGTGAGTCCATTTATACCTTCACACTTGTACATTTTCCAGACCTCTGTTTCAATCAGAAAAAGTTTCCACAAAGGAATCAATCATTGGTGCAGTCTGGAAAACCTCATTGTGTACGAATATGGAAATAAATGATATATCCATATATTCTCTCCAGGAGATCTGCAGGGCTGGTGTAGCTTCCTGAAGCCCATAATGGGCTGTGTGCTCAAACAAAACCCAGAAGGATTGTGGCGAACACCAACTGATACACAGGAAACACATAAAAATCCCCATTGATTTAAATGGGGTATTTAACCCTTTGAATGCTAGATAGGTCTTTAGCATTCAAGTGGTTAAAATCCCCATTTAACTCAATGGGTTTTTGATTTGCTTCCCATTCTCCAGATGTGTTGCTCTAGAGTTGCCTCACCAAGGGAGGGCTGGCCTGGGGGGCACGGGGGCAATTGCCCCCTGGGCCAGTCATATGTCTGGGCTGGTGCGCCACTCCCGCTTGTTGCTGCAAATGGAGCTACACTAGTGATACCACAGAGCTTACAACTGAAATGGAGCTACAATCCAAGTGGAGCTACTCTAGAAGCATAACCCATGTCTCTTGTAAGTTCTATGGTACCACCACAGCTGGGAACTCTCCGGATGTGTACCGGTTTTCATAACAGATGAGAGTTGGTACCGTGTTAGCCGTATAAATACAGGAGGCAGATATAGTTGATCTGGACTGCATTCTGTTATCTGATTTCCATGCTAAACAATGTGATGTGTACTTGTATTTAAGAGGGATGTTTTCAAATTTATCTGTATAACATGCCTGAGGAAGAGACCTAAGGTCTTGAAAGCTTGCATTTAAATCTGCTTAGTTAGCCAATAAAAGGTATCAAAAACTATATCTGCCACCGGTTTTCACACACCGGCGTCTCGGATTACACCTCAATGTGATTGATATCTCTCTCCCGTCTCTAGTCCGTCAAATCGCTTGTACCAATCACTGCAATATCCTATTAGATCGATACTTCTAAATAATAACAACCCCTTGCCTTCGGCTCCAGTCTGCCACTCTGTGTCACCCTGTGTCCAACGCGTTTCAAGACCCCTCCAGTCTCTTCTTCAGGGAGCCAATTTTCAAAATAAAGCTCAAAACCTACCTCTCCCTATATACTCCTAAAACTACTATATCCATGCACAATGTGGGTGGTTTCGGGTTTATTATTTAATATTGGATATATGGATTTTGGATATAGTACAATAGTGTTTATTATGCACAATGTGGGTGGTTTCGGGTTTATTATTTAAAGGCACAGTCTGTACTATTTTTGGATGGTTAGGATCTATTGAAAATTTACCTGTATCCCCAATGCAGTGGATAACTGTATTTCTGCTTTTTTTTTGTAGGGACAGATTATATATATGTGTTTATTTTTCATAGATTTTCATTCATGGCATGTGCCTCATGGGGAGGCGTTGGAATGTCATTGACCCTTTAGGGGCTTGGGAGGCATGGGGCGCATTGTGATACGGTGCGTGGCATGCCTCCATGGGCGTCCGGAGCGGGGGCAAGGGGGGCACTTGCCCCCCCTACAATTACCCCCCTCCATATAAATAAAGGGGCTAGATGGGCTGGCCTGGGGGTCATATTATAGCTTTGCCCCCCCCCCCCCGGAAAAATGTCTACGGACACCACTGCATACCTCTCTGGTGCTCTGGGAATGAGGTACATGGGCATTTGCCCAATGTGGATAATTAAGTATGTTGATAATTAAGTATGGCTCCTTTAATATAATGTTTTTCTCCTGAAGTAGTGAGGATGTAGTAGGAAGACAGGTGATAGTAATAGAATGCGAGGAGTTTTAGGAGTATATAGGGAGAGGTAGGTTTTGAGCTTTATTTTGAAAATTGGCTCCCTGAAGAAGAGACTGGAGGGATCTTGAAACGCGTTGGAGGGTGACACAGAGTGGCAGACTGGAGCCGAAGGCAAGTCGGTGTTGATATTTAGAAGTATTGAACTAATAGGATATTGCAGAGATTGGCACGAGCGATTCGACAGACTACAGATGGGAGAGACAGATCAACCACATGGAGGTGTAATCTGGGACGCCGGTGTGAGGTTGAAGAGTGTGATTACAGAGACGTGCAGAGACGCAACTCCAGGTAGCAAGCATTCTCCTGTTATGAATTTGAAAAACGCTGAATTACAGCAACGAGAGGCACTCCAGCTGAGGATTCCATCGAATGTGGAAGGCACCAGATAAGTAGAGGGTGGATATAAGGGTGTAGAAGAATGTATTTGTTGAAGATATAATTTCATGTATGTGAACACACTACACCACTGTAATTAATCCAGCTGTGCGGTGCACCACGGGGCATATAAAAACTTACCTCTAAGAAGAACTGCCTCCGTACAGATATATTGTCTGTGCAACAATCAAGTCTTTCATATGATCGAATCTATACAACACAACATATAGTGTGAACATGATCACATGTGTGACAGTAAAATGTGGAATTCCCAGTAAATAGCCATTTACATCATTGCCCTTAAGGGACTGTCTGCTTGAAGATATTGGCAGTTGGTGAATTGTGCCATAAGATGACTCATCTATACTATCCTATATAATAATTCCCTAAATCGTGTGTAACACTGCGACATGTGCAGTAGAGACTGCCAGCGCCGCGGCTGATACAAAGCTGGGCGCTATGAAGGAGTGTCCAACTCTATATCAGCCATGGCGCGGGCAGTCTCTACTGTGCGTGACTGCCCCGCAGCCAGGTGGCATTGGCACTGTGGTCCGTGTAACGGGCTGTTCAACTAGTATACAATAATTGATAAGACGCTCCACTCTATGTCATTATTATATTTTTGATATCTTTTTTCCAAAGTTTTTCTTTTTAAATATATATACATTTTTTATATATATTTATTTGAAATCTTTTATTTTTTTTTTTTTTTTTTACTTATGCCGGTATATAGACAGGGACAGGAAGTGCATTTTCTATTTAGAATGGGATGCGTATAGTGTAGAGTTATAGCGTTAGTGAGGACGTATGTTGTATTACACTGTTGCATTTTTTTGATCTTATACTGTGACACTTTGTTGCCAGGGGATAGAATGAGCATCACCCATTGGCTACATTGTGTAGAGCAATTATAGGGATTGATCTGTGATATCCCAGTCTTGTGTGAGTGTCTGTGGTGCTACAGAGAATAATTCCGGCACTCCCTATTAAGTACATTTTGTGTATTTTATATTTTTATTGTGTATTTTATATTGTTATGCATAGGCAGTATCATCCCTCTATAGTGAAGGGTGGTATAACTGGTGTTTTTTCAACCCTCTGGTAATTTGTTCATGTGATATTGTTGATTATTTGCTACTAGTTGAAGAGCCCGTTACACGGGCCACAGTGCCACTGCCACCCGGTCATGGGGCAGGCATGAGCAGTAGAGACTGCCCGCACCGCGGCTGATACAGAACTGGAGGCTCCTTCGGAGCTCCCCGCTCTGTATCAGCCGCTGCGCGGTCAGTCTCTACTGCTCATGACTGCAGCACGCGCAGCAGTGTCTACTGCACATGACTGCATTGTTACACACAATTTAGCAAATTATTATATATGATGATGATATGGTGGTTGAAATAAACCTTTTGAACATTTTTTTCTCTCCAATTATTCATATTAATTTGATGTAGTTTTATTTGAGCTATATTATTTATATTGCTTCTTTTCTCTGTTGCCACTGATTTCTTTAGTTTGGAGGGGTCCTACAACTATTTGAGCGCCTAATCAGTTGTTTTTAAGATTTTATTCTTTTTGGAATCCGTGGAGTTGGGATTTAGGTGGGGCAGCTGGTAGTTGTTCACCTCCTGTTCCGTTTGATTAGCGCCACCCAAGTTGTTTATTTACTAAAACAAAAACCAACCTGCACTCCTGCATATAAATAATCCTAATGTGCACCCTGTATAAAGCATATATTATACCGCTGTATTAATAAACGTGATGTTTTAGTTGCATAGTTTGGCCAAAATATGTTTAATCCCTTGAGTGCCAGAGGGGTACGTATTGCTCTGAAATGCGTTGCGTACCCCTCTGGCACTAAAAGGGTTAAGCTCGCCCACCACATCATGGTACCCCAAAATCAGGACTGTCCCTATGCATTTTTTTTCCTCTTTTTTTATTTTATAGAAAATGCTCCTGACAATTTCTTGTGAACGCATAGAGCCTACTACCTAATTACAAAGATTTAAACACACAATTTTGAATCTTAATTAAAAATACTCCTGTGAACTCCTGTAAATAAACACTTAGAGCCTATTTTAAAAACATGTAGACACACAACATCTAATACCTTTAGGGTAGGACTCACCTGCTGTTACAGCTTACCTTGACGTCAGCATCATTTGCAGGCGTGAGGCTTCGAGCATACAGCAGGCCTCTGTTTTATCTGTTTGCTTCCTGTAGTCGCCTCCTACCTACTTCCTTCTACCTACTTCCTCCCTCTTATCTGCTCCGCACACATACTTCCTGTGAAGGGTTTTAAAAGGCAGACTGAGTCCTGATTCAGTTGCCCTTGCATTGTTGTTCATAGCAGTTCTATTACCTTGGGCTCTGTGTAGGGCCTGGATAGTCTTCCATCCATCCTGGTGCTGACCTGTGGCTCTGTCTGACTATTCTTTTGCTTATCCCTATAGTGGACACCCAACCTGGTGCAGACCTGTGGCTCTGGCTGACTACCTGAACTGTGTATGACCTGGCTTGTCTGACTACCCCCTCTGGTGCTGACTTGTGGCTCTGTCTGGCTATTCTTACGTTTGTTCCTTCTACCTAGCAGGCACCCAACCTAGTGCGCACCTGGAGCTCTGGTAGTCTAAGCTCTGATACTGACTGCAGGCGTGAGTCAGCTATCATTTTCCCATACTGACTGCAGGCGTGAGTCAGTTCGCTCCATACTGACTGCAGGCGTAAGTCAGATATTGCTCCCTACTGACTGCAGGCGTGAGTCGGTACACCCGTTACATCGGATCAAGATCCTGAGTTCCGGTTCCTGCTCCTGGTTCCAGTTGAGACTACCAGTGGCTAAGGCCTAGTCTCCAGCAGTGTGGTCCAGCTTTGCAGCCTATTATTCCTGATAATATTGCTTGCTGGCTGGTAACCCTCAGATTGTTCCTGTTGTACATATTGTTATTTCTATCATAAATAAATTGCATTAACTATACCATACTGACTCCTGAACTTCTCTGGGTAACCGTGACACCTGCTTTTCAAACAGTAGTGGCCTGCAGTGAGTGGGTGGAAGACCAGGAAGACTGAAAAACTATCAGTCCCATTTATAGGTCTTTTCCACACACACCTACAAGTCACATGGGGTTTGCAATTGCTTGAACTGCAAAAAGACATGGACCAAGTAAATCAAACAAAAGGCCAAACACCAATTTACTCACCATAACAAATAATTTTCAGATACTTGTATAATGAGCTTAGTGCTGGACCTCTCCACACCATAAGATAGCCCTAAAATATCCTATATAATAATTTGCTAAACCGTGTGTAACGACAAAGGTATGTGCAGTAGAGACTGCCCGCGCCATGGCTGATACAGAGCTGGACGCTCCTTCGCACGCCGAAGGAGCGTCCAGCTCTGTATCAGCCGCGGTGCGGGCAGTCTCTACTGCGCATGACTGCCCTGCGACCGGGTGGCAGTGGCACTGTGGCCCGTGTAACGGGCTTTTCAACTAGTATATATATATAAATACACATAGTATTGCAGACAGGGACTACAGAAAATGCACACCGTTATGCGTTCATAATGTTTATTGAATGATATAAAAATGTATACATAAAAAACAAAATCATACAAAGATCTATTAAAGCAGCAGTAAACTTTTTTTATGAAAAAATATGTATTGTAGGGATTTTCCTATTAAGTAAAATAAGGGTACTCCCACTGTCCAGAGATTTATATTTCCAGAGTTATTACAGTTTAAAACTATGTTTTTTTACATTAGCAGTGCCCTCTAGTGGTCAAATTCTAATTAGATTTCCTGTTAGATTCTAATGGAGAGGAAAGTCAGAAAAGTCAGAGACATACAGTTCTCCATAGAATGTGATAGAAACTTCCTGTCACTTCCTGTCAGTTAGAACTATCAGGAAGTAAACACAGTAAATTCACTTCCTGATTATTTAAACTGCTATACATTTTGAATAAAACACCTGACAGCGATGAGAGTGACCTTGTTTTATTCAGCAGGAAATGCTCTGTAAAATATGTGTTTTCATAAAAAATGTTTACTGCTCCTTTAAAGATTCCTATAGGGAAGATAACATTTTATAATGGGTAAAGTGTGAACTAAAGCACCAAACCAGAGTGCTAGGAACACACTTGGGTAATTAAATAATCTCTATTAAGAAATAGGGTAACAACGTAGTATATTGAGCTAAGTTATAAGTACACATTCAAATCGTTTTATGTTCAAAATGAATGAGTTCCAATAGATACACACTAGTGGTCTTAACGGCTCAAAAAATATATATACAATGTAGCAACTAGATGCTTCAAGTTTAGAAGCAACAGTGGGCTATATTACCATCAAAAATAATGATACACAAAACATATATAGTTAAAAATTCAAATAAATATAAAAAGACTTACATAAGTTATAAGTAGTCCAAGCACTGACCCACACCACAAAGCCGGCTGGGAATGAAATATCATGCAACACGTTTCGCAAACAGTGCTTTTTCAGTGATTGGATATTCTTATGAATGCATAACGGTGTAAATTTCCTGTATTCCCTGTCTGTAATATTGTGCAAATAAATATTTTAGGACTGTCTCTTGGTGTGCAGAGGACCAGCGCCAAGCTTGTTATACAAGTATCTGTTTCTGGTTTAATTTGAGCGGATTGTTCAGTTGTATACCACCAGAGCATATGGCAGAAAGGAATATTCCCTACCTCCCTCCATTTACTACAGCCTTGATCCACTTAAAGGGATAGTAATACTTCGTTTTAACTTTATTTCATTTTGTAGGCATTAAAAAAACATGAAGAACGATATAAGTCTTATCTCTCAAACCTTTATGGTTTGAGAGATATTCACAATCAAAGTTTCCCCCTCCCGCCCCTTTTACCTAGTGTAAGCCATCTCTTCTCAGATGTGGAATCTGGTTGTAAGACCAGACAGATAAAAGCAGGGGACAATCTTCGTCCAAGATGTCTGCTAGCGTGCCTGGCCGCCAGTCTCAGAAGAAGTAGGATTTCTTAATAACGCTTTACTAGGGTGACCACGTGTCCCGGAATGCCTGGTACTGTCCTTTAATTGTGGTCTGTGTCCCGCGTCCCGAGCCATCCCCCATTGGGACAATAAAGAGTCCCGGAATGAAGCCAAGTAAGTGACTCAGAGAGGCAGCACATACGGTCTGCCATTTAGTATTGCAACGATCAACGTCAGTAACACATACCAGCCCACCAGCCAATGAAGGAGGACTGGAGAGTCAGAGTATTTGTACAATGGTGCTCATTGGCTGGCTCCTGGTGTGTGCATGTGTGAGTCACAGTGGTGCTTACGTGAGGAGCGATGCAGATTTGGTTTTAAGTTGGTTTGTGAGGTTGTCTTAAAGGATAGTAATACGTCATTTTATCTTTATTTTATTTTGTAGGCATTAAAAAAACATGAAGAACGATATAAGTCTTATTTCTCAAACCTTTATGGTTTGAGAGATATTCACAAGCAAAGTTTCCCCTCCCACCCCCTTTACCTTGTGTAAGCCATCTCTTCTCAGATGTGGAATCCAGTCCATAGACCAGACAGATAACAGAAGGGGACAATCTTCTTCCTATGAGAACAATGAAAGCCCTTCCCCCCTTGACACGTTTTTCAGGTTTTTCCCTTATCTTAATTGAAGATTGTCCCTCTCTGCAATCTACCTGGGCACCTCCCTTCTGATCTGGCTGAGCAGTGTTACATCAGTAAAAGGGACGGGAGGGGGATACTTTGTCATTGAATTACTCTGGAACTACAACTCTGACAGAATTGAAATAACACTCTCCAAAGTCCAAATACTATGATGATTAATTAGAGCTGCTTTTATTATGAAACATTACTATCCCTTTAAGCGTGCAACTTGATGTTTGCAAGACTTTTTGGCTAGTGTGGTAGTATCCCAGCACCTCCTCTAGAATTAAGAACATATAATTTTCATATACAAAGTAAGAAGCCAAGTGCACAGATACAATGCTACAATTAGCCTTAACAGCCACCTTTATAGCCCTAACTCCTCCCATTTTCCACGCCTGTCCCTACAGAACCTGACTATCATCCATTCTCCCTTTCCCACTGCCAGGAAGATGGACAGCCCATCTCACATTGTTCTCCCCTTGGCGGGCTCATCCTCCCCAAAGCAAAGGGGGAACAGGAAGGCTGGCATGGCCCCTTATGTTAGTTTCAGGCCCAAATCAGGCCCTTCGCTATTTATTTTGCTTTAGGGTTTGGCATTACTTTTGGGGGTTTGGAGAATCCCTTTAGTCATTGTTGCTATTTATGCCTTATTCACTTGGGTTCTTGTTTTGTATTTGCAAAGTAAATGTATATGTTATGGTGAGTTGGTTGGTGTTTGGCCTTTAGTTCCATGTCTTTTTGCAGTTCAAGGCAATTGCAAACCCAATGTGGCTTGTAGGGTTGTGTGGAAAAGGTATCCATTTGAAGTGCTGCATGTAAAGTTTGGCTTCATAAAATGACGCATGTATTCGGCCGTGTCATTTAAAGTGTCGCAATTACAGTTATGGGTTTTGGGTTGTTTTTAGTGGCTTTTGGGTGGGGTTTTGGGTTGGTTTTGGTGAGTTTTGTGGGTTTTGGGTTGATTTTCTATGTATGTTTTGTTGGGTTTTGAGTATGTTTTGTTGGGTTTTGGGTTGCTTTTTGGGTATGTTTCGGTGGGTTTTGGATTGGGTTTTGGGTTGGGTTTTGGGTTGGGTTTTGGGTTGGTTTTCTGGGTATGTTTTGTTGGGTTTTGGGTATGTTTTGTTGGGTTTTGGGTTGCTTTTTGGGTATGTTTCGGCGGGTTTGGGATTGGGCTTTGGGTTGAGTTTTGGGTTGGGTTTTTTGGGTTTTGGGTAGGGTTTGGGGGTTTTGGTTTGGTTTTGTGGGTTTTGGGTTGGGTTTTGGGTTGGTTTTCTGGGTATGTTTTGTTGGGTTTTGGGTATGTTTCGGTGGGTTTTGGATTGGGTTTTGTGTTGGTTTTCTGGGTATGTTTTGTTGTGTTTTGGGTGTGTTTTGGTGGGTTTTGGGTTTCTTTTTGGGTATGTTTCGGTGGGTTTTGGGTTGGGTTTTGTGGGCTTTGGGTTGGTTTTGGTTTGCTTTTGGTGGCTTTTGGGTGGGGGTTTGGGTTGGTTTTGTGCATTTTGGGTTGGTTTTTGGGTTGGGCTTTGTGTCGGTTTTCTGGGTATGCTTCTGTGGGTTTTGGATTGGGATTTGTGGGTTTTGGGTTGGTTGTTTGCTAGGGTTTTGGGTTGGTTTTGGTGAGTTTTGGGTTGGTTTTCTGGGTATGGTTTGTTGGGTTTTGGGTTGCTTTTTGGGTATGTTTCGGCGGGTTTGGGATTGGGCTTTGGGTTGAGTTTTGGGTTGGGTTTTGGGTTGGGTTTTTTGGGTTTTGGGTAGGGTTTGGGGGATTTTGGGTTGGTTTTGTGGGTTTTGGGTTGGGTTTTGGGTTGGTTTTCTATGTTTTGTTGGGTTTTGGGTATGTTTCGGTGGGTTTTGGATTGGGTTTTGTGTTGGTTTTCTGGGTATGTTTTGTTGTGTTTTGGGTGTGTTTTGGTGAGTTTTGGGTTGCTTTTTGGGTATGTTTCGGTGGGTTTTGGATTGGGTTTTGGGCTGGGGTTTGTGAGTTTTGGGTTGGTTTTGTTGGGTTTTGGGATACCGATTTGACCCATATTGTGTCAATATTGCACCCATATTGCGTCCTTAATGCACCCATATTGTGCCAATATTGTTCCCATATTGCAACCATATTGCGTCACTATTGAACACAAATTGCGTCATTATTGCACCCATATTGCGTCCTTAATGCACCCAAATTGCGTCAGTATTGCACCCATATTGCATCAATATTGTTCCCATATTGCACCCATATTGTGTCAGTATTGAACCCAAATTGTCTTATTATTGCAAACAAATTGCGCCAGTATTGCACCCATATTGCACCAATATTTTTCCCATATTGCACCCATATTGCGTCAGTATTGAACCCAAATTGCGTTAGTATTGCACCCATATTGCGTCAATATTGCACCCATATTGTGTCCTTAATGCACCCAAATTGCATCAGTATTGAACCCAAATTGGTCCAGTATTGCATCAGTGTTGCACTCATATTGCACCAATATTGTTCCCATATTGCACCCATATTGTGTCAGTATTGAACCCAAATTGCTTCAGTATTGCACCCATATTGCGTCAGTATTGCATCAGTGTTGCACGCATATTGCACCAATATTGTTCCTATATTGCACCCATATTGTGTCAGTATTGAACCCAAATTGCATCAGTATTGAAATCAAATTGCATCAGTATTGCACCCATATTGTTCCCATATTGCAACCATATTGCGTCAGTATTGAACCCAAATTACGTCAGTATTGCACCCATATTGCGTCATTAATGCTGCGACATGTTAACGCACAATATGGTGAATGCGCCATTCAGAACGACGCGAAATGTAGAATTTGTGACACTTTACAACGTAAAACTGTCATTGCGACACTTTAAATGAGGCGGCCAAATAAATGCGTAATTTTATGACACGAAACTTTACATGCGACACTGATAGTAAACCTGTGGAAAAGACCTATAAAGGGGACTGATAGTTTTTTAGTCTTCCTGGTCTTCCACCCACTCACTGCAGGCCACTACTGTTTGAAAAGCAGGTGAGTCCTACCCTAAAGGTATTAGATGTTGTGTGTCTACATGTTTTTATAATAGGATGTACGGGAATTCATCAGCAGTATTTTAATTTAGATTAGAAATCATGTGTTTAAATGTTTTTAATTAGGTATTAGGCTGTACATGTGTACAATAAATCATCAGGAGCATTTTATATAAAATAAAAAGGAGGTAAACAATTGGATAGGGATTCGCCTGATTTTGGGGGTACCGTGACGTGATGGGCAACCATAAACATATTTTGGCCAAACTATGCAACAAAAACCTCAATTTTATTAACACAGTGGTATAATATATGCTTTATACAGGGTGCACATTTGGATAATTTGGTTGGAGGAGAGCAGGTTGTTGTTTTTTTGTGTGCATATTATCTAACTGTATATAAAAGCTATTTCCATTTAAACCTGTGTTTTTTTACATTAGCAGTGCCCTCTAGTGGTCAAATTCCAATTGGTTATTCTGTTACATTCTAATGGAGAGGAAAGTCAGTGACTTACAGTTCTCCACAGAACGTGATAGAAACTGCTGAGTCACTTCCTGTCAGTTAGAACTATCAGGAAGTAAACACAGTAAATTCACTTCCTGATTAGTTTAACTGTTACGTATTTTAAATTAAACAATTGACAGCAGTGGGGTGCCCTTGTTTTACTCAGCAGGAAAAGCTCAATAACATATAGGTTTTCATAAAAAAAAGTTTTCTGCTCCTTTAAAGGTTCAAAAACTGCAAATGAGTACTGTAAATTAAGAGTCATGTAAAGATGAGTAATATTTCACATGCACACCTATTGTACATTTTATAATTGAATACACTGCTAACTTGTTTTTATGCATTACTGACCCTTTAAGGATAAAAAAAAGATGGAGCAATGGAAACAGCTTTAATCAGGTATCCACCCATTCTGTTTTTCTAAAAGACAGGCATGTTATGCATGTTTATCAAATGCCTTTGGTCCATTGTTTTTCCATCTGCTTGACAGAAGTGAAATTATCTGTAAAAGGAAAATAGATCTGAAGGCATGAAGAATGGGCATCAGCCCACACACTCAGGAACCCAGGACCTTGATAATAAACATATCACTAGGCTTTCAAAACCTTTTCTTCCTCTGTTAATGGGACAACACCAGCTAAGAACACCTTTGCCGATTTAGAAATGGCTTTCAAAATCACCTACATTTTGTATTAATCATTTTTTGTTTTTACAAAACTAATTTTTAGATTTTTATTTACATTTATAGATTAGTCTAAAATAGTCGCTCTGTTTATAACAAATCCTGTCTAAGTCCCTTGCAGGGGAGGGCTGGCAACTTTTGGCCTTGGGGGGCAAGTACAATTAAGTGGCCTATTTCTATTACCACTCCAGCCCAATGTCCAAGCTCACCCCTTTTGTTAATGTTATAGCTGGCATTAATGTTATGGATTAAGTCAAGTGATACCTCAGAGCTTATAACTGAAATGGTAGTACACAACTGATATCACAGAGATGACAATTGAATTGGGGGTACACTAGTGATACCACAGAGCTTACAATTGAAATGGATCTACACTAGTGATACCACAGAGCTTACAGTTGAAATGGATCTACACTAGTGATACCACAGAGCTTACAGTTGAAATGGATCTACACTAGTGATACCACAGAGCTTACAATTGAAATGGAGCTACATTAGTGATACCACAGAGCTTACAATTGAAATGGATCTACACTAGTGATACCACAGAGCTTACAGTTGAAATGGATCTACACTAGTGATACCACAGAGCTTACAATTGAAATGGATCTACACTAGTGATACCACAGAGCTTACAATTGAAATGGAGCTACACTTGTGATACCACAGAGCTTACAATTGAAATGGAGCTACAATACTAGTGTAGCTCCTTAAATTCTGTTTACTCCATTTACAGTAGCAAATGGGAAATTGAGTGAGGCAGTGGCCCACTGGCCCATATTCATGACCAGCCTGGGGGGCAGTTGCCCCCTTGCCCCCCAGGCCGGCCCTCCCCTGGTCCCTTGGTAAGAAAACGTATTGTTCAACTGATGCTAATGCCAGTCATAGACTATGGGGATGTAGTAAATGCTTCTGCTCCACCAGCTTGGTAAACTCGACACTCTGTATAATTCATTGTTTTCCGGTGTAATTTCTCTACCCATCACTGTGGTATGTTTAAAAAATTAAAGCGATAGTAATATCTGCAATAAAATAGATCTCCGAGTCTTCTCGATTGTAAACCTAACACATTGCTCTATGTTTAATAACTTTTTTTTATGTAGTTCAAAATATATTACATGTAAAAAGATCCCTCTTCTGCCCCCTTCTGGTCATGTCATGCTTCTTCTTACTGTGGTCCTGATGGAGAGTGGTGAGGGACAAACTTCATTAAGCAATGGAAAATCCTGCTCTCCTTCGTCAAGGGGGGCAGGATTTTCCTTATAATTACTGACTGAAGTCTGTCCCTCACTGCATCTGTTCAGTCCCAGAACTGGATTGTAGCTCTAAGAGGAGGTGGCCAGAAGGGGCTGGCAGGAGATCTCTTTACCTTTAATAGCTTTTGAACTGCATAAAAGTTAGCTATTAAACATAGAGCAATGTGTTAGGTTTATAACAGAGAAGAGTCCGAGATCTACTTTAATGCAGAAATTACTATCTATTTATAGTGTTGCCACCTTTTCCTCAAAAAAATACCGGCCATAATTGTGGGTCTGTGAGGGCGGAGCCACAAAAGGGAGGAGCCACAAAAAGGAGGAGCCACAAAAGGGAGGAGCCATAAAAGGCACAGAACCACTCAATGTTGCATGACCCTACAAAACTGAGCTTAATTTTGGATGTGATAAGGTCGCTGTGATTGGCACCTTTGCGATATTGTATTAATATATTGTTTTCCTTATTACTATTCTGTATATTTCTTTTCTAACGCAATAAAAATCGAATTATTAAAAAAAAAAGTTGGCAGGTATGGAGTTCTAGGTAGTATCGCTGGGTATAGGGACACACACTGGGTGTTCCTGGGTATATAGACTTACAGTGTGACTGCCCAAGGTATACATAATCACATGGGAGCAGTATCTGGAACATAAGTACAATATATCTATATGCTTCCCTCTGTATGCACATATCTCCCTGTAATATATGTACCCACTGGAGCATCTCCTGTAATCGAATCGTGTGCTGCACTGTATATACCAAGGGTGGGGACACTCCTCTATATCGTGCAGTTCGTGGACTGCCCCAAATGACAATTGGTTGGGCAGACTGTGATGGGAGTTGTAGTATAAACAACAGCTAGAGACACACACTGAATATATATCAGGGGTAGACAGGACTGGTCGGATAAAAGTGATGGAAGTTGTAGTTCAGCAGGAACTGGGGACTACACCTTGCTGACCCCCTATTACACAGGACCTGTACTTATCTGCAAGTTATGGGAGCAGAGGCTTCTCTTACGGATGCCTATTAGTAAAGCATGAAATAGGGCTGCACTGGAATTAGATGAGCCCTGCAGTATGCATTTTATGTGAGTGGTCCATAAAGGGTCAAAGCGGATGTCTGGTCACATTAGCTATATCCCCTTATACCGCTTGGCTTCTTGCCCACTGGCATAGTGTCTGTCAGTAATATTGTTAATTTACTGAGGTATCATAGAGAGTGGTCAGAAGACTATCACAAATCTCTTTCTTAACATGGCTATAATCTCACCACAAGACCAGGGAGTGCAGATGCCCTAAGGGCCGAGAGAATTACCCATTGACTGCGGCTGTGACAGAAGGTTGTTGGTAGCTGGTGAGATACCAATCCTATCCGGGTATGAATTTAGTTGCTACACAAGTCTACAAGAAAATGTCCACCAAATCCACAAAAATAAATCATACTTTTGTATCTGTACATATGGCTAGCGATATATACTGTATATATAAATGTGTACAAGTAAATCAAGGAGGAGTGTGTGATCTTATTACAGCATTTAATTTAAATGTAGCAGCTTTAATCTGTGAAAAAATAGAGTATCTCCGGATTTGGCGTCACATACAAAGGCTCACTTAAGTTCTGCCTCTACTTTCTGTATAGAAGCCTGTGATCTGCAGGTAATGATGACATTATCAGTACCACAAGCGTAACGTAGTGCAGAGTTTGTCTGTCGAAGTGTCCTTTTTCCAACTGGGTGTAAGGTTGTCATGGAGTCTGGTGAGGCTATGTTGCAGTCACTCCCCTCCCCGGAGGCACACAAAATAATACTGGCTTTTCAATTGCCGGTATACTAGTTATACTGGCACCAGCTCCAGTGCCCTAATTACCGGCTGTGCCGGTAAAATACTGGCTGGGTGGCAACCCTATCTATTTAAAGTGGCTAACACTCCAGTCTAGATGTTGCTTTCACCTTTCTTACTTAGTACACAACCACTTCTCTAGAAAACTACCACACTACCTGAGCAGTATGCTCACTCCAGCTCTCCATACGAACTAGAACCTCCGCTCCACTGACAATAACTGTCACGGTTCTCTAATGTAATGTCTAGCAACGATGGGGAGCAAAGTTGGAGTGCAGAGCCAGTTATCGGTTTCCATTTCTGCGGTCAAAGCCAGAACGTAAAGATGCTGCCTGCGAAACCAGATGTTTGATTCTAGTTGAGCCAGGGCCTAGACCAGGATAGGAATACCTGTGAACTGGTAGTGATATCACATAATAGGAGTTAGCGGAACCCCAGTGCAGAATGGAAACTGGCAAAAGGTAATATCTCAGGCAGACTGATACAGCACAACAAGGGAGGCAAATACTGAGGATACTGACGATTAGTCTAGAGAAGGATAAAGGCGGATTAGGAACTCCAGGTGTTGAGAATCAGCCAGGGGACCAAATAGGGAACGTACCCTGTGAAAGAACTCTAGGTAATTTCCAGAACAGTAGTTTCAGAGCAGAGATAGATGTGTATAAGGGAATATATATATTTTATACTTATAGGCAGGCTGAAACCGCAACCAAAGAGAAGGCAAGTGTCACAATACTGACTACCACCTCAAATAGTCTAGCACAGTGGTTTTCAAAGAATTTTTACTAGCAGCCCCCAATGCGGCCGCAACAGTGTTCTGGAGGGCGCCACAGCCATGTATGGTGGCCACACTACAACATGATGTGCAAATAGTATAATGGGATTAAGGCATACAAAAATTGCATATAAACACGTGCAACAACAATACATTTACATAATATTACAATTTAAAAATTTCAGAAAGACAAGGCATCAGAAAGGGTGGTGGGGTATCAGGCAGAAGGGACAGCACGTCAGAGAGGATGGAGTCATGGAGAGGAAGTAAGAAAGAGCAATGTGTTTTTTTTGTTTTGTTTTTTACTAACAAAAAATGTGATAAGCAAGGGACCTCCCTGGCAGAGTAGTCAGAGACTACCACCCTCACCATGCTGACTTATTTCTCAACTGGTATTTCTGTTTGTGGAACCCCACCATAACTGGGCCACACATGATCATCTCTGCACACACAGGCAGCTCAGTGGGTAAAGTCAATAACATATATTGAAAGCTATAATCTATTTTGCTTGCTGGAGGCCTACATGACATATTGCATGACAGGGAAGGGGTTAAAAAGAGGGAGAGTCTGGATTTTTTTTCATATCCTCTTTCACAAGGTGCCACGTGGGGAAATAAACACTATGCCCCTGTCACCACGAGGAGGATAAGGACCCGTGTGGTTCCTGCACTTGTTCAGTAGCTACTGTAGAGAGCAATGCTCAGGAGTGAGGCTAGAGTTCAGTGATGGTGTACCGGGTACTCCTGTGCTGCAGCCAAAGCTGTGCTGATCGCAAAACCAGATTGTTCCATCCTAGCTGAGCTGGGTTGCAACCAGGATAGGAGTGCCCTGGGAACTGTGAAGACCAAGGCTGACTGGACAAGCTGTAATCCGGTGGAAATGACCAAGCATAATCGGACTGGCAGGAAGTCTGGAATTTGGGGCAGGAGACGAGCTGAGTCAGGAGCATAGCCAAAGTTCAGAGCTAGGAACTGTAGATAAGCCGTGGTCAGGAACAGAGCCAAAGTTCAGAGCCAGGGACTAGAGACAAGCCAAGTCAGGAACAGAGCCAAAGGTCACAGCCAGGGACTGGAGACAAGCCAAGTCAGGAACAGAGCCAAAGGTCACAGCCAGGGACTGGAGACAGAAAATGGTCTGGAGCAAGCTGGGTCAACGACAAGGGTATAAGCAAGTACAAAGTAATTCACGTATGAAGCTCGTGGAAAGGGCACCCCAAGCCTGGGGTAGCCCATTTAAATTATGGAAGGCAGCCAATTGGGAAGAGGTTAGGAGGGGGGCTCACCTGGGAGCTGTGCGGAATTGGTGGATCCCAGACCAGTAGAGTGCCGGGCCGGGCACAGACTCCAAGAAGGAAGGCAGCAGCTCTTCACATGCACGACCGGACAGCAGCCGAAACCCGGAAGTATCCACTTTGTGCGAGTGAGAGGCGGCCGGGAATGAACGAGGACAGCAAGGCAAGCTGTGACAGCCCCTGAGACCCACAGATACTAAGGAAAGTGATAAGTCCAAATCCATAGCACAAGGACTTTATCTTTAAGCAGACTACATTCTGGCCATGCGTCTACAAGGCACAGTGATCCTTCAGCTGGTGACATTCTAATGTTGCCCTTTTGATGCAGGCGACATTATGATGTGGTCGGCAAATAGACGCCACATTTCAAAAATAGACATGTTAATAGTTTATTTTTATCAGTTAACAAAATGCAAGTTGAGTGAACAGAAGAAAAATCTAAATCAAATCAATATTTGGTGTGACTGCCCTTTGCCTACAAAACCGCATCAATTCTTCTAGGTACACGCAAAGTCAGGGATTTTATAGGTATATAGTCAGGTGTATGATTAAACAATTATGCCAAACAGGTGCTAATATCAGCAATTTAATATTTAGGTTGAAACACAATCATTAACTGAAACAGAAACAGCTGTATAGGAGGAATAAAACTGGGTGAAGAACAGTCAAACTCAGCTAACAAGGTGAAGTTGCTGAAGATAGTCAAAGTCATACACCATGACAAGACTAAGCACAGCAACAAGACACAAGGTAGTTATACTGCATCAGCAAGGTCTCTCCTAGGTAGAAATTTCAAGGCAGACAGGGGTTTCCAAGCTCTGGCAGTCTGACTAGGGCAACGGCCCAAGAGGTGAGGGGGGTCTAACACTACAAATGCCTGCACCAGCGGAGACAGTGGCGGCAGAGGCAAAGGAGGTATATTATGCATATTTAGTGTAATCAATAACAGCAAAATTAAGAGACATGATTTTTTTTAAACAAAAGTATAAAAAAATGCCACGTATTTTTTTATTTTAACCACATCCCGACAACTGACTTACTAGGTACGTCCCGCAAAAACTGTCACTTAGTAACAGAGGACGTACCTGGTAAGTCCCGGAAGTCCGGGTCTCCGTGCTGCTGCACGCCGTTCGGGGACTCCGGAATCATTTCCTAAAAAAAAAAAAATGTTAGCTGGACTTTAAGGTGACAGCCCCGTACGCACAAGGCTGTCACTAAGGGGTTAAACCCTTTGATCATCTGAGGGTTACCCCACTGGCACTCAAAGGGTTAACTGTGGCATCTTTGAGGGCTTTATTTTTTCAAATATAGAACTAAATTATTATTTTTTTTTACAACGCTGAAAAGAAGAAAGTAGAGAGGATGTAGAGAAGACAGAAGATTGAAGAACAAGATGGACAGTGGATGATAGGCAAGTGTGACATTTCTGGGTAGGATAGTGTTAGTATTTTTTAAGTATTCAGGTTAGGGATAGTGTAGTGTTAGTATACGGGAGGTGGTGGGAAGGTGTTTTGAGCTCACTCTCATTGTTTGACACTGTGAAACAACCAGAGTTGGCTTTTTTCCTTTAATGTTCGTGCTATTTAGAGCGAGTTGTGGGAACAAAAACCAACAATGAGAAATTGGTCAAAACATGAGTTGTGGCCACCAACGCTCATTGTTCCATGAACCTTGCCAGCTATAGGATAGCGGAGGTACATATGTGGGTTTATTGCTCTGTCTTCTTTTTACTATTACTGCCAGTTTTACCAGTGGTAATAGTATCGAGCCCTGGGTGCAGGATCAACACCCAATATGGTCAATGCATTCTTAAGAATTGCCTTTAAAGAGATAGTAATACTTCATTTTATCTTTATTTTATTTTGTAGACATTAAAAAAACATGAAGAATGATATAAGTCTTATCTCTCAAACCTTTATGGTTTGAGAGATATTCACAAGCAAAGTTTCCCCTCCCGCCCCTTTTACCTACTGTAAGCCATCTCTTCTCAGATATGGAATGCAGTCCATAGACCAGACAGATAACAGAAGGGGACAATCTTCTTCCTATGAGAACAATGAAAACCCTGCCCCCCTGACAAGTTTTTCAGGTTTTTCCCTTATTTTAATTGAATATTGTCCCTCTCTGCAATCTACCTGGGCACCTCCCTTCTGCTCTGGCTGAACATTGTTACATCGGTAAAAGGGGCGGGAGGGGGATATTTTATCATTCAATTACTCTTGAACTACAACTCTGACAGAACTGAAATAACACTCTCCAATGTCCAAATACTATGATGATTAATTAGAGCTGCTTTTATTATGAAACATTACTATCCCTTTAAATAGATAAACTGACAGACCTGAGCCAAATAGTGTACTACTCCTTTAATGAACTAGTTTAACAAACTAGTTGGTCAGTAAGAACCAACCCCCTCCCCTTCCTGACAGTACTGAACAGTTCAAGAATAGAGGTCTGTTAAATATCAGTATCAATAAATCTATGTTTCTGAATAGTCGTTAGGCTATAATTCACCATTGTTATCAATAAATATAAATAAATAAATGCAGCCCTCACACTTGGACACCCCGGATCTAATGTTTGTTACAATCCCTAAAGACTGTATTGTTGTACAAATAATGTTTTAAAAAAATCATCATGAGACACGTTAAAGATCACGGCCCATTATGAATGCACGCTACCAGAAGCTTTGTAGAAACAAACAGCATCAAGGTGGTCCAACGAAAAAGCAAATAAGAAAAGAATCCGCGTTGGTTTTACCACCCAGAAGCACATCATTTATGTACGTTCCAGTAGAGCAGGATCTGGAATTCAGAACTCTGTGGGCTGAAGACTTGTACACATGAAGGACGATTTGTTTGGTTATATGGTTAAGGGTCAACTCGTCAACCTCACAATAAGATACACTGGGGATTTGGCTCTACATGATTCCATTTAGCCCCATGGATGCAACAGTGATCTCCAATGAATTGCTAAGCAATGTGTTGACGATCTCTGTAACATCCAAAGAATTAAAACAGATTTCATGAAGGAGCATTTTTTTCTAACATGTTTTAGTGCTTTTCCTGCTGATTAAAACAAGAGTATGCCTACAGGTAGCATATTTCCCATGCAAAACGTATTACAGATGAAACTTTTTTTTTTTTAAATCAAACTGTTAAAAACAACATCAACTGGCATTGAAAAGGCATTTTTTTTTTTAGCTGAGTCACAAACTATGCTTTCCCATAATAAGTGATAGGAAGAACGCCACCTGATGGCCATAAGAAGAAACTGCATTTTAAATTAAAAAGTTTGACCATGACTTTTGAATGGAAAATGTCCCAGCGGTGGGTATATCATTGTTTTAACCCCTTAAGGACTGTGAAAATCTGAGGTCGTTTTCCCTTAAGGACCGGAGCAATTCTGACCTTTTTGACTATGTCTTTGTTCAACAGTGTTTTCCCTGTAAGTCTTTTATTCCATCCACAAAAATTATATACTGGTTTTTTAAGCACAAATAGGGCTTTCTTTTGATACTACACATATATGGATAACCCACCATTTACTTTATGAAAATTAAAAAAAAAAATTAAAAAAAAAAAAGTTAAAAAAAACCCACCATTTTTGTTTTTCTCTTGGGATCAATTGGCCACAAAGGGTTACATTTTTATGGAGACTGCATGAAAGGTATGACCGGTCAGTCACACCTGCAAAATGCGCAGTTTAAAGTGGCCACTGTCCCCCCGGGTGAAAATCCCCATGTCCCTTTTTCCCACCCTATTTTGACACTTTTTTATCCCTGATATTTGGCGGTGTGTATAAGTGTATTACACAGCTCCACAACAATCACACTTCCAATATTGTTTAATGAGATGTTTTTTTTTTTTTTTTAAATAACATTTTTTTTGTAAAAAAAAAAAAGTGTGTTGCGTTTAAAAAAAAAAAAAAAAAAAAAAGTATATCATTGCAGGTCAAAAATTGACCTGCATTTAGCCAGCCTCCTGCACCAGCAGTGAAGGGGTTAATACCCCCACTAAGTGTCTCCTCTCTACTTCTCTCTCCCTTACTTTGATAGCAAGGGAGACACCTAGCAAGGGGTTAATACCCCCACTAGGTGTCTCCTCTCTACTTCTCTCTCCCTTACTTTGATAGCAAGGGAGACACCTAGCAAGGGGTTAATACCCCCACTAGGTGTCTCCTCTCTACTTCTCTCTCCCTTACTTTGATAGCAAGGGAGACAGAGGTAGAGGAGACACTCAAGAGTCAGCATGCTTTGCATGTTGCCTCTGTTTCTCAGAATGCTGGTACATGTGATCGCTGCTACAGTGATCACATGAACCGGCACAAGTAAGAAGGGCTGAGATTGAACGCCCCAGTCTCGGAGCGCTCAGTCTCAGCCTGGAATTAATGATAGCAGCATGCACGGAAGCACGCTGCTATCATTTAAGCCATGACGGTCCTGGTACGTCATTGGTCTTTAAGGGGATAACAACCCATGACGGTGCAGGACCGTCATGGGTCCTTAAGGGGTTAATCAGCAGGAATACTTTTTTTAATGAAAAAAATAGTGTAATGCTTCTTTGTCATATTTTATCATCATATATTGATAAAACACTAATAAATTCAATGGTGCTGTACAGTGGACAAAGCAGACAGCCACTAGAGGCTTGGGACATTATAGTTCCAAAGTATGGTAATAATAAGTATGACATCCTTTGTTTTTTTTTAAGTTCAGCAGGCCAGAATCTGACAGTTGGGTGTTTATCTCAAGGTAATGGCCAGGATATATCTAAATACACCAACATTAATTTATTTCAGTGGCGTAACAATAGGGGTCGCACCTGCGACCGGGCCCGTCACTCCAAGGGGCCCGGCCGCCCCCTGCGAACCCATCACCACTCGCCCACAGCCCTGCCTGCAGCAGCTCAGCGAATCTCCCGGCGCTCTAGTAATGCAGAGCGCTGGGAGATTACATCATCTCCCAGCGCTCTGCATAACTGAGAACCGCGCGGGAGACGGAGGTAAGTGATGTGAATTTCTGCACCAGGGCCCGGTGGCTTGTAGTTACTCCACTGATTTATTTAAAATAGTGAATTGTGTGCCTATTCCAAATCTTTTCTGGCTTTGCCACAATTGTTATTCAGTTTTGCTCGAAGCGTAGACCCAGCTGATCCTTGTCTCCTATGGAATTAACCCTTTGAATGCCACAAGGGTACGCAACGCATTGTGAAACAATGCTTTGGACACCCCTTTGGCTCTCGAAAGGTTAAGGGCCATATGCAGGAAGAGCATTTCTGGAAGAAACCAACACTACCACAGGGGCCATATGAGAACTGCCAAAATGTAATTTGCTTTTCAATTTCTAGCATTGAAAGGGTTACAAGCTGTACGTAAAGCAGAATTATCACTCTGAAATAAAGTCCCCCCCAATAATTAGGCATATAGTGATAAGCTTATAAATAGTGCTATTAAAGGGATAGTAATACTTCGTTTTAACTTTATTTTATTTTGTAGGCATTAAAAAACCATGAAGAATGATATAAGTCTTATGTCTCAGACCTTTATGGTTTGAGAGATATTCACAAGCAAAGTTTCCCCTCCCGCCCCTTTTACCTAGTGTAAGCCATCTCTTCTCAGATGTGGAATGCAGTCCATAGACCAGACAGATAACAGCAGGGGACAATCTTCTTTGTATGAAAACAATGAAAGCCCTTCCCCCCTTGACAAGTTTTTCAGGTTTTTCCCTTATCTTAATTGAAGATTGTCCCTCTCTGCAATCTACCTGGGCACCTCCCTTCTGATCTGGCTGAGCAGCGTTACATCAGTAAAAGGGACGGGAGGGGAGACTTTGTCATTGAACTACTCCTGAACTACAACTCTGACAGAATTGAAATAACACTCTCCAAAGTCCAAATACTATGATGATTAATTAGAGCTGCTTTTATCATGAAACATTACTATCCCTTTAAGGGCCATATGCAGAAAGAGCATTTCTGGAAGAATCCAACACTACCACAGCGGCCATATGAGAACTCCCAAAATGTAATTTACTTTTCAATTTCTAGCATTGAAAGGGTTACAAGCTGTACGTAAAGCAGAATTATCACTAAAATAAAGTCCCCCCCCCAATAATTAGGCATATAGTGATATGCTTATAAATAGTGCTACTATGCAACATAAGCACAGAGTAGGGTGACCACATTTCATTTCTGCCATTCAGGGACACTGCACACCACACAGTTCTAAACATTGAAGGGAGAACTGCCAACTGACCGCTGTAACAGAAAGCAATGCTTGAGGTATCAGTCAGTGTGTACCAAGCGGTCCCAGGAGGTGAGCAGAGAGGACTCCGGTCCGAATTCAGAGTGCCTGGCTCAGTATCAGCCGGGGCGCATTCAGACAGTCTGTACTGCGCATGACTGCGACGCGGGCAGTCTCAACTGCACATGACGGATTCTGACAAACATCCTAGCAAATTATTATATAGGATGTGAAACTAGCAGTGAAATGACAAGAGTCTAATCTGGACATAGACCAGATGGTAGGTCTAAGGGTTTTTTGTTTTTTTTATTTAATCTCAAGCAGGCTGGATCTGTCCCATATGTTGGGCATCCGTAACTGAAGTGAAAAATAAAGGAATACCTTGCCCTAGACAGCTCACAACTAATTTAAAAGCTTTCAAGTGCAACAACCTCGCTAGCATTGAAGGGGTTAAACGGATTTATTTATTCAGTATGGTAAACCTGCCCAAGAAGTGCTCCACTTTTAGCATGAGTGTGCCAGCTTATCGTTTGTTATAAACAGTTCAGGAACCCATTATTATTATTATTACTGTAGTCCGATCATGCTAAAAAGCCAAACCATCTCCACCACTGTCATTATACACACACACATGCATTTAACGTTATGCACTTGATATGTACACAAGATCACTTCTAAAACCCACCATCCCCACATTACTTAGGATGGTACCACCTCAGACCCTGAAGTATGTGATTTTACTGTACTTAATTTCAATAATGTCCTGGTTTACACAAGATTTGTTCATTAACCCCTTAAGGACTACGTGACGTACTATGACCATCATGGTGCTCAAAAACGTAAGGACCGATGACGGTCATAGTACATCACGTACTTTTTACTTACAGAGCTGCACCGGGAGCGCTGTAAGTAAAAATGGGGCCTAAAATTGACCGCTCCAAGACTGGAGCAATCCCTTTCAGGCCCCAAAGTGGCACGCCGATACACTCAACAGGTCACGTGTACCGGCACATCAGCAAAGATCAAAGAGGTCCTTATGGGATGGAAACGTCCCAGGACCGCTGGTCCTTGAGGGGTTAAACAAACTAAATGCTTACTTACCATTGTAAATGCTTCAACGCAAGAAAACAAATGACGAAAAACCCAAACTTTAAAGACAACCTCACAAACCAACTTAAAACCAAATCTGCATCGCTCCTCAAGTATGCACCACTGTGACACACACACGCACGAACCAGGAGCCAGCCAATGAGCACCATTGTACAAATACTATGACTCTCCAGTCCTCCTTCATTGGCTGGTGGGCTGGTGTGTGTTACTGACGTTGATCGTTGCAATACTAAATGACAGACCGTATGTGCTGCCTCTCTGAGTGGCTTACTTAGCTTCATTCCGGGACTCATTATTGTCCCGGTGGGGGATGGCTCGGGACGCGGGACACAGACCACAATTAAGGGACAGTACTGGGCATTCCAGGACACGTGGTCACCCTAATACATCGTTATTAAGAAATCCTACTTCCACTGTCCTTCCCGGTCTCCTTCATTGTACCTAAACACCTTAATGATCGGCGCGGAGCGGTCAGTTAAGGACCACGGAGCATTTTTTTTTTTTTTTTTTTTATTTCCGGTTCCGGACTCCCCAAACGGCATGCAGCCGCGGGGGGATCCCAGAATTCCATGATGGTCATAGTACGTCATGGGTCGTTAACTCAGATCAACGCATGACGTACTATGATCGTCAAAGGTCGTTAAGGGGTTAAGGTAACAGGAAGGGACTAATGACGCAGGCACACAGATGCCTCTAAAGCAAGAAGCCTGCCTGTCAGTCTCAGAAGAAGTAGGATTTCTTAATAATGCTGTACTTATGCTCGATAATAGCACTATTTCTAAGCTTATTGCTATATGCCTAATTATTGGGGGGGAGACTTTATTTAGGGTTATAGTTCCGCTTTAACTCAAAATACATTTTTGTGTATCCCCTATAGTTTGGTCCAGAATTGCTCTCCTTTTTGCTTTGTGGATACGGCTCGTACACAGGGAAAGATACACACACATTGAGATCTGTCTGCACACGGTATAAATCACGGCCTTAGAAAGGACGGACGCAGGAAAGAGGTTCACCCCAGGAGTTGGTTTCTTCCTCCTAAATATGGAGCTTTGGCATGTGTGTGTCCTCTGGGGCTAATTTAGTAAAATAAAGCAGATGATGACGTGGGTTTTTTTATTTTTTTTTTTGCTTTTTCTTGTAAAAAGACAAAACTGAAGGAATTCTTATTTAGTCAACAATCATGTGTAATGTGAAACACATTTCTAAGACTGATACAATTAGACACAGAGACAGATATACTATGTGCAATCTTGGCGCAAACTATCTGCGCCATGGGGATCCCAAGAATGAGCATTGATTTCAGTGGGGCTTTTAACCCCTTGAATGTTATAGAGGTCTCCAACGCTTTTAAGGGGTTAAAATCCCCATTTTATTCATATCATGTTCTAATTTTTTTTCTTTGTTCTCTATGGTGCCGTTGGTTTACCCATGAATTGTGGCACTTTTCATAACCCTTTGAGTGCCAGAGGAGTACGCAATGCACTGCAATCTGTTGCGTTCCCCTCGGGCACTCAAAGGGTTAATAAATCCGCCTCGGTGAGATTGGTGAACTTGGTGTAAGTGGCTCAGTTCTGAAGCAGATCAATTGCACAACAAGGGACAAATACAAATTCTCCTTGGTTTAAAGGGAATTTTAAACACCTTAGGAGTTATGCACTAAGGCTTGTTAACCCCTTAAAGCGGGATTTTCACCATAGTTAAAGTCGCCCTTCAATAATTAGGCAGGTGGCTGCTAGCACAATAGTTATCTTACCTCTCAGAACTACACAATCCTAAAGTAATTCTTAATCTGAGACCAGAAGCCAGGCATCAGCGGGGACATCTTGTCTGTGTGCCTGCGCTGTCAGTCCCGGTTCCATTAAGAAGCACTGCAGTGGGCCACAAGGTAACCAGAAGGGACTGACGGCGCAGGCGCGCAGACTGAACTAACCTGGCCGACCGTCTCTGATGATTAAGGATTTTGTTAGAATCGTGTAGTTCTGAGAGGTAAGAGAACTATTAGCTAGTTGACTTCTTCCTAATTATTGCATGGCCACTTTAACTACGGTGAAAGTTCTGCTTTAACCCCTTAAGGACTACATGACGTACTATGACCGTCATGGTCCTTAAATACTTAAGGACTGATGACGGCCACAGTACGTCAGTACTTTTTATTTACAGCACTCCACCGGGAGCACTGTAAGTAAAAATAGGGCCTAAAATTGACCGTTCCAAGACTGGAGTGATCGCTTTCAGGCCCCAAAGCTGCGCGCTGATACACACAACAGGTCACGTGTACCGGCACGTCGGCAAGGATCAAAGCAGGTCTCTGATGGGAAGGAAACGTCCCAGGACTGCTGATCCTTAGGGGGTTAAAGACCAAGGGTTTTGTGTATCGGAGGACCAGGGCCATTTTCTTTGCTGAGCTGGCACATGAGAGCAATCTCAAGTATGGGAGCGCTGAGAGAGAGGCTGAAACTGACTGCTCCTGTCTTGGAAAAGCCGGTGGGACACAAGGGGAGGAGCCAAATAGGTGGTAAAATTAGGCTTTGCTTAGGGTGGCAAAAATCCTTGCACCAGCCCTGGAGGTTTTAACTATCCAGACATCATAAACTAGAGAAATTAGGCCTGTCAGAGTGCTAAGGGAAGCAGGTCTGTGAGCATGCTGAGGGATAGCTACATGTCACAAATGGTACAAGTGCCGACAAGAAATAACAACGTATTAGACCTAGCGATAACAAAAAACATAGACATGGTGTCCAATATTAAAGTAATTGAACATTTGGGGAAACAGTGATCCCAACATGGTTTCATTTTAGATCAGTTTGAAGATGCAAAACTGTATAGGTTCAACCAAAACTCTTAATTTATAAAAAAAAAAAAAGGCTAAATTCAAAATGTTAACATCATCAATTCAACACATAGGCTGGGATAAATTATTAAAAGGAGAAGTACTGAAAAAAAAGGTCAGAATTTAAATTTAGGTTGCAGAAATATATTCAACAGTATATACAATAGGGGAACAAATGTAAAAAAGTAGATCACAACCATTGTGGTTAAATGCAGATGTAAAGAAGGAAATGGTGAAGAAAACAGGGCATTTTGACTACTGAGTCTGAAGGAACAGATAATTCTTTCTTGAAATACAGAGGTGGAGATGCACTAAGGGGCACTAAGAGCCAGGATGATGATACGGCTGTTAATTCATGTCGATAGCACTTCGACAGTATGCACTGAGAGGACTTCACCATCATATCTCAGTAAATCCCCCACCAATCCCCCACCATCACCATGAATCCACTACGCCTATAACAGGTTTACTATTTTGCTTGACAATCTCTCATTTTTATAAGGGAACAAACTTTAATGAGCCATTGTCGTATTAATGTGGGGGTGTTGATATGTTAATGTGGCTGTTCCCCATGTGCACTAAACTTCAATAGCAACCTTTGCAGTCGGAGCTCACAGTCTCAACATCACCAACCAAATGTTGGTATCTTCCTATAGCACCCTATGAAGCCAGAGGACAGTTTGCTGCTTCTACTAAAGACTAGAGACATCAGTTGTCCTCTCTTAACCCCTTCAGTACCAATCAGGATATGCACTGCACCACCCTCTAGCATTTAAAAGGTTAATCCCACCTTTTACACATTTTATTTTGTATGCCCACTTTGAATTCCCAATATCCCCAATTTATACAGCCAGGAACGTGCACAGACATTTTGGGGGGCAGGGGCTCAAATGAAAAAAAGGGTACGTCACATATATTTATTTATTTTTTTGTTAAAAGGGCACGAGGGCACTTTGGACAAAAAGGGCAGGTGCTCAAGCCCCACTTGGTGTCTATGTGTGCACGTGCCTGTATACAGCGCATAAGCACAGGTACAAATATCTCTTTTTCTATATGTCCTTATACAATGCTTTTTTTTTTTTTTTTTTAAACCAAGCACACTTTGCAGACCGTTCCAATGAAGTAGTTCTTTTTCTATCTCGCGATCTCGGCTCTGCTGGCGAACTTCCTCTGGTCCCAGGACCGGATTCCCCTGCAGTCAGCTAGAGTTCTGATGTCAGGGAAAGGGGAGCGAGGGGGGAAATTTAGTGGCTAATATCTCTCAAACCATAAAGGTTTGAGAGATGGGACTGGGGTCAATTAGTTTATTTTTTAATGGCTACAAGATTCATTTATTTTTTTTTTTTAAATTAGACAATAGTATCCCTTTAAAGGCAGACCAAGAGGAGCTGGGAGTGGTGGGGAGTTGGTTAGTAAAAAGATTATAGATTATCTTCAAGGCTCAACACGTAGTTCTGCTTTCCCTCATACATTGTGTTAATCTTCCCCCCAGAGGTTTAGAATGAAAAGTCCTGTCAATGTTCTGAGCATAATGGAGACCACATTGTCCTGGTAAGAGGCATCGACTCACGATAAGCTCTACATCACACACCTTCCAATATTTCAAATGGCTAAAGAGGGACACTTATTTTTGGTGGTGTTGCTAGGGGGAGCCACTGCTGGGCAGGGCATTGCCTAGAATGTTTAGGTTACTACATTATGTATTGACGGCTCTTTACATAACAGAATAAATGATTTAGAACAAGACTAAGGCATTTGATGTAAAATATTAATTTATATGCACATTTAGTTACATTTCAAAAGCATTAAATTTTTGTTGTGGAGCAGTGTGATACACTTACATACAGAGTAGGGTGACCACGTGTCCCTGATTTCCCAGCACAGTCCCTGATTTTAAATGTGTGTCCCTTGTCCCTAAAAGCCCCCTTCTGGGACAATGCAAAGTCCTGGATTGAGGACTCCAGAGCACAGCAGGAGAACTGCCCATTGCTTACTATGACAGGAAGTGATGCCTCTGTGGGGCTACAACAAAATAGCTTCCAGACAGAGCTCTAAACACTAGACAAATAGGGTTGCCACCCAGCCGGTATTTTACCGGCAGGCCGGTAAAATATTGGCTTCTTTCCAATGTTAGGTCTATGGAGGGAATGCCTGCGGGTGTGATGTACATTATCTTGTAGCAGACAACAGGCATTGCTTTCTGTCACAGCAGTCAATTGGAAGTTCTCCCTCTAATATTTAGAACTCTGTGGTGTAGGTTGTGCACTGATGTCCAGTAATGTATAGTGACTCCTCCCACATAGCTACACTAGAGCCGAGGACATGTACTCTGCTTTTTTCATCTCAGCAGTGTCCCTGAAAGGCAGAATGGAAATGTGGTCACCCTAATACAGAGTTCACATTCTGATTTCCTAAAAAGTGGAACAGCAGGGTAGGAAAGAGGAACAGAGGGATTTAGGTCTCAAAGAGGGACACTTGGGAGTTAGGTATATATGGGCATACCTGGGAACTCTTCAGATCTGCCCTGTAGAGTCTGTTTGTGTAGAGTTAATTACAGAGTCTCTGGGGAGATAGGCTGATTCTCCAGCATTGGTGAGTTTTGCAGGTAACTCCGCCCACGTCTTGTTGACTTCCTGCTTCCCGCCCTGTTCCGCCCATTCTAACGTCAAACCCCATCTTTTCTCTCTCAATACCACCCACCCAATTAGGCTGCACCCACTTTAAAGCGGAACTTTCGGATAATAAAAAGTCGCCATGCACTCATTAAATGCATGGCGACTAGCTTGAAAATAGATGTCTTACCATAAAAAAATACATGTGTCTAAAGGAATCCGTCCCGTTTGGAGACTGGAACTGAGGCTAGAGTGCAGACATCTTGTCTGTGCGCATGTGCCGTCAGTCCCGGTCTCCATAGAGTAGACTGCTTTGCACCATGTGGTCACCAGAAGGGACTGACGGCGCAGGCGCACAGACCGCGCTAACCTGCCCGTCAGTCCTGAAACGGGATGGATTCCTTTAGACACATGTATTTTTTTATGGTAAGACATCTATATTCAAGCTAGTCACCATGCATTTAATGAGTGCTTGGCGACTTGCTATTATCTGAAAGTTCCGCTTTAAGACACAATTCAGTTCATTTGGACATGCCCATTCCCAGCCCATGAACCCTCTGAAGGCATGCACATGGTGCCATATAACCAAAGACAAATGCAGAGCAATTCTTAGGCAAATCATCTGTATTATAAGGAACAAATACAATTTCCCATTGATTTAAAGGGATAGTAATGTTTCATAATAAAGGCAGCTCCAATTAATCTTCATAGTATTTGGGCCATGGAGAGTGTTATTTCAGTACTGTCAGAGTTGTAGTTCAAGAGTAATTGAATGATAAAGTATCCCCCTCCCGCCCCTTTTACTGATATAACACTACTCACCTCAGAGCAGCAAGACTGTCCGGATGGATCACAGAGAGGGACAATCTTCAGTGAGCATAAGGAAAAACCTGTCAAGGAGAGCAGTGTTTTCCTTATACCTACAGTAAGAAGATTGTCTCTTGCTGTGATCTATCCGGTCAAGGGACTAGATTCCACATCTGAGGGGAGGTGGCTTACACTAGGTAAAAGAGGTGGGAGCGGGATACTTTATCATTCAATTACTCTTGTACTACAACTCTGACAGTTTTGAAATAACACTCTCCATGGTCCAAATACTATGAAAATTAATTGGAGCTGCTTTTATTTTGAAACATTACTATCCCTTTAAATTGAAGTTTTAACCCAGGGGAAGAGAATCATCAGACCTCAAACTGTAGGGAAACTACAACTCCCACAATCCCCGGGCAACGCATTGCCTTGTATTCTGGTAAGAGCAATCTTTTCATGCTAAATGCTACATATGGGGTCATAGTAACAAACACAAAAGTGGCTGAAGCAGCAGTTTTAGGGCAAATCATCTGCAATACAGGAAATTATTAATTCCAAAATTCCATTTCCCCTTGAATGCTAGAGAAGTCTCAAATGGGGGGTAATTATGGTAAAAATCAACTGTACTATAGAAGCACACATTTCCAAAAGTGAGTCTGATTTAAAATAGGATTAGTTTAACCCTTTGAGTGCCAGACGAGTATACAACGCATTTCTTTGCAATGCATTCCGTACACCTCTGGCACTCAAAGGGCTAACCCCTTGGATGCTACAGATGTCTCCAGAGCAATGCGAGACCCCTCTAGCATTCAAGGGGTTAAACCACACCATTTAAAGCAATGCCATTTTTATTCATTCTCTACAGTATGTTTGGCTTGCTACAAAGTTGCTCCTTCTTTTGTATTTGTACATTTAGCCCACGGAATGGAGAAATAACAGGATTCCAGCGCTCTGAGGTTTAACATAGAGACACAGTGACGGTGTTTCATTCCAGCACTTTGTATTTCATGTCATTATAATCAGGACAAGGTAATCACCGGGCAACAGCAAAACAACAACAAATGGTTTTCATTAAGAGCTCCAAAAGCAATGGACATCTTAACAATCTCAGTGCCAGAGAGTTATCCAGTGCAATGATCTGGAACTCACTGGGTTTTAAAGGGATAGTAACGTTTCACAAAAATAGCAGCTCCAATTAATCTTCATACTATTTGGGCCATGGAGAGTGTTATTTTAATACTGTCAGAGTTGTAGTTCAAGAGTAATTGAATGATAAAGTTTCCCCCTCCTGCCCCTTTTACCTAGTGTAAGCCATCTCCCCTCAGATGTGGAATCTGGTCCTGGGACCGGACAGCTCACAGCAAGGGACAATCTTCTTACTGTGATCATAAGTAAAACCCTGCCCCCTTGACAGGTTTTTCCTTATGATCACTGAAGATTGTCCCTCTCTGTGATACATCCGTACAGTCTTGCTGCTCTGAGGTGAACAGTGTTACATCATTAAAAAGAAGCGGGAGGGGGATACTTTATCATTCAATTACTCTTGAACTACAACTCTGACAGTATTGAAGTAACACTCTCCATGGCCCAAATACTATGAAGAATAATTGGAGTAGGTTATCTATATGGTAAAATTCTGAATTCTCAGAATTTAGTCCTTATTTATCAAGGCTAAGGGGAAGCATTTCTGGAGAAAATTAACTGTACCATGGGGGGGATGAAAATTCCCATTGATTTAAATGGGTCATTTAACTGCTTGGTCGAGATACACTAAATGTCGAAGACAGCTCATAAGGGTGATGCCCTGGAACAGTGTCGAAGGCACATTAAAAGTATGCACTGAAGTGTCTTCAAGATCATATCCCGATCAGTCCAACAAAAATCCACCTACATCGACATCAATCCGACATGCCTTTAACAGGTTTACAAATTTTCACTTATCACATCGACAATGGCCTATTTCCATATGGAAATGCATGATAATGAGCCATTACAGTATGCAAGGGAGTGTTTTATATGTTAATGTGGCACTTCACCACATCCACTAAACTCCGATAGCAGCCTCTGCTGTCAGAGTTCACAGTCTTAACTTGGCCTACCTGAGGCTGGGGAAGTTGGGATCTCCCTGTAGATTCCGCTGCAGTAACAGCCCTCAATCAATCAGAAGCGGAGAGGGTTGTGAACTGCTGTGGAAGGAATATGTAATGTATGTGGAAGGGATGCTCTCCCTCATACATCACAGCAGTAGACAACCCTAAAGTCGGAGAGCATTTTCTCTCCTTCCCCACTTGGTCAGTAGGGGAGTGGTGAGGATACGTTCAGCACCACGAACAGCATCACTCTCTTAACCGTTTGAATTATGTATTGCACTCCCCTATGGCACTCAAAAGGCTAGAAAAGTACAACAACCAGTACAAAATCACCCTCTCAGCTCCGTATAATTTGTTTTAGTAATATATATTGTGCACTCTCAAGGTAACAAGGCTGGGGGTCAGGCACTGTCCACGGGGATCTGTGGATACCAGCTGCCCCCCAGCCTTGTTTCCTTGCCCATTGATAGCCATAGAACCCCATGTACACTGCCTGGCTCCCAGATTTGTTTCCTTGCCCACTGGTAGCCCCAGATCCCCATTTACACCCGCATCATGTGAGTCTTGAGGATACACCTACTGAACCAGGACATTTGTAGAACTCTGGGTTGAAGAGGAGGAGGTAGAGGAAGGAGGAGATCGCCTCCCTGGTTGCCGCATTCATCACCTATCCTATTGGATAGGTGATCAATGCCAGGGGACATCAGGAGGGGTCCTGATGCTCCCCCTGAGTAGTCTAATTTTCTTTTAAACAAAATAAAGAAACAAAAAAAGATGGTGCATATTATAGGTCCTGCAATATGTGCATTTTTTAAAATATACACAATTGCTCCCATAGTAGTGGGAGAGATCATGTGCATTGTAAAAACTATGCCAGTATGCACGTCGACCATATTCATTGTTTGTGGCAGCTTGTTTGACATATTCATTGAGGAGGAGAATGGGGAACATCACCAATATGCTTTAACTCCATATACACTGATTGACACTCACCAGCCTTGTTCCCTTCCCCAGACAGTGTCCATGGGGATTTGTGGCTACCAGTAGGCAAGGGAACAAGGCTGTGTGTGTGGGGGAGGGTTATTGTGTACTGCTTGTTGTACTTTTCTGACCCTTTGAGTGCCACAAGGATGTGCAATGCACAATCCTATGGAACTCAGAGAGTTAAGGGAGTGATGCTGTTTGTGGTGCTGAAGGGATCATCTCCACTACCCTACTGACCAAGTGGGGAAGCAGAGCAATTGCTCATGGACATCAGAGTTGTCTACTGCTGGTGATGTGTAAGGGAGGTCATCCCTTCCCCATCGCCAGCAGTTTGATAACATTGTATGCTTATGTGGAACTTCTCCATCGCTCCCCTTGCATCTATAAATTTAAGTGCATATGGCGATGTGTGTCTTCATTGAAATGGTGAAGTCCGTTAGACACAATGACAAAATCATAACGTCACAGCATCGACCTTTAGTGTATCTCCCTCTTGAATGCTAGAGAGGTCTCCAAAGCATTGTTATTGAAGTATATGTGAAAATCTGGAGATAAAACGAGTTATACATTTATCACTTGCAAATGAATACAGAACAGAGGTGCAGGCTGAACTTCTCTGGGTTCCAGAGAACATTCAGTGCTTATGTTCCAACAGCCCAGGAAGACCCAATGCAGCCATACCATTCTGTGCAACATCTAGCGCACATACTCAGTGTTGAACGAGCTACTGTGCTGGAAACATTTCTATCACTTCCCCCGGAGATTCCACACCCACATTAGATACTATTCTCATCATTTGGATACTCCCACCTCCAACCCAGTGTGTTTCTCTGGGAAAGGATGAGAAGGTTCCCAGGTATGACCATAACAGAGGAGAAATTTCCATGTATGTATTGTACGTATGGTGGTCTAGTTCCAAAATGACAAGCAAGCCCCCTCTACACGGAGATACCAGCTAACCCCAGGCGTATGTTTCAACCTTGTTTGAGCCTCATCAATGAGGTGCAGTTGGTTTCCCTAGGTACTAAAAGAGATGACTAGCTGCAGAACAGGCAATAGTTACTTCTGTTGATCCTCAGAGCCTCTCACATACTTTGGCATGTTTGCTTACAGGACTGCTGGCATAAATACATTAGGCCTCCCACTGGAAAGAATTCTAATGTTAGAAACCAACATGCTTTTATACTGCTTTAAGCAAGTAATTCATTGGGTACCACTAGCATTCAAACTGTTAAAAGCCCCATTTAAATTAGCAAGAACTGCACGACAAGCAATCTGGTGACAGATGTGTGAGCTAACCAATGAGAGCACACGAGCTTGAAACTAAATCTATTTAGGATTCAGAATCTCTGAAACTCTGACAGATCTGGACATGGGAGCTCAAAAATGCACTGTCCTGGTCAAAACTGGACAGGTGGTAACCCTATCATATTTAGCCCAGTCACAGACGAAGTTTCAGGAAGTTACAAGTAGGGGTGGATGAAAAGTCCGATATTTTCCCCACACAATTTTTTCCACAATAGTCACTCTGTTTTAAAAGAAAAAAAAAATAATTTGCTCACATAACATTTTAACCCGTTAACGACCCATGACGTGCTAGGAATATAATCCTGGCATGTCATGGGTTAAATGATAGCAGTGCACCTCAGTGCACGCCGCTATCATGCTTTACAGGCTGAAACTGAGAGCTCCAGGACCTGATCTCTCAGTTTCAGTGCTTGTCTCTTCTGCTGGAACATGTGATTGCTCCGCACCACTGCCTTATATATGTATGGCAGCTGACATCACGACAGCATGAAGTGAAGAAGCATGCAGACGCTGGCTTGGTTGCCTAGCAACGCCTCACAAAGGAGGACCGGGGCGCTGACATTGACACTATATCATTCTCTAAACTACCAGTAACTCACTGACTATTCCACACTATCTAAACAGTATGCTCCCTCCAGCTCTCTATATTTTCTATAACCTGCTCTCCACTGCCAGAATCTCCCTGTCTATTCCACATTAACTGAGCAGTATGTCACTCCAGTTTTCCACACTGCCTATAACCTCCTCCCCACTGCCAGCAACTCACTGGCTATTCCACACTACCTAACCAGTATCAGCTCTCTGTACTTCCTATAACATCCACATCACTGCCAACAATTAACTGGCTATTCCACACTACCTGAGGAGTATGTAACTCCAGCTCACCACACTTTCTATATCATTTGCTTCACTACCAGTAAATGTCTTAAAACTGCTACTGAGGCAATTTAAAGTTATCCTGGCTATTTCAAACCAACTGTTACACTCAGCTGGATCCTACAGGAAAGCAAGTGCTAGGAGGCAGAGACTGGAGAGCGGAGCTGGTGACTGTGGGTTACTACTGCCTGATTGTATAAAGGTGACAGCTGTGAAGCTGGATAACACGCACCAGAGCAGCCGGTGAATGTTCAGGATGACTAAATTGTAGTAGTGTAAGTTCTCCTATAGGGGAGAGTGCTGGTTAGGGTGCGAGGCTAGGGAGCGAGATTAGCAAGCGGGGGCCACCAGGAGGTGCACAACTCTCCAAGGAAGAAATATACCTGGGACACAAGAGGATGCCACTAGCAAAAACACAGCAACAGGTATAAGGTAATTAAAAGTAGGAAGAGGCACTTACCAGGATCAAGAAGAATGGGTAGTCATACAAGCCAGGTCAAACACAGGAGACAGCTGGGAGTCATACAGGCCAGGTCAAACACTTGAGACAGCAGAGTTAGACGGTACAAGCCCATCAAACAAAGGAGATAACAGGGTTCATCGTACAGGCCAGGTCGAACACAGGAGACAGCTGGGTAGTCATTCAGGCTGTGTCAAACACAGAGAGGCTGCTGGTTAGTTGAACAAGTCGTGTCAAGCACAGGAGAGGTATCACGGTGCCCGAGATTGCCTTTAGCGACGCTGTGCTTGCAGGCGACATTGCAGTACTTCCTGGTTGTCACGTTGAAGCACATTCGCTGTTCTTATTGGCCACCGCTAATTGCCAGATTGAGTATCCACCTACTTGCTAGGCCTTATAGACCTCAGCCTGCCTTTACTCATTTGCCCTTTCATGGTGTACCTGTGCGCTATAGCTCTTGTGATTCCGATGCTCGATTCCTGTGTATGACTCCTGGCTTGTTTTTACTTCGGCTTCGTTTGATCCCTGACTGCTTACCCACTCGGTTTGACTCCTGGCTCTGGCCGACTACCTGCTCTGGTTTGACTCCTGGATCTGGCTGACTACCAGCTGCGATTTAACTCCTGGCTCTGGCTGACTACCCACTCCGTACTGACCTTGCTCCGGGTGACTTCGCTCCTAAATACCAGTGGCCTACTGTCTCCGCTTGCACTCCTTCATTCAAGTGGTGCTCAGTTTGTGCCAGTCCATGCCACTGGCATTCTCACAATCTCCACTCTGCACCACTGGGTACCGTAGCATGCTAGGGCCTCACAGTCACCGCTGCCTGTTCGGCTACCCTAGCGTTCTAGGGTGTCTCAGTCACCGCTGCCTGTTCAGTTACCCACGCGTTCTAGGGTATATCAGTCACCACTGCCTGTTCGGTTGCTAGGGAGCCTCAGTCACCACTGCCTGCTTGGTTGCCCTAGAGTTCTAGGGATTCCTATTCACTGCTGCCTGCTGGTTTACCCTAGCGTTCTAGGGAGTTCTGTCTCTGAGCTCAACCACCCTAACATTTGGGGAATTTCCCTCTGTTCCCAGGGGCTTTATACATGATCCTGTACTAGTAGCTACTAGTATATGTATGGCTTCAGACAGAGTGATATTTACCTCCTTTCAGTCAGGTGATCCTGTGCTTGACTCTTACCTGCCTAGTGAGGGTTGGGAAAGTGCCCAGACACTGTCCTTACACCTGGTCCATTGAGGGTTGGGGAAGTACTATCTATTTTATGCTGTTCTATTTCTCAATAAAGATATTAATTTTTAATGTATCTGTATTTGTCAGTGTTGTTATTCCAAGTCACTCCATGACAAGAGGACGGTGTAGTCGAACCAAGATGGGTCAAACACAGGAGAGAAATAGAGTAGTCAAACAAGCCAGGTCAATCAAAGGAGAGAAGCAGGGTAGTTGAACAAGCCGAGTCAGTCACAGGAGAGAAGCAGGGTAGTCGAAGATGCTGGGTCAATCACAAGAAAAGTAGGGTAGTTGAAGAAGCCGGGTCAATCACAAGACAAGCAGGGTAGTCTAAGAAGCTGGGTCAAAAAGGGAAAAGCAATCCAAACAACAAGGACAAGAAACTCAAGCAAGAAGAAAAGGAACACAGGACTAAGCACGGAAATGCCAGATATCACTACAGCGGACATGAAAGACAGGATTAAAAGTGCATGAAGGGATGAGTAACAGGAGAGAAAATGAAAGCAAGGCCACACACAGTTAACCACTGACACCAACCTGGGGACCAGCTCTGCACTTGTGTCAAGGTTTGGCTGAGCTGCTCTAGAGCTTTGCTGTTGATTACTGCTGCCTTTCCTTCCCTGGGTCAGGTTGACCGAGCTGATGATTGACGAGCTGCCTTGGCCTCTCTGTCTCCATGGTTACTCACCTGACTGTTATCAGCCAACCCCTTTCAGGGTATTTAAAGCAGCTAGGCTCATTTCCTCCTTGCCTCTGGCTGCAAGTGCATTCTCCTGAGCTGCTGTTTATCTGTGCATGACCTGGCTTCCTCTGATGTCCCTTCTGGCTCCTGACTCCTGGCTTGTTCCTGATATCGCTGATTTCTGTATTCCTGACACCGGCTTGTCTGAGAACCTGCACTGGTTCCTGACCCGGGCTTGTCTTTTGGTTCACGCTCCTGGATCACGATTTTGCTTTGGTTGTTTAATAAAGGTGTTTTGCAGTTTATATTTTTTGTGTCTGTCTGGTTCCTGGTCCCTAGCAAGTTGTCCAAATCTCTCTAACTAATGGGGGGAGATGTACTACGGTTTGATTTAGAGGCAGGTTTTTTTGTAATGTAATTAGAACTTCCCCTTGGAGAGTAAGTCACATTGCCATTTGTACTAAGAATTAGTTATGTAAGATGTGAGTAAGGCAATCACAAGAGAGGCTTCATTAAAAGGTTATTACATATAAACAACAATTTATTTTTATTATTATGGTCACTGTTCCCATCACGTACAATGGAAAACTTCAGTCTAAAACTCAAGATCTTGTATAAAGGAAACTGCCTTCTGGACACTAGGATTTGATCTGTTATGACTTTTGAATGAGGCAGTTGGGGTTCCCCTTGTTTTACTTGTATTTTTCATAATATACTTTTATTGATTTTTAAGTGCCCCATGTGATGGAGTAGTAAACAAGGATATTCTCACTGCTGGGATACTGTTCATTCAAAATAAATTACATCTTAATGTATTTGTTTTTTTATTGTTAGCATCACCGCCATCTGGTGTCCAAAATGCTATTTTTTATAATGCACTCCATGGGAAAGCTTGAGCTATAGACTACAGCTCTCCACACTAGAGGATAGGATCAGTGCCATCTGGTGTCCACAGCTGAACACTGCAGTTTAGTTTGGAAAAACATGCAACTTTAATAACTTTTTGAATGAAACAAGCCCCCCAACAGCGTAAGTACCCTTTAACCCTTTGAATGCCAAAGGTTTGCCCAACACATTGCAGAGAAATGCATTGGGCACCCCACTGGCTCTCAAAGGGTTACGCCAAAGGAAATTTCTACTTGTTCACTGGGGTGCATCGATGCTGCTGTTTTAACCCTTTGAGTGCCAGAGAAGCAAAGCAATGCGTTCCGTACCCCTCTGGCACTCAGAGGGTTAAAGGAAAGTGGTTCAATTCAGGAGTAAACTGACTGTGCAAGAAGGAACAGATAAATCTCTCCTTTGCCTTGACCCTTTGAGTGCCATAGATGTAATGTTTTGGATACCTCTCTGGTACTAAAAGTGTTAAATGTGGCTTTTAGCCCCTAGCCTGCTAGAGAGGTCTCTAACACATTGCAATGCATTAGAAATCTCTCTAGCATTCAAGGGCTTAAAAGCCCCATTCACATCAATGGGGATTTGGGGAATTTGTCTTTGTTCTTTAGTACATCAGCCTCGATGTGTTTTCCCGAAAATTGCTCCACTTTTGACTTTATGCATATGCCCCAAAGGATTAAAACAAATTTAAATATAGTTGAGGGCAACATACTCAACAATTTCCCCTAAGGAGGTTGGCAACCATGACTGCAGATGTCTGCGCTATTATTTTGTTGGGGAGGTCTGGAGAAAGGGAGGAAATGTAAACAGTTTCCTGCTCTGCTGTGGCTGTTCTGATAATGAGCCCAGTTACCTCTAGAGCTGGGGTATGACACCTTCGGCTCTCTGTTAGAGATTACACCTCCTTCATCCCAAAGGTCAATTATCCCAGTGCTAGAAGGTTACAGCAAACAGCTGATCAAAAAAGAATCTGGACCAACAGGGCTGCACTGAGTAAAATGAGAAATCCTGTTGGTGGACGAGGTTTATTAGCTAGGGGCTGCGTGTGTGTGACATGTCTGGATTAAGAGTCTCCCACACAACCGGTGTGTACGCTTCTCCTGGCTTTTGGACTCCTGTTTTTGGCCTCTTTCCCAGAAAATCTACTGTCCAACGTGATGTGACTTAAGAATGCTCAGTTTGCAGGAACTAATGTGAAACAACAGCTCCCTTTGTGAGTCAGCTCTGTGTGTCCTGAGCTGGTTTTAAGTGCATTCCCTTAGGTAGCTATTTCCAAACTGCTGTTTATTTGCTCTTTGTTCATGTGTAGTCCCCTCTAACAAAGGAGCAGTGACTGAGTAGTGGAAAAGTGGCATCTGGCATCTTGTTCATGTTGCACATGAGGTTTAGTGATGAAAAGAATGCGGAGGATGGAAGGAAAAGTACAGAACTTTATTGGTTTTCTACAGAACTAGCCTATTTTAGGGACAGTGCTGACAGCTCCATCTGATAGTGGGTTCTTAGGGTTATATTCAGGAAAATAAAGTGGAATAATTCTGGCACAAACCAACTGCACCATAAGGAAGGAAAGGACATTTTCACGGTTTTAAAGGGATAGTATTGCATCATATGGAAGACAGGCAGACAGATCGATAAATGGATAGTAACATAGTAAATTAGGTTGAAAAAAGACACAAGTCCATCAAGTTCAACCTTCTCCTCATACCCCAGTAACTGAGAATTTTATAGCTTTCCTGCTACCAATGAAATTAGTCTTTATCAGACCTTCCTGATCAGCCTACTGATAAACAGTATAACTCTGTATGTTCCCTTTTGAAAGAAATGTATCTAATCTTCTCTTAAATGTATCCATTGTATCTGCCATAACCACCTCTCTGGGCAATGAATTCCACAATTTAACAGACCTTACCGTAAAAAAACCCTTCCTCTGCTGAAGCCTAAACCTCCTTTCCTCTAATCTCAAGGGGTGTCCCCTGGTCACCTGATCAGGCCTTGGAATAAATAGCTCACCACAGAGATCCTTGTATTGACCTCTCACATACTTGTACAATGTGATAGATAGATAGATAGATAGATAGATAGATAGATAGATAGATAGATAGATAATCGATCGATCACAGGGTTTATAAAAATATATTATATATATATTCACCAAACATCCTTTGATTTACATAGACGTTTAATCCTTTGACATGAGAAAGGAAGTGTATGCACATGGATGTGGCTTATGGGGGGTGCATGTAGATCCTGCAGGACAATATATTATCTATTAATTTTATCATCATTCATTTATACAGCGACTGCAAATTCCATTTTCAGGGCGACTCTTCTCATGGGCCATTTTGTACCCTTGAACATGTCATGGCCGTACCAGGTAAACGGAGCACATTTCGGAAGCAGATGGTCCCGTCCCAAAAGCATGGTGTTAACCCTTGGTGTCACACACTCCTGAAACTCTAAAGTTTAAAATAAAAATATATGACATGGAGACTCTTGAAAGTGATAGTACAGAGTGGTGCTTTTCTTGATGAAAACCGTATAGGTAAAATCTTCTTGTCTTAACCCTTTGAGTGCCATAGAGGCATCCAACACATTGCTATGCAATGCTCTGGATACACCTCTGACACTCAGAGGGTTAACATTTGGATATCCTGTTGAAAAAAAAATGAATGAATACATAACTGATATACAGGCTGACGATCCAAAAAGCTAGGGCATGGTGGTTAAGTGAAGGCCAGAGCCCCCGAAGCGGCAGGCAACTCAAGGATTGGGAGCAGAGGAGGAAGGAAGTGAGGAGGTGAGAGAGGTCTGGGTGACGCCATATTTGGTGTGTGTAGGTCTGTGGGTGGGGCAGGATGAGGTTTAGGCTATAGGGAGAGATGCAGGTGAGGGCATTTTCTATGTGTATGTTCAGTTGGTCATGTTTTTTATTTTTCTCAGACAGAAGTTCAGGGTGGGTCAACTCCTTGCAGAGATTTTGACAAAATCATGCCCCCCTGTATGTCCTGAACATGCAGTAGGGGGGAGATTTGAATATCTCCTCCTTACTGCCACCCCTGGGTGTGTGCCAGCATGCAGGTTTCTTTGTATATATCTATATGTATAAAAGAGAACGCATCATGTTACCGAAAAACTTGTCCAAAGCCTAACACACCCAGGGGTGGCATTAAGGAGGGGCTATTCATGTCTCCTCCCTGCAGCCAGTTCTGGTGATACGGGGGGGCGTGATTTGGACAGGAGTGTGCAGTGTTCTGCAAGGAGTTAGCCCTCCCTCAACTTCCTCCTCAACAAAAAAAAAATCTATGGCTTATAAACACAAACTGTCAAACAAACACATACATACATACATGGAGCCCCCTGGATATTTTCTGTTGTGGGTCTCCTAGGGACTTAGAATGACATACGAGGGTGTTTAGAACTGTGTAGTTGTGCTCAGGATGTGAGGAGGAGGCTTGGATTTCAAGGAACTGAATGCTCACAGTATGAAAAAGAGGCTTGGATTACAACAAATTCAATGAGCATTCTCAGAACATGACAAAAAAGCTTGCAATACAAGAAACTTACTGGGGAGATGCAGAACAGACACAGGCATACACACACAGCCCTCACCTGAGCCTGTTCTATGCCCAAATGTCCTCCTGCTCCACACACATTTTCCTCTCCTGCACTTCTCCTGTTAACCCTTTTAGTGCCAGAGGGGTACGTAACACATTCTTTGCAATGTGTTGCAAACCAATCTGGCACTCAAAGTGTTAAACCCTTATACAAGCTTAACTTGCAGGGAAGTAATCTACAAGGGAGGGAGGGATGTTGGACGCCTATGCTACTCAAATGGTTAACCCTTGGAGTGCCAGAGGGGTATGTAAAACACTGCTTTGCAATGCATTGAGCAATCCTCTGCCACTCAAAGGGTTAAAGGGATAGTAATACTTCTATTAAAGTTTAGTTCCAAGACTTCTTTATATTTTTTTACATGTAGCGCTATATTTAATTACTTACAGTGCTGTAGTTCAAACTCTATTCAAGCCGAAAGGATTCCCCTCCTGCCCCTTTCCCTACGTCACTCCACCTCTCAGTCTCATCCGGATGGAGCGCGGCGAGGGACAGTCTTCAGTAAGCAACAGAAAAATCCTACCTCCTTCATCAGTGGGGCAGGGTTTTCCTTACATTTACTGTATGAAGATTGTCCCTCGCTGCATCCGTCCAGTCCCACCACAAGATTCCAAATCTAATGGGAGATGGCCAGAAGGGGCGGAAGGAGGATCCTTTCAGCTTCAATAGTGTTTGAACTACAGTACTGTAAGTAATTATTTATAGCGTAATCTTAAAAAAATATATATAAAGACAACTCAGAGATAAACATAATAGAAGTATTACTATCCATTTAAAACATTATACACACTTGACTTTTTCCAGTGTGACCATGTCGGGCTTTTTTGGAGCCCTTTTTTTTTTTTTTTAGATCGACAGTGGATGCCCAGGATCCCTGGTCTTTCCTCAACTCACAGATGTCCAGAGCACTGACTCTCCACGGCTGATTTATCTACCTAGGAAGGATGAAAGGCAGAGCTGACCAGACCAGGACTACAACATGTGACCTAATGTCACAACTAATTAGATAGCAAGCACTTTAGCAACCCTACAGGAAATATGTAAAGGGAGAGTCCTCCAACAAGGGTTACTAGGACTAGAAGCTACTGGGCCACGCTAGGGGTAGAAGCTGGGATACCTAGGCCAAGCATGGCAGAATGTGCTGCGGCCAAGGCCGGATACAAGGTGCTAGCTGCAAAGCTAGATAATCCCTTTTGGTGGAGCCAAAGGTGACCAGGATAAACTACCAAGGTTAGGCTATACCCTAATAATCCCAGGGAGAACAATAGGAAACGTCAGAAGAACCCCAAGATAACTGAGATAACTTGAAAACACCTACCAGGAAGGTAAGGCAGGGGAGTCCTCCAGGGCACAGCAGAAGTAGGCTGAAGACTGGACTTGGAGTAGCTGTAGTAAACTGCAGTAGACCAGGATACTAATGAAAGGTAGACACAGGATAAGTCAGATCCAAGCAGAAGTTGGCAATTGAGATCAGGATGAGTCCAAATCGGCAGGCTGAAACAAGGTCTGTAACTAAGCAGAAGCAGAAGTCGGCACCAAGAATCGGCAAGCAACAGAATCTGCAGGCTGAGACAAGGTCAGGATCAAGCAAAGACTGGCAACTAAAATCGGCAATGACAAGATCGGCAGACTGAGCCAAGGTCTGGGTCGAGCAGAAGTTGACATCTAGAATCCAGGAACAAACGGCAGAAAAAAGGTAAAGACTGACAAAACGCTTTGCTAGCACATCACACATGGAGTAACCACATCTTAAAGAGGAACTTTTATCACATTAATATTGAGCCCCAAAATATCAGTACAATAGAGATATGTATAGTGTCAGAGACATTGCCATGATGGGGAGGAAATGGTTAATTTTTCTTTTAAACCAAGTTCTCTGAAAGTCTGATGTGTGTAATGATCTCATGTTATAACAATGACTCCATTTTAGAGACAAAAGGGGCCTCTCTTTACCTAGACGGGAGCAAAATAACTGAGTGAGTTTTAGAGTTATTAATGATGTTGTCCCAGACAATAAGGTATAAAAAAATGGTTTATTATTTTATGAGAAAATCTCAAGTCTGGGAAGAAGATATAATCCCATGTGAGAAAGTCTGGTAGGATGACATATTTATATGACGTTTAATGACCTCTTCAATACATCACTGATGTCACTAAACTGATCATATCTAAAAAATGTTATGTAGAGTAAGAGTGCCATCTAGAGAGCACATAACATTATTACTAGTGCTTGGAATTTTTTCCATAATCTATGCGTGATGTCATAGGGAAATTAGGGATTAAGAGTATCCAATCAGATAATACTGATGATGTCACTGCATAATGAGATGGGTCTCTATCCAATCAGTGGAGATTCTGATAAGGGTAATTTGACATTATAAAAATGTAAGTTTTGAGAGAATGGGGCTTTTTTCTCTTGGTTTCCTGGCTTGAATTCCTGTCCTGTTTTCTGAAGTTTACCTGGATGGCTGGTAAAGAGATAATAAGAAACACTTATTGGACTGGTAACTATATATTTCCTTATTTTAATTCTGCAAAATTCAGAATCAAATATATATTTCTTCTATATTTGAAGAAACATAATTTTTCTTAATCGGACTGGCCACCCAATTGTGACCAATTATAATAAGCTATATTGGCTGTAGTAATTCTGAATTAAGCAGAATTCATTAATTAATTGGTAAATTGTTATATTTTGCCAGATAAAAGTAAATAGTTGATAGCAGGGAGACCTATATAGATCAAATTAGTTAATATAATCGTTGATATTTCTATAATATACTGTGTTTCTAGAAAGGTTATTATAGCTAATATTTGATCTGGGGGAATTCTTTGAATTAATTTATTAACCCTGCTATTTGTCTATTTATTTTGAGGTGTTTCTTTGGATTTCTTTGTGTATGTTTTTAGGTTTAAACTTTTGTACAGTGGTAAGTTTATTTAAACCTCTCACTAGACAAAAGAAGACACCATCTTGGGTGTGGCATCCTATCTTAATAAGTGGACTAACCCTTTGGAGTACCCTATAGGTTTTACATAGGATTGCTATGGTTTGTTATGGTATATGTTGCATGAAGTTGGTATACTGTCTAGACATATATTATTGGATTGATTCTAAGTATATTCTGGTATTATCCATTATTGTCTATTTTAATTGCAATTTATATGTTTTATTCAGAAGGTACAAAATATTTGATATCGATAGATAATTAAATTATAGTGATCTGTCATGTTGGCGGCTCTCATCTCCGGCAGGTGTTCCTCCGTGTGGCCACGCCGCGTCCATTGGGCACTTCTGGATTTGGCGATGACGTCGCCGTCATTGCGTCGGGCCGGTTTTCAGTGGCCTATGGGAATGCTTCCAGGGTTGCGTCCACAATCCACGTCTCAGCCCAGCACACGCCCCGATCCCATAAAGCCCCTGTCTAGATGGAACCCGGGCGCTCTAGTATTGCGTTCCGCCTAGCATCGTGTTTTGCTGGCATTTGTACTCTCTCTCTCTCCTTTTTGGCTCATCTCTTCTGGCTTGACCTCAGCTTGTTCCTCTTGTTGCGCTCCTTTGCTGCCAGTCCTGACCCTCTGCTTGTCCTAACTACTCTTTTTCTTCTCCATCGGTACCTCGCTACAGTTTTTCTCTCTGCGTTGTTTTTTTTTTTCCTTTTTGGGGATTCTCTGGGATCTTGGTTCTGGGCTCACTGGCTTCTTCACTAATTTAAGTATCTTAGAGGCCTGTTTTCTGCTGCACTCTGCTTATAGTGTGGTTTACGTTCTCAGGCTGCTTACAGTCCTACATAACATGATCTAAATCTGGGATTTTATTCCGGTTAGTTTCTCTAAATTTTGTTATTGTATATGGTACAAGGAGAATTGTCAGAGGACCGGGCTTAATATTAAAGCTTACTCACCTGACAACCTCCCATTGCTCCAGAGGAAGGCGCAGTATTGCGCAGAAACGCGTTGAGCTATTTCGAATTACTCCACGTGCAAGAAGGATGCCAAAGAGGACATCTTTCTGCTTAAGTTGGTAAAGTGGCTCCTGAGGGGAATACGCGACATCGTACAACAGTAGACACAACGGGAGGACGGAGTGAATACGTAGGGACAACAGTGATCCGGAAAAAGGGAACTGTTTATGGGCAATACTTCAAGACGATCTATACTTTTCCTTTGATGTTATATATGCTGCTCTAGTTTTAACTGTTTCCTGCCCGTCCAGATATTAAGTATCCTCCAACCAGTTGTCATCGCACCTCACTGCTATTTTACTTATCATCAGTATATCCCCCATAGTGTGCTCACAAGCCATTGGTTGGAGGCGGGCAAGGACCTGAAAGCCATTGAAGGAAGCGGGCAGCGAATGGAAGCATGCCGCCTGCACTTATGCTTTACACACCGGTACCTTTAATTTATGCTGCTCTGCGAAAGATGAAGACTTCAAAGGGGACTTAATTTTAACCTAATAAGTCTTATTGTAGCAACGGATAGCGCTGGGGGAGGGAGGAAAGGGATCTACCAGCCTGCAAAACCTTTTTAGTAAAGGGGAAAACAAGGGTGTGTATTATACATAGACACTCTTGTTTTGCCCTAAATCTTGGGCATAATATACACCTGCATATTATACACAGGTGATTATTATACCTGAGATTTTACGGTATATATATATATATATATATATATATATATATATATCCCTTTGAGTGCCAGAGAGGTGTGCAACGCATTGCTCTGCAATGCATTGCATACCCTTCTGGCACTCAAAGGGTTAAATATATATATATATATATATATATATATATATATATATATATATATAAATATATATATATATATATAATATACATATCATACCTTTATTCGTCTTAGTGCATCATCTTCAATGTATATTTTACAAAACACCACTTATCAGCCATAGTACAGAAACACTGACACATCTACTAAAACTCCTTGATATAATCTCATAGATTTGTCACAGTGAAGGATTAAGCATTCTTTGCTTTCTTTCTACTCTTTATAAAGACATGATTTTTACTGCCCTGGTGTTGCAGACCTTTTGTTTATCAAATGTTATGTCCTTTTATGGATGAGACCTGGAAACCGTCACAACAGTGAATTTATCAGTCTCACACATCATGAATTAGCTCCAGCATACTTCTGTCTCTCACTGATGAAAAACACAGTTCTTTTGTTTACTTGGTTTCACCCAGAATCCCCAACTCCGAGTTTGGCTCTTGCAAGCCAACATCATGCCAGGGAACTCTCAGGGTTTGACCCCAAGACTCAGGGTGTTTACCTAAATCTCAGGATGGCGGGTCAATTTCTCAGGGTGAGAGATTCCCGTTTAGTATCTATATTGGTACCAGAAAGGCAGCAGTACAAGTCCTGTTTACCATTGTGTGTAGAAACAGTGATATAGAGAAGTTGACCAGAAAGACAGAGTGAGAAGACCTGCTTGTCTATGTGTGTTTACTCAAGCAATGAAATCTCTAAGTTCTACAGAAAGAGGGACAGAGTGAGAAGTCCTGCTTGTCTATGTGTGTGTGCTCAAGCAATTAAATCTCTAAGTTCTACACAAAGAGGGACAGGCGGAGAAGTCCTGCTTGTCTGTGTATATAAGCACTGAAATGTACAGAATGGCAGGAGGAGAAGTCTTGTTGGTCTTTAGAGTGATCAAATAATGATATCTAGAAGCATACCTGGAAACTTTCAAAATGAGCTGACCATGAGATGTTAAATATTAACTCTTAATGCTCTCCATAAAGTAGATTGTATGTTGTATATCACCACTACCTGTAACCCAAAGGTGCTCCGATCAGTCGTCAATTCACGTGTAACATTCTATAAATTAAACCTCTAAGGCCCAGAGGGTTGAGCAAAGCATTGCAATGTGTTACACCCTCCCTGGTCCTTAAAGGGTTAATGTTATCACTGCATAAACACACAAGAATCACTCATCTCTCTGTATTTCTGGTACAAATGGAAGCAGTTAATTGGCACAGATCATGTAGTGGACTCTTATCCTAAGAATTTGCCCTTCACCCTGATTGGGTTCCCAAGTGTGTCCTGATTGGAGTTCCCAAGTGTGTCTATAAGTTGCAGCACATTAAAGGTCGCCTGAGGATCGATTCAGGCACCACTGCATTACAGCAGGCACAGAAACAATGTCTAGAAAACACATTCTGGGGAACTTTAAGATTTAAAGGGATAGTAATTAGTATTTATTTAATTTAGAAAATGTTTTACCATCTAGAATACATTGAGATTTCTCTCATTTTCAAGTATGGCCTGGAGAGCTTTAAAGCTGAACTTTCTCTTAGTTTAACCCTTTGAGTGCCAGAGGGGTACGCAACACATTGCTTTGCAATGCTTTGCGTACCCCTCTGTCACTCAAAGGGATAAAGTCGCCCTTCAATAATTAAACATATGGCGATTAACTTCATAATACATCTATTACCTCTCAGAGGTACCCGATTCTGAAGAAATGCTTAATATTCGGAGACCGGAAGCCAGATATCCTCGTAGACATCTTGTCTTAGAGACATCTGCGCGCCTGCGCTGTCAGTCCCGGTCTCCTATAAGAGGCATTGCAGTGTACCATAAGGCACCGGAAGGGACTGACTGCGCAGGCTCGCAGACAGCAATAACCTGGCCGTCAGTCTCCGAAGATTAAAGGGATAGTAATACTTCATTTTAACTTTATTTTATTTTGTAGGCATTAAAAAAACATGAAGAATGATATAAGTCTTATCTCTGAAACCTTTATGGTTTAAGAGATATTCACAAACAAAGTACCCCCCCCCCTGTTCAACCAGATCAGAAGGGAGATGCCCAGGTAGACTGCAGAGAGGGACAATCTTCAATTAAGATAATGGAAAAAGCTGAAAAACTTGTCAAGGGGGGAAGGGCTTTCATTGTTTTCATACAAAGAAAATTGTCCCCTTCTGTTATCTGTCCTGTCATACAACCAGACTCACATCTGAGAAGAGATGGCTTACACTAGGAAAAAGGGGCGGGGAGGGGAACTTTGCTTGTGAATATCTCATAAACCATAAAGGTTTGAGAGATAAGACTTATATCATTCTTCATGTTTTTTTAATGCCTACAAAATAAAATTAAAACGAAGTATTACTATCCCTTTAAGGATAACTTTAGAATCTGGCACTTCTGAGAAGTAATAGACTTATTATGAAGCTAGTCGCCATATGTTTAATTATTGGAGGGTAACTTTATACAAAGTGAAAGTTCCGTTTTAACATTAAAGGAGCAGTAAACTTATTTTATGAAAAAATATATACTGTAGGGATTTTCCTACTGAGTAAAATAAGGGTACTCCCATTGCCAAGAGATTTATATTTCCAGAGTTATTACAGTTTAAACCCATGTTTTTTTACATTAGCAGTGCCCTCTAGTGGTCAAATTCTAATTAGATTTTCTGTTAGATTCTAATGGAGATGAAAGTCAGAAAAGTCAGAGACATACAGTTCTCCATAGAATGTGATAGAAACTGCCTGTCACTTCCTGTCAGTTAGAACTTCAGGAAGTAAACACAGTAAATTCACTTCCTGGTTATTTGAACTGCTATAAATTTTGAATAAAACATCTGACAGCAGTGGGTGTGACATTGTTTTGTCAGCAGGAAAAGCTCTATAAAATACATGTTTTCATAAAAATAAGTTTACTGCTCCTTTAAGAAGTTACATATTTACACAAAACAGAGAATCAATATATAAAATTATATACAATTACATGTTGTCGCCAATGACATAGAAACCAACCCTAGCCCTCAAATAGCAAAAAATGGCAACCTCACCTTTAAAAATGGTCTCTCTTTTGTGCACTGCAACATACGCAGTATACTGCCCAAAATGGATGAATTAAAGGCATGGTGTTATGCATACAAACCAAAAATTCTTCTTACTGAATCCTGGTTATCCCCAAAAATACCTGATACTGCTGTTGCCATAGATGGATATTCATGCTTTAGAAAAGACCGTGCAAAGCGAGGAGGCGGTGTAATCATATACATACAGGAATCTATAAACTTTACACTTCTAAATGACTCTCATAACTCTGATTCTTATGAATACATTGCTGGCAAAATTTGTCTTCTATACTCAAAACAAATCATAATTGTTGGCATCTACAGACCACCAAATACACCAGCACATTCCCATTCAGACATAGCTCAACACCTAAAGGAGATTGCCACACAAAACAAGAAAAGCGAGCTGATGGTTCTTGGAGACTTTAATATTAATTGGCTAGACTCCAGGAATGAAAAATTTTGTTCGTTGTTTAAAACCTTGAACTTATCACAGCTAATATCTTCCCCTACTCTCATAAATCTTAAAACATCCAACCATACTCTGCTAGACTGGATCCTTTCATCCTGCACAAGCAGAATCCAAGATTCAGGTGTACTAGCAAACGTGTTTAGCGATCACTCCATAGTCTACTGTGTCCGCAAAATAAAACCAGTCAAGTCATGTTCCAAAGTCATACTCACGAGATCATTTAGAAAATTTAATCTTCAGTCCTTCCTAAATGATTTATGAAATTGCTCATGGCATAGAATACATCTAATATCTGATCTAGACTCAGCGATTTAGTTTTTTAACACTGAATTCTTACAGGTCTGTAATACCCATGCCCCACTAAGGAAAGTCAGGGTTAGGGGGGCACATCTACCCTGGGTCTCAGCTGACTTGATTCAGTTATACAGTTTCAGAGATGCCTTATGGACAAAATGTAAACAAACCGGATCAGCTTATGATCATACTGCATACAGACAATTAAGGAATACATGTACAAAACAAATAAAATTATAAAAAAAAGGACAATATTTTACTGACAACTTAAACAGTAAAATTTCAAAGCCAGCCAACTTTTGGAAGGTTATTAAAAACCTCTACAACCCTCCTAATCATTCTCACCCATCAACTATAACCGTAGACAAAGAAACAATACAGTGCCCCAGCGCCATAGCCAATGCATTTAACAGCTACTTTGTTGGATGTGCCACCACCCAGATTAAACAAAACAAAGATAACGCAGAAGTTCAGCCATCTATAGAACACTCACTGGCACCTATTACCCAGTCCAATTATGAATATGAATTCAATTTCATGTCAGTAAATGAAAGCGAAATATATAATCATCTCCTCAACCCAAAAACGAAATCCCAGTCTTGCCCTGACAAACTACCAGCAATGCTATTAAAGCTCAGTGCCATGGTCATGGCCAAACCTATTGCATCTTTAATTAATGCTGGGCAGATGGCCCTGCCGTGGTGAGTGGGACCGAAGTCCACACCACCGGCTCTGTTACCCCTTGCCTGGAGAGTGGGGTGCCTATCCTCCCCAGCAGCTCTGTTACCCCTGCCCTGGGGAGTGGGACCAATGTCCTCCCCGGCGGCTCTGTCACCCTTATGCTGGTGAGTGGGACCGAAGTCCTCACCAGCAGCTTTGTTACCCCTGCCCTGGAGATTGGGACACCTATCCTCCCCAGCGGCTTTGTCACCCCTGCCCTGGAGATTGGGACACCTGTCCTCTCCAGCGGTCCTGTCACCCCTGCCCTGGTGAGTGGGACCAAAGTCCTCACCAGCGGTTTTGTTGCCCCTGCCTGAGGGAGTGGGACCGACGTCCTCCCCTGCGGCTCTATCACCCCTGCCCTGGGGAGTGGGATCAAGGTACTCACCAATGCCACTGTTGCCCCTGCCTGGGGGAGTGGGACCGCCGTCCTCCCCAGCGGCTTTGTCACCCCTGCCCTGGAGAGTGGGACACCTGTCCTCTCCAGTGGCTCTGTCACCCCTGCCCTTGTGAGTGGGACAAAGGTCCTCACCAGTGGCTCTGTTGCCCTTGCCCTGGAGAGTGGGACCAACGTCCTCTCCAGCAGCTCGTTTGCCCCTGCCCAGGGGAGTGGGACCAGCGTCCTCCCCAGAAGCTCTGTTGCCCCTGCCACCCTGCCTACTGTCCAGCGGCTGAGAGGACTCCAGGGAGAAGGCACAGTTGACCCTTCTCTCCAGCAGCGGATATGTTCTTTGGGAGAGGCAGAGGTCAGCTGGGTGAGTGCTGCTCTTGCATGGGCAACTTGTTTGGGGTACTGATGTGGGACTGTCAATGGGAGGCTGGATGTACTGACTAACTTCGGAGTCCACCCGTCTGGGGTCGCCTCCGGTGTTAGTCTCCTTCTGGGAACCACCGGGCCCTTGGAGGGGCCTGGGGGCCAGCCCCTTTCCTACAGATTATGGACTCTATGCATGGGGAAGCGGCTTTCCCAGTGTCCCAGTCCCCTCGTGGGTCTAAGTCACCCTGTGCTTCTTGATGGGCACAGGGTGTCACAGAAAAGGACTGCCCTTGGACTGATTGGGGGGAGTCAGCACAGGGACATGTGGTGACGTTCACCTCCAGGACTATAACATTTGATTTATTGCTCATTGTATTGAATATTGTGTGGTATAATGTAATAGTGTGGGGTTTTATACTATAAATTCTGTAAGGGATTTGGTAGCTGGGGGTGGGAGTTGGGCGTTGCTTCCATTATACTCCAGGTCTGTGCTAAGGAATGTTAATTGATTCCTGCTGTGGTTCCTTGACCAGTCAGGGGAGGGTATTTATGAGCCAGTTAACAATGTCTATTTTTCAAGTCCTAATTTGCATGCTTATCTTGATAAGGCTGCTGGTGGCTGATTGGTCAAGCGTAAAAACACTGTCCCAAGTCCTAGTTTACATGCTGATCTTGATAAGAGTCTATGTAAGTGTATATATGCTGTGTGTTCCATTCAATAAAGTGAGCTGATTCTAAAACAGTACACTAGTCTTGCCTGGTGACTGTAGGGAAAACTGTGATATTCCAGCAGAGCAGCCTTGCTCAGGATTGAAGGAAGCAACGACTGACGGGGACACCCAGACGGGGGGTCCACTAGTACCATCACAGCCCTATTTTCTCTTTTTATAAATAATCTGCCAAAGGTTTGCAAATCATCTTCAGTACACATGTATGCAGATGACACCATAACCTTTGCTAAAAAAGCAAACATATCACACCTTGAAGCCATATTACAACATGATTTCTGTGAGGTTGAAAGATAGATAGCAAGGAACAAACTGTTCTTAAACATAGACAAAAATCTGTCACAATGATATTTGGCACAAAGCACAAACTGCGTAATCATGGCAATACCCACCTACCCATTGTAAAGGAGTCTAATCGTAAATTGGCCCCAGTGGACTCCTACAAATATCTTGGTATGTGGCTTGACCCCAACCTCACTTTTGGTCATCATATTGACAAATTAACCTCCAAGCTTTATCCCAAAATCAGTACTCTTTTTAGACACAAATCATGTTTAAAGGGATAGTATTACTTCAAAATTACTATCCCTCATATTTTAGCCCTTAATAAACTGAGTTAAATGACACCAGCGGCATCTCTCAGACCTTTATGGTTTAAGAGATAGCCGCTTTCAAAGTTTCCTCTCCCCTGCTGTCAGCGTTCTGCTGCCAGCAGGACAATCCGGTCTCTGAATCAAGAGGAGGCTCTTCAGCAGAGCCGGTATCTCGTTATGGAAGGAAAAATTATTAATTGAAACAGTCTTCTACGTGTGCTTGGTAACCAAGTACACGTAGAAGACTGTTTCAATTAATCATTTTTCCTTCCATAACGAGATATCGGCTCTGTTTAAGAGCCTCCGCCTGTCCCGGGACCGGATTCCCCTGCTGGCAGCAGAACGCTGACAGCAGGGGAGAGGAAACTTTGAAAGCTGCTATCTCTTAAACCATAAAGGTCTGAGAGATGCCGCTGGTGTCATTTAACTCAGTTTATTAAGGGCTACAATATGAGGGATGGTAATTTTGAAGTAATACTATCACTTTAAGTCCCCAGGTTGGAAAACATATTGTGCAACAGATGTTGCTGCCAGTCATAGACTATGGTGATGTAGTATATGCTCCAGCACCAGAAATCCATCTTAGTAAACTTGACACCCTGTATAATTCAATATGCCGCTTTAGCCTCCAATGTAATTACACTACTCATCGCTGTGATATGCTAAAAGAACTAAATTGGTTAAAACTAGTGTTGCCACCCAGCCGGTATTTTACCGGCAGGCCGGTAAAAAATTGACTTCTGTCCAATGTTAAGTCTATGGAGGGAATGCCATGGCCGGTATTTTTTTGAAGAAAAGGTGGCAACCCTAGTTAACACTCAAATCTAGACGTGCCCTTCACCTTCCTTGCTTAGTACACAATCACTTCTCTGGAAAACTACCAGACTACCTGAGCAGTATGATTACTCAAGCTCTCCATACTAACCATAACCTCCGCTCCACTGCTAACACTCACTGCGTATACCACAATACAAGAAAGAAGCAGGAAGATATGCCTTCTCCTTCAGAGCTCCAAAGGCCTGGAACAATCTGCCTGAAATAATCAAATCTGCTCCCAGTCTAAAATCCTTAACCCTTTGAGTGCCAGAGGGGTACACAACGCATTGCAAAGCAATGCGTTATGTACCCCTCTGGCACTCTAAGGGTTAAAAGAAAAGGCTTCTTTATATCTAAAAACAGTATGTAACTTATATAATTTTAATATTCCATATGTATGTATGTATATATAATAACATGTAATATATAATGTTTCACAATTGTGTAAGGCAAACCCATTGCTGAGATGCTTTATTTAGAAGTTGTTTTAGCTGGAACTTACATTTTTGGGTACATGGTCTGAAATGTTATGGTGGTACTTTTGCTACAGTAGTCAGTTGACTATAAGGATTTGTAGGATGCTGTACCAACAGCACCACTGTAAAATGTCAGGTCATGGGGGTACTACAACCCCAAATTTCTATTGATTTAAATGGGTTGTTTAGCTCTTTAAATGCTACAATTTAGCAACAGCTGGGGAGGCAAATCTTTCCCAGCGCTTGTTCAGAAAGGGCATTATTTATCAGCTAAAAAAAAAAAACAACAACTGCACTATGGGGTATAATTCCTATTGAGTCAAATGAGGGTTTTTAACCCCTTTAATGCTACAGTCTAAAACACATTGCTATACCTCCCAAGTGAAAATCCATATGATGTAGTGGCTTTAACCCTGTAAATGATACAGAGGTCTGCAATACATTGCAAAGCAATTAGCAACCAAACTTTCAAATGGCCAAACAGGGACATGTGTATTTTAAGTAGTGTTTGCTGGGGACATGGCCAAGAGGCCCGGAATTAACCATTTGAGTTCAACAGAGGCATCCTTCCCTCGCATTCAAAGGGTTAATGTGAATGTTTTGGGTTATTTCATTGCCTATTGAAATCTCTTTGTGACAGTGAATAAATGGTTAAGATTTTTAGAACATAATCAATGTAGTTTATTTACAACGTATTTTATTTACACATACTGATTTATAAACACATACAGTGAAGTTTAACAAACAATAATGCGAGTTTTTTTGTTTGTTTTTGCTGTGGAGCAATGCGATACCCTTATATACACGACACACAGCCTGATCTTCTAAAATAGGGATATCAGGTGGGAGCGAGGGACAGAGGGATTCAGGTCCCACAGAGGTATTGTTCCTATTAAAGCGGAACATTCCTCCCCAACATGCGCACTTAGTTTGATTCACTTCACCCAGATGATCAAAAGTATGAATAGGAAATATCCCAGCATGCACGCACTGCGACCTCCTACCAGAAGAGAGCGCCCGACTTCCCAAACCATAGATACTGCAGAAAGACAGACTCAGTCAGCATACCCATAGAGTCGGAAGCGCCGTTTCCAGAAACCCGGAAGTTCTTTCCTCGCTATGTGTGATTGGTCAAGGGTTAAATGTATAGCCAATTGAATTGCTGGCTAGGAAAAGAGCCGGATGCTGATGTGTGCTGCCGGTTTGCTATCTTCTAGTCATTCACAGAGTGCACGGCCGCTTCATCATGCCTTACTACCGCTCCTGGGAGGAGTACACTCGGGCGGCTGAAAAACTTTACCAGGCTGATCCTATGAAGGTGAGATTTGGGGTAACCAAAATTTCTCAAGTACAGATACCAAAACGAAAATGCTGGTGCATGGGAGCCATTCTGTCAGGCCGCACTACAAGGCTACTTCACACTTAACTCTTTGAGTGCCACAGAGGTAGCAAGCGCTGTGTGCTAGCGCTGTTCAGCCTCATGTTGCTAGTCCATATGGTCCTTATGGGTCTCCAAGGATTTACACCGAGTACCAGAAGGGCGGCCGTTCCGTTTCAAATCCATTATTGCCCACTTCTCTGGCTTACAAGGGCTTAGTTCTTAATTGGTCATATAGTATCTGTGAGGATAAAGGAACCCTTATGCCTAAAATGACATTGGTTGCTATGCTTCTAAATATTATGTATTTACAGCTAGCATGTATTAAAACTGATTTCATGTTTCATCTATAAAACGTACTGCGAACGTTGCATTTTTAATATGCATAGTCCTGTTCATGCGTTTTATTTGTGCTGGTTGTAATGCAATAAAGTCTAAAGTCGGCTACTTTGTTGTGATTGGTGCCCTTTTAATCATAAATATGAATGCCTTTACTTCAGCCATTTTGCACATAATCCTGAGCAATTCACCTCAAGATTCCTGTGGTAATAGGACCCCTGAGAGAGACTGGAATGGCCTCTTCCTCAGAGCTTATGTAAATCCTATATTTTAGACCTCAGAAAAACACAGACGCTTTAGATGATAAAATGAAGTAAGGCGCATCTGGTAAACTGTTGGCCATACCTGCAGTAAAACATAACATTACTTTAAAGAGGCAACATGATTGTGTTTGCTGCCTTCAGTTATATGCAGGTGCCTTAAATTGAATGTCAGTGGATCTATTATGGGACCAAAAAGGAAAAATACTATCCCCACTGATTTTAACCCTTTGTGTGAATGAGATGGATATGCAGTGTATTGCGCATCCTCTGGCACTCAAAGGGTTAACTGGTATTTTACCACCATGTAATGCATTGGTGAACCCTGAAGAGGTTAAAAAGATTGTTTAAAGTGATAGTAAGACATGAAATTACATACACTTAATTGGGTAGATATTTTAAAAAAATAATTGCGCCATTTAGTTTGGGAGATATCGGTCTGCAAAGTTCCCCCTTCTCTCCCCTTGTGTTGACGTCAGCTTTCTAACTTAGAGATGGCGATCTCAGTCCACAGACCGTTCTACGGCTCTTCAGCAGAGGCGTGATCATGGTAGTTACAAAGAAATAATTCCTCTGAACGTTCTACGTGTGCCTGGTTTGCAAGAACAAGTTGTAGACCATTCAAATGAAGTATTTCTTTGTAACTACTGCATCACGGCTCTGCTGAAGAGCCACAGGACGGTCTATGGACTGGGATCTCCATCTCTAAGTTAGAAAGCTCACGTCAGCACAAGGGGAGGGAAGGGGGAACTTTACAGACTGATATGTTCCAAACCATAAAGGTTTGGGAGATCGGAAACGGCACAATTTATTTTTTAAATATCTACCAAATTAAATGTAAGTAATACATGAAACTACAATAACTTTAAATTGGTGAGATTGCCCCTCCCACCAGATGAAGTTGATCTACTGGACAATAGCTTCTGTGGCAAAATACCCTATAAGTATATAAAGGGAAACTTCAAATCTGGTGTTAAAGAGATAGTAATACTTCGTTTTAACTTTATTTTGTTTTGTAGGCATTAAAAAAACATGAATGACGATATAAGTCTTTTCTCTCAAACTTTTATAGTTTAAGAGATATTCACAAGCAAAGTTTCCCCTCCCCGCCCCTTTTACCTAGTGTAAGCCATCTCTTCGCAGATGTGGAATGCAGTCTATAGACCAGACAGATAACAGAAAGGGACAATCTTCTTCCTATGAGAACAATGAAATCCCTGCCCCCCTTGACAAGCTTTTCAGGTTTTTCCCTTATCTTAATTGAAGATTGTCCCTCTCTGCAGTCTACCTGGGCACCTCCCTTCTGCTCTGGTTGAACAGGGGGGGGGACACTTTGCCTGTGAATATCTCTTAAACCATAAAGGTTTGATAGATAAGACTTATATCATTCTTCATGTTTTTTAATGCCTACAAAATAAAATAAAGTTAAAACGAAGTATTACTATCCCTTTAAATATATTTACTAAATACACTGCCTTCCCTCATATTTTTTGTTTCCTCTAGAGTTAAAAATCATGTATATGATAACACATATAACAAGGTGATATTGAGGCTGATGTAGTATCATGAATTGGTGACTTCTGGAGTAAACCAACTACATCATGGAGCAGAAAACAAATTCCCATTGAGTTTAAAGTGGATTTTTAACCAACTGAATTCTAGGATAACTAGAGGTGTAATGAAGTTGGATAATTGACTTATGGTCAGTGACATTAGTTTGTTACAGGAACCTTAAAGGGATAGTAATACTTCGTTTTAACTTTATTTTATTTTGTAGGCATTAAAAAAACATGAATGACGATATAAGTCTTATCTCTCAAACCTTTATGGTTTGAGAGATATTCACAAGCAAAGTTTCCCCTCCCGCCCCTTTTACCTAGTGTAAGCCATCTCTTCTCAGATGTGAATCTGGTTTTAAGACCAGACAGATAACAGCAGGGGACAATCTTCTTTGTATGAGAACAATGAAAGCCCTTCCCCCCACCCCCCCCCCCGACAGATTTTTCAGGTTTTTCCCTTATCTTAATTTAAGATTGTCCCTCTCTGCAGTCTACCTGGGCACCTCCCTTCTGATTTGGCTGAACTGGGGGGGGGGATACTTTGCTTGTGAATATCTCTTAAACCATAAAGGTTTGAGAGATAAGACTTATATCGTTCTTCATGTTTTTTTAATGCCTACAAAATAAAATAAAGATAAAACGAAGTATTACTATCCCTTTAAAGGGGGACTCTCATCATATGACCACTATCGCCACTCAGTTACTGTATAGCGGGTCTGCTTTTATAGGAGCATATTTACCTCAAAGTGCAGACTGCTATGCTACTAGACAATTATTTTGTAGAGGGAAAACTGATGCGCCCCCTCCTGCCCTAACTATCTTGGTGATTCCTGTAGTATAACTGTACTCCAATACTTAAAGGAACAACAACGACCTGGGGTTATTTGCATTTAAAATCCCTGTACTATATGTTAGCAACTGTTGAAACTTTGTTTTCTGAGGCCAGAAATATAGTTTTTATGTATGTAGTATGCGGGCAGCCATTTCTACCTCTTCCATGACTCCAATATCACTCTTGATATGCCTCTCTGAACTTAGTCCATTGTCGGAAAATGGACTGACATGATGTCTTTCTTGATAGAAAAGTAGTGGATGCTGATCTCCATGAATTAATAAGAAGATAAATCTATTAAACAACCTCAACAAAATTCACTGACAGGTGTCTGTGTAGGACAGTCTACACATACAAATGCAAGATTAGTGTTACATTTTAGGAATCTGACATATTTTGACAGATGCTAGCTGGAAATACATGACTTCTAATTGTATAACCTATTTTCATGTTTAGGTTTGTGTACCTTTTTAAGGTGCCCATGCACAGGGTGACTTTTGGTTGGAACCAAGCTGATTGCCTAATGATCAGAGAATGTGTTTGAATCCCAGGCAATCTGATGGCTCAGAGGCCAGATTGCTAGTTTGTTGGTCTGTGTGTGGGACTGATAAGATTAATAAAAACAGTCCAATCTTACAACCCCAGACAAGGTCACTGGTTTGTTCTGTTGAGGTTGCACCCAGTGATTTTTCAAATGGAGCAGACCAACCCTCATTGACTGAATTCAGATGCTGTGTTGGCGTCCTATAGTCAGCCTGGTTACTGAGACTTGACTGTTACTTCATATGAGAACAGCAGTCCTACAAGCGAGGATATGGTCTTCTCTTGCCATCATTTTTTTTTTTTTTTTTTTTTTTTTAAACACACACTAGTCTTTATAAACTTATTCCACCATTTTGGTTTGCTGATAACTTACCAGCTTGGTGAGGCTTCTGGCCCCCCATAAAGTATGATAGTACAGAAACTAAAATGTGCAAACATGAAATGGCATAGAACTTTGCTTCCATTGGAGTAAACTTTCTAAGGTATGTGAAAGCATTTGAGGACAGATGGAGTGGCAAAACATCCAGTAATATGAATGTCTTTTCAGTGTAAGAACTTTGAATGTGTGTTGGTCCTTAAAGGCAAAATTTCTACCATAAAAATTGGCTCTTAATTTAACACGAGGACTTTCTTACCTAGGCATCAATATAGCGGATGGGTGTATCTATGTATTTTGTTATATAGACAACTGTAGAAAAATTATATAGTTTGCATCTCTTAAAGTAAACTGACAATAATCCTTCACAATGATGAATGACACGTAAGGGTCAGTTTTTATCAGATTGTGACTAGCGATATATCTCAAGAGGCCAAAATCACAAAGTATACAGACAATCGACTACTGCAAGTCTCCTTCATGCATACGTAAGTTTGTTTGTTAGAATAAGCACCAACTAAGGTGCATTTTCAATTTATACTATGCTCATACTGATGATATTTATGTACTGGGATTCTCTCTGTTCAAGCCCCCAGTGTTTACCTGAGATGTCCTCCTTTTCCTGAGGGGCTAACAAACATCCAGGAAGGTGTTAGTGGTAGGGTGTGATAGATGCATGTCTGACCCATGTTGGTAATGAGGCATATTAGGGGTGTGAAATGTGCAGCCCATGGGCCAATGCTGACTGCCTGACTCCAGGGTATGGCCCATCTGAGATTTTTTTTTTTAAAACATTTTTATACCATACTGGCATACCCTTTTTCTGAGCAGTATGTGGCTCGACGCTTTGACTGCCATCACAAAAATCAAGCCGACTATAAGATACATTATTCCCCTGTGGGACCTGAATTTGGTGCTCCAACAATTCTGCTCCCATGAATACTTTGAGCCCTTGGACTCTGTGCCTCTAAAACATCTCACATTGAAGACTATTCTGCTCATGACTGTGACTTCAGCACGCAGAGTGGGGGAACTACAGGCCTTACTCTGCGTCTCACCACACCTAGTGTTCCATCAGGACAAGGTGGTTGTACGACCAAAGCCGTCATTCCAGTCTAAAGTGGTCTCTATGTTTCATCTAAGTCAAGATATCATACTCCCTTTTTTGTGCTAATCCCTTGAACAAAAAGAAGCAGGAATTGCATAATCTGGATTTGGTCAGATGTTTATGTATGTATCTTACAAGAACAAAGCCCTTTAGGGGAAGATTCAGGCCTTGTTTGTCCACCACATGGGCAAATATAAGGGTACAGCGGCTTCCAAAGCCTCTCTTGCAAGGTGGATTAAACAAAGTATCTCCCTTGCATGTGAATCTGCACATCTGACTCCAACAAGTGGCATGTAGGCACAATCGACCAGGGTGGTTTCCACGTCATTGGCACAGAAAACTTGCAGGGCAACCTCCTGGTCCTCAGTGTCCACCTTTGTTGAACATTCAAGCATCCATAGTTGTAAAATTTGGCAGGAAGGTGCTAGTAGCAGCCATTCCTGTTTCAGACTGATTCTCCCACCCTGGCCTCTGGGGTACTGCTTTGGTAAGTCCCACAGTCCATTGCCATGGATTGTACACAGAGCAAAAGGTAAAACTTACTCACTGATATTTTGTTTTCCTCTGTGTCCTTCCACAGCAACCAACCCTAAGGTTGGTTGGTAATTGTATCGTTCCTCTAATTTGGGATCTGTCTGACGAGAGCTATCTATCTAATCTATCTCTTCAGACGGATCCCAGATTAGAGGAACAATACAATTACCAACCAAACTTGGGGTCGGGTTGCCGTGGAAGGACACAGAGGAAAACAAAATATCTGTGAGTAAATTTCACCTTTTTCCATATATTTAGCCATCTTTGGCTGCAGTCACAGACTCTGCACACTAAATTTACTGGAGCTATTCACACATCAAAAGGGAAATAAATCTTGTACTGTTTTGCCAGCTAAGAGAGACCTCTTTTGGAATCTAAGAATTTATATAGACAATGGTGATGAGCGATTAACCTCTATTGGGAATTAAATTAAAATTTGCATGAATGAATAACATGTCATGAATTGTGTGTCGTGTCATTTTCATTCTAAATATGCATGAAGAGATTTAAGTTTTCTTAAATTTTGCTTTCTAAAACTACTTGGTTATCCAATAAAGGTATCACTTTTACCTTACCAGTCTCCAGTGTAGTGAATAGTGGTTGAATTGTAGGAGCCCAGGCTTCAGGGAGAAGCAGTGAGAAACTGGACTATAATATGAGCAGACGTTATGGGCAACTAAAGTGTTCCTCACAATCTGATTCCCACTGGTAACGTGACTGGATACCTAAATCAAAGTTTCACAAAGTCTGTAAAAGAAAAACAAATTTGTCAGTTCAGATACATTAAATGTTAATTATTGACACATTCCAATGCTTACTTGGCTCATTCTGGTGCTGGAATGAGCATCTTGTGCCCCCCGCCCCCCAGCTGCTGTTGTGCTACAAATCCATTCGACCTCAGCCAGTTAATGATGGGAGTTGTAGGTCAGGATTAAGTTGTGGTCTCTGTACCCTTTTAATTGGGATCCGGGTTGATTACTTGTTTCTTGGGCAGTAGCAATACTTGTTGTGTCCTATCCAAGACAATGCCTAAAGGATATTGTCTCCTCCACCTCCCAGCTGTGTAAGACCAGTCCATGACCTTTAAGGAGGCCACTGGAGAAAGCAGCCATTCTTTTTGGTCCTACCAAGGTGGGAGTTTAGCTAGGATGTTAATTACAGCCTTTTTCTTGTTGGATTAAATCTAGTTTTGCTATGTTACCTTTCTTCTCCTTCTGGGTCTCTTTATGGCTTCATTTAATGCTGCCTGCCTAGAGGGTTGGATCCCTTGAAGCCCATGTCTCCATGATGCTACTCTTGTCAGGGAAGAGGTATCCTTCCTCTCTGGTCCCCTTCACCCCACTCTCAGGAACTGTGGGTTTGAGGACTGGAAGACCAGTGTCTCATCGGGATTCAGTGCCAAAAAAAAAATCTAATTGAGCCTTGCATTCCACTTCTAGAATACGCATGTCCCTTCTACTCTCAGGGCCTCCTGGTACTGCCACGTGTCCGTCCAGGTGATGTAATTTGCATGTGCTAAGGTGCGAATTTCCTTTATACTTTCCGTGAGCCTCATTTCTGGTTGAAGGTTTTGGCATTCCAGCAATGGCATGCATGCCTATAGTCTATTTAAAGACTAGCTTTAAAGGGATAGTAATGTTTCATAATAAAAGCAACTCTAATCTTCATAGTATTTGAGCCATAGAGAGTGCTATTTCATTACTGTGAGCATTGTAGTTCAAGAGTAATTGATAAAATATCCCCCTCCCACCCCTTCTACTGATGTAACACTGCTCAGCTTAGAGCAGCAGGGAGCGTCCAGGTAGATTGCAAAGAGGGGCAATCATCAATTAAGATAAGGGAAAAAGCTGAAAAACCTGTCAAGGGGGCAGGGTTTTCACTGTAAGAATTTTGACCCTTGATGTGAGATGTCTGGTCTGTGGACTGGATTCCACATCTGAGTGGGAGGTGGCTTACACTAGGTAAAAGGGGTGGGAGGGGCAAACTTTATCATTCAACTACTGTTGAATTACAACGCTCACAGTAATGAAATAACACTCTCTATGACTCAAATACTATGAAGATTAATTGGGGCTGCTGTTTTTGTGAAACATTACTATCACTTGAAATTATTGTTTTGCTTATGCTATGTCTGCTCCTTCCAAACCATCCTCTGGCAAGCAAAAACATCTTTGCTAGCCATTGCGTCACTAGGAGAACATGCAGCAGAAAATGAAGCCATATGGAGGGGAAAAAAGACTCTTCTGTCTGATTTCCTTGTCAGAATGGCTAGCCAAATGTATCAAGGCAACACCTATAACACCTCCCAGAGAAAATCTAGGCTTATTGTACTAGAGCACCTTCTATGTCGTGGGCATGTCACTCCCTCTCTGTAAAGTAGCCACCTGGTCTACATGGTTATCAAACATTCTTTTCTAAATGTTAAAATGTTGGCAGAAGCCAGATTTGTGAGGAAAGTGCTCAAGTCAGGTGTCCCTGTTTAACTGGAAAGATGATTATTTTTGGCCGGGGTCTCTTCCTGTTCCTTTCTTTCCAGAAATCCTCCTCTTTCACACTCTAGGTCTGAGTATGTTCCTTCTGCTAATTCATGCCGCCTTTGGGGTGCAGTTTCTATCTATTTCTTTATTCTATCACGGCAATTTTTTTTCCTGTGGACTAATTTAGTCTATCCTATAATTCATTGCCATGGATAGAACATGTAAGGGTAAAATTTACTTTGGGCACAGAAGAAAAGATAATCTTTCACAGCACACCCTGCCCATAATCTTGTGTATGCTTTAATTTTCCAATTCAGACAAAAGTACAACTGCTGGCTTTCTCCAGAGACCTCCTTATATGTTGATAGGTCCTACCCAGGTGGGAGAAGGAGACAATAATAATAATAATAATAATAATAATGCATTGCTGTAGAAGGACTTGGAAGAAAAGGAAACAGGAGTGCATTCACTATGAACCAGATGAAATTGGTGATACAAGGATTCCAGTGAAACCTGTTGTAGATGTGTCACCCATGTGAACTACCCCATACAAAACAATATCTGTTATGTGAAACTTGTTGCAGCATCAGTTCCCCCAATACTCTGGCTGATATTTGCTAAACTGTAAATTCAGCCAGTTGGGCAACTCACAGCTCTGTGATAGAACTCCTAGTCCTGTGAATAGCATTCTATGGACCTTATGCAAAAAAAAGCAAGATAAAGAATTTTGCAAAGTAAGGGGGGAAATACAATTTCTGGGGTTTTTATTCTCTTGAATGCTAAAGATGTCTCTGCATTGTGCTGAGGAGCCCAGTTTAAATCAATGGGAACTCTAGGAATTTGTACGGTATTCGTATCTCAACAATCTTCCCTCCTGTGGGATAATTGGTTTGCTCAGGAATTGCTCATCTTGGCTTCTGCATAATGTGTGATAATTAGACCTGGCACGAATGATGCAGAGGGCTTGTGGGGTGGGGGTGGGGGTGGGTTAGAAATTCTGTTGACCATGATCTGGTTAGACTTGTAAGTAAAGATCTGCAAAACTTCATATTTCTCTAAGCACTCTGGGGCACCAAACTAAAAAAGGACCAAATGCATCATGGGTAAGAAATGAAAATGATTTTGTGTGGAGCTTTTAATTTCTGCAATGCTAGAGGGGTCTCCAACACCTTGCAAAACTGTTTGGCATCTTTTATAATTCAAAGTGCAACAGCACCGCATCATGCTCCAGATTTAGTGTGCCCCCCCCCCACTCACTCACTCACACTGGAATCCCTCGGCTATGCTTCACGGAGAGACGAGAAGGCTATAGGAAATGTAGCCTCTCATCTTTCTGGAAGATATGGTGGGGGGTGCTCTTGGACATACAACTACTTCTGGAAGCACATACATAGACTAGCATGTCAGGCTTCTCTGTGACCTACCTATAAGCCCATCAGGTGAGGGAGCCTATCAAACAGGAGAGATGGTTGCCGCTTTGGAGCCCTCTCGTTTCAATTCAGATAATAGGGACACATTTTCTGTTTGTGTTAGTATCCCTTTAAAACCCAATTTAAATCTGTGTTGTGGGTTTTTTTTGTTTTTTTTTTTGGTTTTTTTTTTTTTTTTTTTGACATGGAATAGTTTGCTGCAAAATTGCACCAAATTTTGTTGTGTGCGCACCTTAATTGTGCGTAATTGCAGTGCACAAGCACATCTTGTCCCCTTACCTTTTTATATAAATAGGTAATGTGCATTTTAGTGAGTTCTCACCCCCTGCAGTTGAAGAAAATGCATTGGAACACACTGTCATTGGGTATAAACGGTGGCGCAAACCACTTGGCAATGAACCTCTTAACACCTTGAATGCCAGACAGATCGGCAAGGCAGTACAAAGACCATGCTTTGACTTTCTAGCAATCAAATGGTTAAGATCCCCATTTAAACCAAAGGCAGTCTTCCCTCCCCCTTCCAACTGATTCAGTTGGTTTGATCCACAATTGCTCCTTTAGCTTCCTGAATAAGGCTGAGTGCCCTGCAGCTTGAAGTGCATGCCTCTACTGTGCAATAATGGCTTTCAAAAGGCCAATCTAAAGTAGGCAGCAGAACACAGGGCTAATCTCACTGAACATTATTTTTAGATTGATTAAAATTCTCGGGTTACTATGGAGACAGAGAATGTCTGCATGTGAAATGTGCAGAAATTATGATTTTTACAGCAGACTGAAGCCTGCCAGTAACCAGGCTCTTCTATTTTTGCCCCGATCACTGTCAGGATTTCAAAAAATGTCATCTGCACAGCATCAATGGCTTCTAGGAAAACAACCCAAATATCCCTCATACTGGAACCAGGCCTTTTTTATGCTATAGGTTCCAACTAGTGGCTAGTAGTGTGTGTAAGTGAGAATTCTAGAGCGGTGTGTACAGAACTGTTCTGGAGGCCCTTGCACAGGTCAGGATATAAGGATGGTCTGGATTTTTAGCACAGGGGAGAGATGGTCATCTGCTCAGTCTATTGTATTAACACACTTGTACAAAGGAAGTAATAGCACTAAATCCTGTCCTCTGTAAGTCCCTTGCCCTTGTGGGTGGGGGATTTTTAAAGGGGAACATTCACATCCCCAAAAAGTTTGACCATTGCTTTTAAAAAGTAAAGCAATATTAGCACTGCCTTTATTTATTTTCTTACCTACCTAAGAGTGGAGATATTAATTGTTGAAATGTGCCACTTCCGCATTCTGCGGCACGGAGCTGCAGGACTTCCCGCCCAGCTGTCCCAGGGAGCGCGCTTCCCTTCGGAGCTTCATTTTTCTGGGCTAACGTGACTGCAAGCTCTGTTTTACCATGCTACTGAGGTAACCTGGCAACTTGGGTTGTGCTTGGTTTGCAAGTACATGTAGAAGACAGTAAAAATAATTATGTCATTGAAACTAACGCGATCTCAGCTCTGCTGCAGAGCCGCCTGATGAGTTAGACTTCAGGGGATGTAGGGGGAACTTTGCTTTCGGTTATCTCTCAAACCATAAAGGTTTGAGAGATGACACTGGGGACAATTCAATTATTTTTCAAATATCTACAATTTGGGGAATAGTAATATTAAAGTATTACTATCCCTTTAAAAGCAATGGCCAATATTTTTGTGGATGCAAACACCCATGCAGTGCACACATTCACAAAAAACACAGACCAGCACACTTGCAACACACTCATGCAATGCACACACGCTATGAATACCCCTGAAGGACCCAAAGGACTTAATACCCATGGGCGACACCATGCCCCTTTTGCTAGTGTGTCTCCCATGTGGAAGCAAACCTGCTGACCTGGCTTCCTTTGTCTGGATGGTTTTTGTAGGGGGACCTGAGATATGAGCAGAAATCCCAGAAAATGTCTGACTTTGTGGATAATCTGGTTAGTACAGTAATTCTCTGGGGCACCCCCTCAGGCTGAGTTTTAAGGGTATCCATAATTCAGATTAATTACGCTGACCGAACAATTAATTTCCCACCTGTTATCAAGCCTGGTTACGCACAGTCAGTGTGCCCTAAGGACTAATGCTGTGGAACACCATTTAGTAAATGATAACACAAAACTGCCGGCTTTGTTGCTAGATATCACAGTAACACATTGTCAGTGGAGATGACTACTAATGTAAACCTTTCCCTTGTGTACAACCACATAGAACATTTCTATTCTGTGAGACATTTCACTGCAACAAAGTCTTGTGTAAACTTGGCCTAAATCTCACCCAACAGGTGCAAAATAGATCTTCCATAAAGCAGCATGTCTCTGGGAATGTGCACAACCAGAGAGTTGGTTGTACTTAACCTCTTGAATACCAGAGGGCCCTCAAAAGGTTAAAAACACTGTGTGGATATTAACCCCCCCCCCCCACACACACACACACACACACACAAACCCCCCCCCCCCCCCCCCCCCCCACACACACACACACACACACACACTGCAACAGCTTCCTCCCTCTACAGGCCACAAAATAAAAGTGGAGTGCACTATTGGGTACAAATTGACTTTTTCCAAAATCCCCAGTGATGTAAATCGGGCTTAAATGTTGGCAAGTTCTTTACAATATTCTTTACATGTCTTGTATTTCATGTGTAAATCTTCTTGAGGACTCCCACTGCTGATCGTTTTTAGTTTAGTTGCAACTTACGAATAAAATCAGTAAGTGACTCAGTAGTTACTATGACATTCTGTGGAGAACTTGCGTATTTATCCTAATCTCAAATCTCTCTGGACGCCATGTTACTGAGGGGTTACCTTTATGGCCACTAGAGGGCATGATAACCCTTTGAATGTCAGGGTTACACAATGCATTATGCACCCCTGGCACTCAAAGGGTACAGTTGAAATAAATAAAAATTTTTATGATGTCTAGTGTTTTGTCCTTTTTTAAAGGGATAGTAATGTTTCACAAAAACAGCAGCTCCAATCAATCATCATAGCATTTGGGCCATGGAGAGTGTTATTTCAATACTGTCAGAGGTGTAGTTCAAGAGTAAATAAATGATAAAGTATCCCCCCTCCCACCCCTTTTACTGATGTAATACTGCTCCCCTCAGAGCAGCAAGACTGTCTGTATAGATCACAGAGAGGGACAGTCTTGCTGCTCTGATGTGAGCGGTATTACATCAGTAAAAGGTGCGGGAGGGGGGATACTTTATCATTCAATTACTCTTGAACTACAACTCTGACAGTATTGAAATAACACTCTCCATGGCCCAAATGCTATGATGATTGGTTGGAGATGCTTTTGTTGTGAAACATTTACTATCCCTTTAAGTACTTCATGCCTGTATCAATGACCACAGGAGATGTGTAGGCAGAGAAGAGAGACTGCATCCAAACCAGTTGAGTTGTAATGACCTTTGATTAAGGCAAACCCCAGCACTGGACATACTAAAACTTCTCTTGCCAGAAAAAGCAATTAACCCTTTGAGTGCTGGAGGGGTACACAACGCATTGCTTTGTAATGTGTTGCGTACTCCTCTGGCAATCAAAGGGTTAAAAAAATACTATATAAGCACTGCTGGACTTTTACTTTATCAGCTTGAGGACCACAGGGCTATGCAGTGCATTATGTTCCCCTCACGTCCTCAAGGGGTTAGAACTGGATCCCAGAATTATCCTGATTTAGTCTTGTGGAAAAGACTCTCCATTTGGTATAAAGGTGATCTCCCTCTCATTAGTGATAGACTCGTTCCTCTTCATATACCAACCTACATGTGTTGTGTTACACTCCTTCTTATAGAACTTCCTCAGTATTAATTACTTTCTCTTAACGCAGAACATTGTTCTATTTGCTTTAATCGTCTGCAGCACACAGACCATGTAATTAATGAGTTGCAGTGTCTGACCTAAGCAATTAAGGTTCTCACAACTCTTCAGACTTTCACATATCCGATGGGAGCGTCTTCTCACTGAGGAAGAGATTTGCCCTATTCTGCTTGTGGGGTTTTTTGTTTGCCCTGCACGCAAGTTTCCTTTCCTAAGTGTCAGTCTTCTGTCTATCACTCTAACATAAGCTTAATATCAAGTGAATTAAAACTACCTATATGTGTTAGGTGTTTGTAACGTAGACAGGTTTTGAGAATTCGTAGGTGTTACATCTGACACTTTAGTTTTTTGCGCTGGGCCAGTATTACCCCTCACTGTTTTATGAATGAATCTATGCAGAGCCCACAAAGTGGGGGCACCTCTAATAACAGAGGGAGCAATAGGTTTCATCTCTAGCAACTAACTGGCATGTTGTGTAAGTAAATGGTATTATGTGCCACACTGTGCCATCAAAACAAAGGTTAACTTACAGAAAAATAGTATAAAGCTTCTGGATCTGCACCTGCCACATCCCTGAATGGCAGAAAGTAACGTAAATGTAAGAGGAACAGATGTGGCCCCCTGGCCAAAATTACCCACCCTGCACCACAGCATTAATGTTTAACCCCTTAAGGACCGGACGTTATGGGACATTTCCGTCCCATAACGACCGCATAGGGGCACTTTGACGAGCCGGTACACGTGACCTGTCACGTGTATCGGCGCGTCACTATGGGGCTTGAAACAGATCGCTCCGATCTTGGAGCGGTCTATTTCATGCCCTATTTTTACTTACAGCGCTCCCGGTAGAGCGCTGTAAGTAAAAAGTACGTGACGTACCAGGACCGTCAAGGGTCTTTTGAGCAAACTTACCCTTGACGGTCCTGGTACGTCAAGGGTCCCTAAGGGGTTAATACAGTGTTTCTCAACTCGTGCCCTCAGGGCTCACTAACAGGCCAGGACTTGGGGATTTCTCAGCTAGAGCACAGGTGTGGTGATCAGAGGCTCATTCACATTAACTCACCTGTGTTCTAACAAGGAAATCATCAAATCCTGGCCTGTTAGTGGGTCCTGAGGACAGGAGTTGAGAAACATTGGTTTAGTAACATGGTAACTAGAAGCTTGTGTGTTTAGTCTAGGGCAGGCCATATTGCTTAATAGTTTGGTAATCCAGTGTTAATAATTTTGGTTTATTATCTTCCCTAGGTACGAGTTGTGCTAAAATACAGACATTGTGATGGGAACCTGTGTATTAAAGTAACAGATGATGTAGTGGTAAGTACACATTTTATCAGTAAAATTACACTCCATGAATGACTTCAGACGGCCATGTTGGCTTGTGTTCCACAGCGGTGGTTCTCACATTGTGGTGGCGTAGAACCTTTTTTGTCTCAAAAGAAATCCATGTGAAACCCTAACAATGAAACCTTTAACCTCTTGTGCACCAGAGGGGAACAATGTGTTTTTTACATCTCTGGCACTCAAGATGGTTAACGCTATGGATGCTAGAGGTCTGTCTTAGACTTACAACGCGATCTTGCAAGCAACCAAGGGGTTAATGGTTAGTCTCCAGCATTTTTCCTGCATCCAACATTATAAGCTTGTTTCACGGTACACTTTTTTTTTTTTTTTTTTTTTTTTTTTTTGTTTGTAAGTTCCAGAAAGCATGCGGTTCCATGGCACACAGCTTGAGAACCACTGATTAACAGAGAATCTGAGAAACTAGGAATAAACGAGGCCTAGATTTGACTAATTTGCACTCTTAACCATTTGAGTGCCGGAGGTCTATGGAATGCAATGCATTCCATACCCCTCTGGCACTCAAAGGGTTTAATACGAAGGCCTAGGTCACATGCGCTGCTCTTGCAGCAAGTTTTTCAGATCAGATTTTCTCAGGGCAAATCATATGGTTGACTTTTCATTGACAACTTTGCACTGCATTTTTATAGTTGCCTATGTGAACCAGGCCTAAAGGAGTTTTGAATGTGTTGGTGTTTTTTTTGTGGTTTGTTTTATTTAGGAGTGACTAGATTTTGATGGGGTGGATATTTCCACTCTGCAGGATAATCCACAAGCAACAGAATAGGGTTTGGTGTAAATGTCCTCTGATGAAAGAGAATACATGTGTAGCTCTACAACAGACTAGGGAGACCTAGACTACAATTCTGTCCTTCTCAGAAATCTGTCTCCCTTTCAAGACTTTGCTGGTTACATCTCCTAGATTGAACTTGATCAGGGACTGTGAAGTCAGTGATAGTTATAATATATCAAATGTAAGTGGAGAGTGGGCTTGTTAAGCCAGTTTCCTTCATGTGCTACCAGCCAATCTGTGGTATTTACCCCTTGGCGTCCGCGGTCCTGGGAAGTAACCTTCCCTTAAGGACCGCTTTGAAGATTCCGACGTGCCGGCACAAGTGACCTGTGATGTGTACCGGCAATCCGCACTGGGGACTGAGAGGGACCGTTCCAGTCTTGGAGCGGTCAATCTCACTCCCCGTTTTTACTTACAGCGCTCCCGGAGGAGCACTGTAAGTAAAATATACGTGATTTGCTATGACCGTCACCGGTCCTTAACGCAAAAACCGTGTGACGGTCCTAGCACAGCACGTGGTCTTTAAGGGGTTAAAGGGACATGAGCACCTTCTAATAAACTCCCATTAATCATGATCATGGCAGAAAATCCTGGATTCCACACTGACTCCACTCCGGGTGAAATGTTTCCCCTGAATTAATACTACTTAATGGATAGCCGGTTCACAGAGGCAGACCTGATGCATTTTGCAGGACTCCTGGACCCAAAAATTCTTGGATTGGATCCTTCAGTGGGAGGAGTTTGAAGTCCAGGAGTTCTACAAAAAGAATGTCTGACTCCCATTTATATAGAATATCCAGAACTAATTAAAGATTAATTTTGGGGAAATGTGGAATTGGTTCAGTGGTCATTAGGATTTTCTGACCATTGTAAGGCAAGTGGCGGCTAATTAGGGAAGCTTCAATTAACCCTTTTTGAGTGCCAGGGGGCTGGTCCTCCATAAAGGACGCTGACCTGATAGAAAACATGAAATGTGTCTGCACTGGAGTAAAGAGGGTGATGTGGATGTATCCTGTCCGCTCAGTTCCTATACATTGACAGGTTAACTGGGGAATGTGTGCAGGGTGTGGGCTCAATAGACCACGTCCCTGCTTCAGAATCACAGCGAAGTAGTGGAGTCAGGCAGATGGATTGGTTGTCTGTCCCTGTTTTCAGCTCTCAGATGGGCATAACCTTATCAGATGCACCAAGCCATGTCACGAAGGAAGGAGGGATGTCGGGAAATAACACTTAGTGCACCAAACACTAAGACACTATGAAAAAATAGAGCTATTCTTGAGCAGACTGATACCAAAGTTGCAATTTATTTAAAGGGATAGTAATATTTAAAATGTGTATCTATAAATGTTGTCGTAGGGTTTATACCTCTGAGTAAAACAAGGGAACTCCCACTGCTGAAAGGTATTTTATCCAAATGTTAGTGCAGCATCAATGGCATGAAATGTAGTGGCACTGCTTCTACACCATCCTGTGGGACAGCTCTGTTCAGCTGAACATAAATCTCCATAGGATGGTGTAGCAATAGCGCCACTGTACATTTCAGGCCACTGTGATATTGGAACTAAAAAAAAAAAATCAAGCCTTTCACGTTAAAGCTGTAATAACTTTCGAATAGAAAAAAACTTTCAGCATTGGGAGTACCCTTGTTTTAATCGGGGGGGGGGGGGGATAGACCCTACAGCATCTTTCACTCTTGAAGTATTGTTATGTCTCTCAATTGACTTTCAGCCCCTTTACAAATGTGGTGGCGCCCTCTTCAGCATTCAGAGGGTTAAGGGCCATTTACACCAAGGAATATTTTATTCCTTTACTCCCATTTTTTTAGCTTTTGAGCTCGGCCAAGTAATGGATTAAAGACCATTTTTAATTATAAAAGCCGTTCAATTAACAGCATAAAAATATGCAATTTCTCCAGTCAGCCTTTCTGACCAGCCAGGAACTTGTTTCATACACACTTTTTTTAACCCTCTGTGTTCCAGAGCGTTGTCAAGCGCCTGGCACTCCAGGGGGTTAACCGGGCAGTAGACTTCAGTAACTTTCTGTATCAGTGGTCACTCTACTTGATGATTTACAAGGGGTTGTCTGTGCTCGTGAATAGATGTGTGCATATTAACCCTTCGAATGCCAGAGGTATCCAGCACATGACAGCCTAATGCGTTGGGTGTCTGTCACTGAAATGATTAAACTGGAATGTCGCATAAAGAGAAGTCTAGTTCATTAACCCTTTGAGTGCCAGAGGGGTACGCATTGCTTACCCCTCTGGCACACAAAGGGTTAAGTGGATTAGAAACTGCCTATATGTTGTCGGCCACTTGTGATGATGGTTGAGTTATTTAACGTTTGTCTGTGGCACTGTCCGGCACTTAATTCCAATTGGTTCCTGTGCTGGGCCAATATTACTATACACTATACTATGAATGGGTCTACGCAGAGCCCATACACTTGGAGGTATTTGTAATGGCACAGTAGATTTAAAGGGATAGTAATGTTTCAAAATAAAAGCAGCTCCAATTAATCTTCATAGTATTTGAGCCATAGAGTGTTATTTCAATACTGTCAGAGTTGTACTTCAAGAGTAACTGAATGATAAAGTACCCCCCTCCCCTCCTTTTACATAGTGTAAGCCACCTCCCCTCAGATGTGGAATCTGGTCCACAGACTGGACAGGTCACAGCAAGGGACAATCTTACGATGAGCATGCGGGAAACTCTGCCCCCCCCTTGACCGGTTTTCCCTTATGCTCACTGAAGATTGTCCCTCTCTGTGATCCATCAGGACAGTCTTGCTGCTCTGAAGTGAGCAGTGTTACATCAGTAAAAGGGGTGGTAGGGGGATACTTTATCATTTAATTATTCTTGAACTAGAAATCTGACAGTATTAAAATAACTTTCTCCATGGGCCAAATACTATGAAGATTAATTGGAGCTGCAGCTTTTATTGTGAAACTTTATATCCCTTTAAGAGCCACCAAAACAAAGGTTATTTCAAACAAGTTATTTTATGAAAGAGTTGGTCGTGCACGTTAGAGGCAGGTTCTAATTCTTTGAGTAACTAAACTTGTCTTTGGGTGGCGGGGTCCATTTTAAGATCAGGAAAGTGAGGGATTCCCCATGGTGTCACACATGCACTCGTCTAATTCTTAATTTATCTGCAATTTTAACATTGAATAAACTCCTAGCTTTTTACAAAAATGTCATAACCCTTGGTGTGCCAGACAGATGTGCACAGCATTTCATTTCACATCTATCTGGTACTCAAAGGGATAACTGCTAGCATGCAGATTATAAACTGATGACGCGTTTCTCTCTTTCTCTCTCCTGTTTTTTCAGTGCTTGCTCTATAGGACAGACCAGGCTCAGGATGTAAAGCGGATCGAGAAATTCCACAGTCAGCTGATGAGACTAATGGTTGCCAGGGAATCCCGCAGTGCTGCCATGGAAACAGACTGAATGCCTAAAACTGAAAAGAAGTGCACGCCAGTGGTCAGATTTCACCAGAAGGGGAGGGAAAAGGATGACTGAGAAAATAACGGGACAATAAGACGCTTAAAGTAACTGAGCGAACACTAAAATTACAGAAAGTAGTTAATTCAGTGTCAAATAGCTAGAAAAATTCTATGCTTTCAGTTGAAAGCCTCTATTTATTTTTGGAATTTGAACAAGGGGGGAAAAAATGAATCCTCCTCTGGATGTATCTCATTCTTCCAAAATAAGCAATGTTAGGCAGGATGGAAAATATATTAAATTTCTTTTATATAAATATACAGAAAAATTCACTTATGGTTCAAATGGACTTCTGCCTTTTTTTTTTTTTTTTTTTTTTTTTTTTTAATGGAATGTTTCTCTGGGATTTAAAAAAAGAGAAATGTATGAACCGGAGAGATCTAACGCATTGCAACTCAATCTTTGGATACCTCTCTGACTCTGAGTTAATTGGTAATTTAACATTTTGAATGCTAGATGTGTTCCTAGAGTGTTGCAGAACAATGCATCAGACATTTCTCTGGCACTCACAGGTTCAACCAGTGTGTGTTTTGGGGTGTTTTTTTTTTTTTTTGGGGGGAGGGGGGGGTTCTTTTTCAGTGGAGGGAGGGGGTTGCAATCTTCATTTGTGGGCACATGTCCTAATGGGCTTTGTTGATATGCAATATAGTATCCATTTTTTTTGTTTCTTTAACATTTTTAAGTACATGCCATAAATCCTAAAGAGGTTCTTCAAAAATAGACTTTGTATTCATGTACATGTGTTTACATGCTATGGCCAGTAGAGGGCATCTTAACATAGTGTATGTGGATGTCTTGCCTCGCACACTAAATGGAAGGCGACGGCTGGCTTTCTCTGCTTGGTTGGCCTTACATATGCATATTTTTTTGGAAACAAGGTTGACCTCACACTTGAAACTAAAACCTGTTCTTGTAAAACTGTACTTTTTACATATTAAAAAAACTGAAAAACAAAAAAAAAACAAATGCATTCTCCGTTTTATAATGGGTGCTAAACTAATCGGTCCTTTCCCATCAAATGTTTTAACCCTTTTCATGCCAAAGTGGTCTAAGATGCATTCAGTGGGTTAAAATGCGAATAGGTTTTGACCAGTCCTGACACAAACCTCACAATGCTTTACCATGTAGAACAATGGACCTAATGTAGAAAGGCGAGGTGGAGTGATTATCAACTGCACCATCGTACTTTCCAGGTGAGTTTTTAACCCCTTGAATGCTAGAGGCCTCCAAGAAACTGCTTCTAATGGCAACTTTGAAACTGGATTTTGTGGAAGTACATGTTGGGGGGAATAAATGTAGCTAATGGAGTACAGGAGAACAAGGCTGGAGTGTCGGTGCAGGATGTGTAACTGCCAGCAGAACAAGGGAGCAAAGCTGGTGTAGGTGATGGCTGTGTAATTACCAGGAGAACAAGGCTGGAGTGTTGGTGCAGGATGTGTAATTACCAGGAGAACAAGGCTGGAGTGTAGGTGCATGATGTGCAATTACCAGGAGAACAAGGCTGGAGTGTTGGTGCAGGTTGTGCAATTACCAGGAGAACAAGGCTGGAGTGTTGGTGCATGATGTGCAATTACCAGGAGAACAAGGCTGGAGTGTTGGTGTAGGTGATGGCTGTGTAATTACCAGGAGAACAAGGCTGGAGTGTAGGTGCATGATGTGCAATTTACCAGGAGAACAAGGCTGGAGTGTTGGTGTATGTGCAGGTTGTGTAATTACCAGGAGAACAAGGCTGGAGTGTAGGTGCATGATCTGTAATTACCAGGAGAACAAGGCTGGAGTGTTGGTGCAGGTTGTGTAATTACCAGGAGAACAAGGCTGGAGTGTAGGTGCATGATCTGTAATTACCAGGAGAACAAGGCTGGAGTGTTGGTTCAGGCTGTGCAATTACCAGGAGAACAAGGCTGGAGTGTTGGTGCAGGTTGTGTAATTACCAGGAGAACAAGGCTGGAGTGTTGGTGCAGGTTGTGTAATTACCAAGAGAACAAGGCTGGAGTGTTGGTGCATTATGTGCAATTACCAGGAGAACAAGGCTGGAGTGTCGGTGTATGTGCAGGTTGTGTAATTACCAGGAGAACAAGGCTGGAGTGTTGGTGTAGGTGCAGGTTGTGTAATTACCAGGAGAACAAGGCTGGAGTGTTGGTTCAGGTTGTGCAATTACCAGGAGAACAAGGCTGGAGTGTTGGTGCAGGATGTGTAATTACCAGGAGAACAAGGCTGGAGTGTAGGTGCATGATCTGTAATTACCAGGAGAACAAGGCTGGAGTGTTGGTGCAGGTTGTGTAATTACCAGGAGAACAAGGCTGGAGTGTTGGTGCAGGTTGTGTAATTACCAGGAGAACAAGGCTGGAGAGTAGATGCATGATGTGCAGTTACCAGGAGAACAAGGCTGGAGTGTTGGTTCAGGTTGTGTAATTACCAGGAGACCAAGGCTGGAGTGTAGGTGCATGATCTGTAATTACCAGGAGAACAGGGCTGGAGTGTTGGTTCAGGTTGTGCAATTACCAGGAGAACAATGCTGGAGTGTAGGTGCATGATCTGTAATTACCAGGAGAACAAGGCTGGAGTGTTGGTGCAGGTTGTGTAATTACCAGGAGAACAAGGCTGGAGTGTAGGTGCATGATCTGTAATTACCAGGAGAACAAGGCTGGAGTGTTGGTTCAGGTTGTGCAATTACCAGGAGAACAAGGCTGGAGTGTAGGTGCATGATCTGTAATTACCAGGAGAACAAGGCTGGAGTGTTGGTTCAGGCTGTGCAATTACCAGGAGAACAAGGCTGGAGTGTTGGTGCAGGTTGTGTAATTACCAGGAGAACAAGGCTGGAGTGTTGGTGCAGGTTGTGTAATTACCAAGAGAACAAGGCTGGAGTGTTGGTGCATTATGTGCAATTACCAGGAGAACAAGGCTGGAGTGTTGGTTCAGGTTGTGCAATTACCAGGAGAACAAGGCTGGAGTATAGGTGCATGATCTGTAATTACCAGGAGAACAAGGCTGGAGTGTTGGTTCAGGCTGTGCAATTACCAGGAGAACAAGGCTGGAGTGTAGGTGCATGATCTGTAATTGCCAGGAGAACAAGGCTGGAGTGTTGGTGCATGATGTGTAATTACCAGGAGAACAAGGCTGGAGTGTTGGTGCATGATCTGTAATTACCAGGAGAACAAGACTGGAGTGTAGGTGCATGATGTGCAATTACCAGGAGAACAAGGCTGGAGTGTAGGTGCATGATGTGCAATTACCAGGAGAACAAGGCTGGAGTGTAGGTGCATGATGTGCAATTACCAGGAGAACAAGGCTGGAGTGTAGGTGCATGATGTGCAATTACCAGGAGAACAAGGCTGGAGTGTTGGTGTATGTGCAGGTTGTGTAATTACCAGGAGAACAAGGCTGGAGTGTAGGTGCATGATCTGTAATTACCAGGAGAACAAGGCTGGAGTGTTGGTGCATGATGTGCAATTACCAGGAGAACAAGGCTGGAGTGTAGGTGCATGATGTGCAATTACCAGGAGAACAAGGCTGGAGTGTTGGTGTATGTGCAGGTTGTGTAATTACCAGGAGAACAAGGCTGGAGTGTAGGTGCATGATCTGTAATTACCAGGAGAACAAGGCTGGAGTGTTGGTTCAGGTTGTGCAATTACCAGGAGAACAAGGCTGGAGTGTAGGTGCATGATCTGTAATTACCAGGAGAACAAGGCTGGAGTGTTGGTTCAGGCTGTGCAATTACCAGGAGAACAAGGCTGGAGTGTTGGTGCAGGTTGTGTAATTACCAGGAGAACAAGGCTGGAGTGTTGGTGCAGGTTGTATAATTACCAAGAGAACAAGGCTGGAGTGTTGGTGCATTATGTGCAATTACCAGGAGAACAAGGCTGGAGTGTCGGTGTATGTGCAGGTTGTGTAATTACCAGGAGAACAAGCCTGGAGTGTTGGTGTAGGTGCAGGTTGTGTAATTACCAGGAGAACAAGGCTGGAGTGTTGGTGTATATGCAGGTTGTGTAATTACCAGGAGAACAAGGCTGGAGTGTTGGTTCAGGTTGTGCAATTACCAGGAGAACAAGGCTGGAGTGTTGGTGCAGGATGTGTAATTACCAGGAGAACAAGGCTGGAGTGTAGGTGCATGATCTGTAATTACCAGGAGAACAAGGCTGGAGTGTTGGTGCAGGTTGTGTAATTACCAGGAGAACAAGGCTGGAGTGTTGGTGCAGGTTGTGTAATTACCAGGAGAACAAGGCTGGAGAGTAGATGCATGATGTGCAATTACCAGGAGAACAAGGCTGGAGTGTTGGTTCAGGTTGTGTAATTACCAGGAGACCAAGGCTGGAGTGTTGGTGTATGTGCAGGTTGTGTAATTACCAGGAGAACAAGGCTGGAGTGTAGGTGCATGATCTGTAATTACCAGGAGAACAGGGCTGGAGTGTTGGTTCAGGTTGTGCAATTACCAGGAGAACAATGCTGGAGTGTAGGTGCATGATCTGTAATTACCAGGAGAACAAGGCTGGAGTGTTGGTTCAGGTTGTGCAATTACCAGGAGAACAAAGCTGGAGTGTTGGTGCAGGTTGTGCAATTACCAGGAGAACAAGGCTGGAGTGTTGGTGCATGATGTGTAATTACCAAGAGAACAAGGCTGGAGTGTTGGTGCATTATGTGCAATTACCAGGAGAACAAGGCTGGAGTGTCGGTGTATGTGCAGGTTGTGTAATTACCAGGAGAACAAGGCTGGAGTGTAGATGCATGATGTGCAATTACCAGGAGAACAAGGCTGGAGTGTAGGTGCAGGTTGTGCAATTACCAGGAGAACAAGGCTGGAGTGTTGGTGCATGATGTGTAATTACCAGGAGAACAAGGCTGGAGTGTTGGTGCATGATGTGTAATTACCAGGAGAACAAGGCTGGAGTGTTGGTGTAGGTGCAGGTTTAGTGTAATTACCAGGAGAACAAGGCTGGAGTGTTGGTTCAGGTTGTGTAATTACCAGGAGACCAAGGCTGGAGTGTTGGTGTATGTGCAGGTTGTGTAATTACCAGGAGAACAAGGCTGGAGTGTAGGTGCATGATCTGTAATTACCAGGAGAACAGGGCTGGAGTGTTGGTTCAGGTTGTGCAATTACCAGGAGAACAATGCTGGAGTGTAGGTGCATGATCTGTAATTGCCAGGAGAACAAGGCTGGAGTGTTGGTGCATGATGTGTAATTACCAGGAGAACAAGGCTGGAGTGTTGGTGCATGATGTGTAATTACCAGGAGAACAAGGCTGGAGTGTTGGTGTAGGTGCAGGTTTAGTGTAATTACCAGGAGAACAAGGCTGGAGTGTTGGTTCAGGTTGTGTAATTACCAGGAGACCAAGGCTGGAGTGTTGGTGTATGTGCAGGTTGTGTAATTACCAGGAGAACAAGGCTGGAGTGTAGGTGCATGATCTGTAATTACCAGGAGAACAGGGCTGGAGTGTTGGTTCAGGTTGTGCAATTACCAGGAGAACAATGCTGGAGTGTAGGTGCATGATCTGTAATTGCCAGGAGAACAAGGCTGGAGTGTTGGTGCATGATGTGTAATTACCAGGAGAACAAGGCTGGAGTGTTGGTGCATGATGTGTAATTACCAGGAGAACAAGGCTGGAGTGTTGGTGTAGGTGCAGGTTTAGTGTAATTACTAGGAGAACAAGACTAGAGTCAGTCCTTTTTAAAAAGGTTTAAAAAAAAAAAAAAAAAAAAAAAAAAAAAAAGATACTTGGTAACTAGCTGCACCATAGGCACTGAATAACCATTCCCATTGAGTTTAAAGGGATAGTAATGTTTCTCAAAAACAGCAGCTCCAATTAATCTTCATAGTATTTGAGCCACAGAGAGTGTTATTTCAGTACTGTGAGAGTTGTAGTTCAAGAGTAATTGAATGATAACGTATCCCCATCCCGCCCCTTTTACCTAGTGTAACACTGCTCACCTCAGATGTGAAATCTGATTGTAAGACCCAGACAGATAACAGCAAGGGACAATCTTCTTACTGTGAGAACAATGAAAACCCTGCCCCCCTTGACAAGTTTTTCAGGTTTTCCCTTATCTTAATTGCAGATTGTCCCTCTCTGCAGTCTACCTGGACAGCACCCTGCTGCTCTGAGGTGAGCAGTATTACATCAGTAAAAGGGGCGGGAGGGGGATACTTTATCATTCAGTTACTCTTGAACTACAACTCTGACAGAATTGATATTACACTCTCCATGGCCCAAATACTATGAAGATTAATTAGAGCTGCTTTTATTATGAAACCTTACTATCTCTTTAAATGGAGCGTTTAACCTCCTGAGTGCTAGTTGTCTTCAGTGAACAGTAAGCCCCATTAACCAATGGGAATGTTTCTGCTTCTTGTGTAATGCAGAGTGGTTCCTTTTGTATTGATGGTGGTTGGTCTGTCCTTATTTGTAATATTTATATGGATGTTTGTGTCACCCCACCAGCCTTTTTGGTTATTGTTCCCACTCAGCAATTCTAGACCATTGCTTGGCAACTATGCTATAAGATTTCATGTATGACTGGTACAGCCATGCGAGGTGATGAAGTCCAGTATGCAGCAGCGTTACAGGGTTCATACAGGAACACCGTAAAGATGCAGTAAGGAAGGTCTATACAGCCACCTCTAGGGGGCCCCCTGTGGACTTTCCTCACAAGCATTTCTGCAGGTTATGATAACCATAAATTGCAATGACTGACCAGCCATCGTGGGTGTCCAACAATGCCTCGGTGACCTCTAGCATTCCACAGGTATAACCCATTTAGTTCCGTAGAGTTATCCAACCCATGGCGTTGCACTGACCACTCAAAGGGTTACAACCACAAATTAAAACAATATAAATGTTGCTTGCTATGTAATTGCTCATTTCCACTTTTATCTTAAAGATATAGCAATACTTCTATTAACGTGCAGTTCCGAGTCCTTCTCTCACTCTCCCCCCCCCCCACACACACACACACACACTTCATGTAGCGCTCTGTTTCATTACTTAGTGTTTGTAGTTGAAGTGCTATTGAAGGCGGAAGGATCCCTCCTCCCCTTGTATCTGGAATCTGGTTTTGGGACCAGACAGATGCAGCGAGCGACAATCTTCTTAGTAACTAAGAAGGGCAGGATTTTCCTTTGCTTACTGAAGACTGTCCCTCACCACACTCCATCTGAACCAGACTGAGAGGCAGTGTGATGCAGGGAAAGTGGCAGGCGGGGGATCCTGCCAGCTTGACCTACCAAACTGTAAGTAATTACTTTCTGAACATGTAGAAGAACTATATTTAAGGAAGACTTGGACCATCACTTTAATAGATGCCACGTTCCTTTTAAAGGGAAAGTAATAAATCTAATAACCCTTATTTAGTTTACTATGAGCAAAAATCTTAATGCCTACTGTGAATTTTCCCTTGTGCCTTTTGTTCAAGGGAACCTCTTCAGTCAGTCCTGTATATGAAGGCAGACATGACTGTTGCTAGCAGATTTTTGAAACTGAGTGGAGGAGCCTTTAACCCTTGGAGTGCCAGAGGGTTATGCGTTGCATACCCCTCTGGCACTCAAAGGGCTAAGGATCAAAGAGCTGAGCAATATGTTGAGAAGGAATGTATTACACACCCCTCTGCCCCATAAAGGGTTATAATTGCCTTGTGTCTGGTACTGCTGGTACCTGTCATGTCTGCCTCCATGGACATGATATCAAGAACTGATTGAATGATCTCTTGAACGGTTACAAGGACAAAATATATAGCGGCCATTAGGATATTCTGACCATAGTGAGGTACGCATGCGTGTTACCAATAGTTACTTCTCATATGTTTTTTACACAAACAGATGTAGAGCAATTCCCATACAATGCGGGTTTTTGTGGGGGGGGTTTCCCCCGTCATTCTAGTGAATGACTTCCGTGACTTACCAGGTACGTCCCCTGTCACTAAGTGACATTTTTTGCGGGACGTACCTGGTAAGTCAGATGTCGCGATGGGGTTAATGGGTCAGATTTTTATGGATATTCTAATTCAACTAGAGATTAGCTGTAAGAGACCCTGATCCCCTCATCATCGATCTGTGTCCAAGTAGGTATATCCTGAATAATTTGTTGGTGTTTCCTGAGAGCTAGTACTGAATGCTGAAATGGTTTCCTGTACATTCTGTAGCAGCAGTAGACTTCTATATTAAAGGGTTAGTAATGTGTCTAAAAAAAAAAAAAAACAGCCGCTCCCGCCACCTTCCCTCAGATGTGTAATCTGATCCTGGCACCAGACAGCTCTTGGCAAGGGCCAATCTTCTTACTGTGATAAGGAAAACCCGCCCGCCCTTGACAGGTGTTTTCAGGTTTTTCCTTATGCTCACTGAAGATTGTCCCTCTCTACGATCCATCTGGACAGTCTTGCTGCTCTGAGGTGAGCAGTGTTAAATCAGTAAAAGGGGCAGGAGGGGGATACTTTATCATCCAATTACTCTTGAACTACAACTGACAGTCCTGAAATAACACTCTCCACGGCCCAAATACTATGAAGATTAATTGGAGCTGCTGCTTTTATTGTGAAACTTTGCTATCCCTTTAACCAGCTGAGTGTTGGATACCTTTCTGGCACTCAAAGGGTTAAAATCCCCACTGCTAAATGTGGGGTTTATTTATTTTGCAAATGGTGCAGTTATGTTGTCTAATTGTTCTGCTTGCTTCATTATATATAGGTGCATGTTTCTGCGTGTGTGGAGGCATTGTGATCTGGGCCAGTTATTAGTGTGGAATGTAACCTGATAGCTGGAGCCTGTAGTGAATGGGATTGCCTCATGTACACGCCTCCCTTTATTACATCCTGCCATCAGGCACTTTCAGCTCTTGTTTGCAATGAGATTAGAGCGTATTGAAGGAATACCAACATGTAAAAATGGACTGCAGTTACATACACACTTACAAATGCCCGGTATGTCATAATCTATTAAAAATAAATAAATAAATAAATTCTGAACCCTAAAATGCAGTCTTACCTATGGGGTTGAGTGAACAGACATTTCTGCTTGTTCCAGGGTTTCCATTTATTGCCCAGGGTTATCTGTACATGGGCTGAGATCACACTACTGCCTTTAGGAATACAAGAGCAGGGGCTTTATTTCATTTAACTGACTTCAGCTCTTATCTCTCAATATGCAGCACAAACAATCCAATAAACTTGCTCTGAACAGGACAATTCACACGTGTGTTTAAAAAAAGGAATTTATATTTTGGGAATGTGCATGATATATAACAGTTGAAGAATAAACATTAATGTAAGTCTGGTTTGGAACAATGTGATGTGCGCGCACACTCGCGCACGCACTCGCGCACACACAGTCTGATCTCGTAAGAAGAGTGACACCAGCGTGGGAAACAAGGACGGATATTTGGGTCTCGGGGGCACTACCTGCCTAAAAAGTGAGACTCGGGAGGTATGGGTGAATGTTCATGCTTTGTAACCAGTCCCTGTTGAAAATGCACTAACTGAGCATGACCTCACAGAAAAACCTATAAAAATGTTTGTATTTATTTTTTTCACCCAGTTTTTAGTATTTAACTAAATAATGGGTTATACATAGAATTTCATCTGGTGGCATTTATAAGAATTTCCTAGCCTGTGAAAGAGAGTCAGAATTTTATTAAAGACATGGAGGCAATTTATTATTCTTCAACAATCTTTACATAGTAACATAGTAGATAAGGCTGAAAAAAGACATGCGTCCATCAAGTCCAGCCCATGCCAATAACACCCCTGTTGATCCAGAGGAAGGCAACAAAAAAGCCCTCTGGAGCAATTTCCAATGTAGGTGTGTGTGTGTGTGAGTGTGTCAAATAGTTCCCCGGCTCAATATACTATTTGCTTTGAAGCCATCTGAAACAGCAGCTTAAAGGGATAGCAATATTTGATTTGAAAATGTCAAATATTGTAGAGATTAACAATAGAAGTAGAATAAACTGTCTCCCATATCTTTAAACCTTTATAGGTTGAGAGATTGTAATATTTAAAGTTCCCCCTCCCTCCCCTTTCACCTACATCGGGGCTGTAGCTGACAGAGGCAGATCCTGGTCTTGGGAAGAACAGAGCCGAGATACCGAAATCTAAAAAGAAATACTTTATTGGAACGGTCTACAAAGTGTGCTTGCAAGCTAGGCACGTTTGTAGACTGTTCCAATGAATAATTTCATCTTAAGTAGCGCTATATCGGCTCTGCTGAAAAGACTCTACCGGTCCTGGGACCTGGATATTAACGCAAAGTGAGGAAATGTATAATACCTGGAATTGTGCCAATCCTGAAGGAAGTGCAAAAGAGATCAATCCTGTGCGCTATATCCATATATAAACGTGTGCCCTGATTTAGGAAATAATAATAAATCTGGGGGAAAAAAAAAAATTTGGCAAAGATGGTATAAGCTTGCCACCAACGTCAAAGTACCTCATAGTTTAGCAAGTACCTACTTTAACATGCCCACACAAGTCTATCTAAATTAGAAACAATATCTTGAAAAAGTTTTGGAAACACGTAAATTGGAGCAGGACCCCTTTAAAGGGATAGTAATGTTTGGAACCTGGTCTTTTTTCGTGGTGGATTGAGAAGGGGATTTTTCGATTACAGGATGTGCTACAGGCATCTTCTCTGATGAGCTGAGAGTCATTTTGGGTTTGATACAAGGCACCCAACGGGGGATTCTTCTGATTTCGTCAGGTTCCCCATTTTGTTCGCTCTTTTCTTGGCAGTTCAGCTCCTCCTCGGAGAACCTTGTTCGAGGTTTTATGTAACTCTCTTCCCCGCTGTAGGGGAGCTATTACTAAACTTTATTCTCACTTAATGTCGGTATCCGTGTCTCAACCTCAATCTTACCGCACTAAATGGGAATCAGATCTGGGAGAATCGCTGGATTCCGACGAATGGGCCCGGATTACGGAGAATACTGCTAATCTGACTCCTTGTACAATGATCAAGGAAAATAGTTACAAGGTCCTTTCTCGTTGGTACCTATGCCCCACCAGACTCTCATATATTTTCCCGTCTTCGTCAGATCTATGCTTTCGTGGGTGTGGCTCCCGTGGGACCTTTATGCACAAGTGGTGGGATTGCCCTTAGGTGAGACCACTCTGGAGTTATGCCTTTCGCCAATTAAGTGTGGCGCTTGGGGTTACTGTAGACCCCGATCCTTGGACGAGTCTATTAAATCGCCCTTATAGAGCTCTGGGTTTTTCTGACTTGGAAAATAAACTCATATATAGGATTTGTGCAGTGGTAAGATGTCACGTGGCCTACCACTGGAAGTCGGTACCTCTGGGTCTGGAGCAGTTGGACGGTAGGATTTGGTACTTATTGCGTATGGAGAAACTGACTGCATACTCCCGTGCTTCCTCTTCTTCCTACCTGCGTATTTGGGCTCTGTGGGTGACTAATGTTTTACCCCCGACTTCTGTCGGGACCTCTTTATTCTTTGAGGAACCGGTCAGGAGGGAGTGGTCGATCTGGGACGGGTACCCCCCAGGTGCGGCGAAATAGATCCGTAATCTGTCCAGTTGTTGGCATTGTGGTTTTGTTTTGTTTTTTTGTTTTTTTTTTCTTCTCACCTTTCTTCCTCCACTTACCTTTTGATAGGGGCTCTCATACTTGCAGGGTTCATTTATGCCCGCCTCCAACCAGAGCTGACGAGGAAGCTGAGGTGGAAGCTATGGGTGGCCCAGTGCCTTGTTTACAGTAATTTTTTTCTTTATTACTGTATGCACCCTGTGTTTTGGTTGTACATGCATCTTTGTACTGTTACGTTTTGTTTGTACCTACTGTTACAAACAGAAGTTTGGAATTTCAGAATAAAGACAAACACTGAAGTGAAATGCAGTTTATTTAAACATGCAATGATTAAACAGGTTATGGCCAGAGTGCACACAAGTATGAAAGCATACCAACTCTGGAAGATATACAAAGGGTGAGAGAGAGATCTGCCAGAGTTTCCTCCGTATGAGAGACACACGGCTCTGGTGTATACAAAGGGTGAGAGAGAGAGATCTGCCAGAGTTTCCTCCGTATGCGAGACACACGGCTCTGGTGTATACAAAGGGTGAGAGAGAGATCTGCCAGAGTTTCCTCCGTATGAGAGACACACGGCTCTGGTGTATACAAAGGGTGAGAGAGAGAGATCTGCCAGAGTTTCCTCCGTATGAGAGACACACGGCTCTGGTGTATACAAAGGGTGAGAGAGAGAGATCTGCCAGAGTTTCCTCCGTATGAGAGACACACGGCTCTAGTGTATACAAAGGGTGAGAGAGAGAGATCTGCCAGAGTTTCCTCCGTATGAGAGACACACGGCTCTGGTGTATACAAAGGGTGAGAGAGAGAGATCTGCCAGAGTTTCCTCCGTATGAGAGACACACGGCTCTGGTGTATACAAAGGGTGAGAGAGAGATCTGCCAGAGTTTCCTCCGTATGAGAGACACACGGCTCTGGTGTATACAAAGGGTGAGAGAGAGATCTGCCAGAGTTTCCTCCGTATGAGAGACACACGGCTCTGGTGTATACAAAGGGTGAGAGAGAGATCTGCCAGAGTTTTTTCCGTATGAGAGACACACGGCTCTGGTGTATACAAAGGGTGAGAGAGAGATTTGCCAGAGTTTTTTCCGTATGAGAGACACACGGCTCTGGTGTATACAAAGGGTGAGAGAGAGATCTGCCAGAGTTTCTTCCGTATGAGAGACACACGGCTCTGGTGTATACAAAGGGTGAGAGCGAGATCTGCCAGAGTTTTTTCCGTATTAGAGACACACGGCTCTGGTGTATATAAAAAGAGACATACAATAATTAAACAAGTTACTTATATATCTACTGGAGCTGAACATCAGTGTGGGGAGCCTTTCCACGCTAAACTCCGTAGTATCGTTACACAGGTGAATAGCCCGACAGACCTGACGTCCCAAATGGCTAAACAGCAACACACAAGTTTGGATGAGGTACAGTCTGCAGAGGTGAATAGCCCGACAGACCTGACGTCCCAAATGGCTAAACAGCAACACTGTACCTCTCTGACTTGAGACCAGGTACACTCTTTCCTAGTCTCCAATGGCTCTAAACACTGTTGTCTTGATTACAGGTTAAAATACAGGCTACGCCCTAAGATGTCTAAAACTACGCGTGCATATGTGCTTGGTTATATAACACTGCATAGAAGAGATGTCTCCAACTGCCTCTCATAAACACTACGTGGCTTACAGTGCCTGCCCCTCTGCTGTTGCAAACCTAAATGCAGAGTATTAACCCCCCACTGACCGTGAGGAGATCACCAAAAAACCATCCCTTACACCTACAAACGACTTTTCAATAAAATGTGAATTTCAAACAAAAAAAAAGCAGCTCCAATTAATCATCATAGTATTTGGACTTTGGAAAGTGTTATTTCAATTCTGTCAGAGTTGTAGTTCAAGAGTAATTCAATGACAAAGTATCCCCCTCCCGACCCTTTTACTGATGTAACACTGTTCAGCCAGATCAGAAGGGAGGTGCCCTGGTAGACTGCAGAGAGGGACAATCTTCAATTAAGATAAGGGAAAAACCTGAAAAACTTGTCAAGGGGGGCAGGGCCTTCATTGTTCTCATAGGAAGAAGATTGTCCCCTGCTGTTATCTGTCTGGTCTATGGACTGCATTCCACATCTGAGAAGAGATGGCTTACACTAGGTAAAAGGGGCGAGAGGGGAAACTTTGCTTGTGAATATCTCTTAAACCATAAAGGTTTGAGAGATAAGACTTATAATGTTCTTCATGTTTTTTTAATGCCTACAAAATAAAATAAAGATAAAATGAAGTATTACTATCCCTTTAAGGTGAGATGAATACATGTTAAAGTAGGTACTTACCAAACTATGAGGTACCTTGATGTTGGTGGCAAGCTTATACCATCTTGGCCAAAATGGGGACAAAATCCTCATGTTTAGTTTCAGATTTATTAATGACTATATATGCCTAAATCAGGGCACACATTTATATATTAATATAGAGCGCAGGACTGATCTTTTTCTTTTGTACTTGCACTTTGGGTTTCAGCCTGATATTTTAGGGGTTAGGGAGAACCCTCTCTTTCTTTCCTTGCTGCCAATTATATGTCAATTAATCTTTATCCCTTTTAATTTACACAATACATATATTCACTGTTGTTAGTGTAGCACTGTAAGCGTTCTGTTTTTTGCTATTTCTCAATCTTGAAGGAAGGCAAGTACTGCCAGAGCCTCTGGGTCTGGTCTCCAGCTGAAGAATTTGGGTAGTCATTTGTTCAATCAGGATGCAAAAAGATCTATATCCATGGGACCCCGAAGAAGAAGTTTCTTAAAAATGAAGTTGTGGAAAGTCCAGTCGCTGGAATCTGCAAGGTGTCAGGAATTCCAGTCTGTAATAGTGTTTGAAAGGCCCGGAAGATATTCTGTTTGAATGGAAATGTTTTTGTTGAGGCAGAATTGCCTTTGGCTAGTCTTTGGCTAGATTGGCCAGAATCCTCAATTTGGTGCCTCCCGGATGATTGATATATCTGATGGCTGAAAGACTGTCCCATCTTTAGTAAGATGCAACAGTTCAAGGAATCTTGTGTAAAACTTCTGACTGCAAAAATCCCACTAGTAGCTCTAAACAATTTATGTGCATGACTCTCTATTTGAGACCATTTTCCTCCTGTATTGAGGTCTCCGCAACACTAGTCCCAGCCTGTATTGCTGGCGTCCGAGTTGATAAAGATTTCTGGGCACATGCCAAAAATGACTCTGCCATTCCAGGCCTCCATGTGGTCTAGCCACAAATGAGTTTCTCTTTGGCCTCCATTGAAAGAGGGACTGAATCTGAATAAGCCAGTCCTCTCCGGAGATGCAAGGTTTTTAGTCTCTGAAGGGCCCGATTAGTGAAGTGGGCCTGGGAAGATTGCTTGAACAGAGGCCAATAAGAGATCCACAATTCTGGCAATCGTCCTTAGTGAGATGAGATTCTTCTTTAGAATCGCTCTGATTTCTTTCCAGATCATACTCAATTTCTTTCTCGGAAGAAGAATTGAGGTGTCCCCAGAGTCTATTGTGAAACTTAAAAATTCTATAGTTTGTGATGGTTGACAAACTGATTTCTTCCAGTTTATCAGGAACCATAAATGGGTTCAAGTTTGGATGGCCAATCGTAGATGATTCTTCTTTGTCTTGCAATCATGAGACATAATAAGCATCTCGTCCAAATAGATAAGACGTATGCCCCTGCTTCTCAAAAACGAAACCACTGGATTCATGAGCTTCATGAAGCACCATGGAGCTGACGAAAGTCTGAACAGAAGGCATGTGAATTGCCATTTCTTATCATTCCATTGAAATTGTAGAAATTTCTGATATTCTGGGTACATGGGGACTGTCTGGCATATTTCAGGTCTAGTTTGACCAGCCAGTCTGAGGGTATTAACATGTGTCTGAGCCAATGAATGCCTTCCATCTTGAAGTGCCTGTATATAATGTGTATATTTAGATCTTTTAAATTTATCACCGGTCGTAGACCCCTGTCTTTCTTCCTCACTAGGATAATATTGCCTATAAACCCAGGAGTGTCTTTGGGCACTTGAGTTATTGTTCCTTTTTTTTGAGTAAATCTTGTATCTCTGAATTTACCAAATTTATTTCCTCTGGCTGAGAAATGAAAAGCTGGAGGAGTCTTTGTTAGTATTGATGAGTAGAATTCTATTTGGTAACCCCAGACTGTTTGAAGGATCCATTGATCCAATGTTATTTGAGACCAGTGGTGGGAAAAATGGGCTAGTCTGCCGCCCAATTTTTCCTGTGAAGAAAGGCAAAGTGGGGACACACATAACTGTGAAAGATCTGTGCTGAGGTTGTCCTCTGGACGATCTAGGTCACCAGCCTCTTTCTCATTGTGGGAAAAATGGGTAGGGGGCCTTGGTCTCATTTGGATAGTATTCTCTCCCATACATGGGGGGGGGGTCATGAATGTTTTTATGCTTTCTTCTTTGGGAACCCTGATTGGATTGGATTGGCCGGGAAATAGACCCCTATATTACCTGGCCTTCCCCAAAAACACATTGAAAATTTTTAATAGATGGTTGTGCCTTATCCAAGGCTGTGAATGTTGTCACAGATTTACCCAGATCTTTGATGAATGAATCACCAAAGAGTAATGCTTCTAGGCCCGCGTCAACTTAGTAAGTTTAGGGTCGATCATTAATAAGATCAATCGGCGTCTCGCTGTTGACAAGGCTGAATTGGTGTTACCCAAGAAGCAGAAGGCTCTTTGAATCTATCCTTGTAGGGTGGTAATATCTATGGGTGAGCCTGAAGTGACAGAATCCTCTAACTCAAAAATTTTGGGCAATGGCCAGACCAGATCTAACAACTTATCCTGGCAGTTTTTAAGGGATCTGTCCAAACCCTTCCTGGGATCCTTCCCTGCTTTTGAAAGGTATTGTAACAATCGGGGGTCAATTACTGATGTGTCACAAATGGAAGTTATAGTAGGTCTTGGGAATTCTGCTCGTAATTTATTTTTGGTTTTACTGTTCAACTGTTCAGAGATGTTCTCAACCATAATTTTATATATTCCACTACATAGGCCCAAGGGACCCACACCAACGAACTGGGATGTTTGATCCCTTCAGGGTCGAATAGTGGATTTCCTTGTTTTTCAAGGATGGAAGTGTCATTAGCAGATTTAGGTTGCTCCTTAGATAAATATTCATTAATGCTAGGTTCATATGTATAGTCTGAGTCAGATGAGTCTGACAAGCTTTCCTCAGATTTGTTTGATTCCTCCTCCGCAGAGGAAGAAATGCAGAAAGAATCCGGGTTCTGGCGGATTTTGTTCGGATTAAGCTCCTCTTGAGCAGAGGGTCTCTTGCATGGGGTTGGACCACAATTCGTATCGCTAGGGTGACTAGCTAAATCAACACGTGACATACATATGTCAGTCTGTAAAGGAGCACAATAATGAGGTTTAGATATCTTTTTACCACCCATAAGATCATATTGGACCGAAGGGGAGGGCCCTGAATCTTTTGTAGGTATTTGGGAAGATATATTAGGATTTTTGAGAAAAGCTTCAGCTATGGACTTGGTAATGTATTCAGACATCTTTCCCGTGCAATTTGACATGGCATTAGCCACTGACTTGCCAACAGAGGTGTCCATAATAGCCTGAATATGTTCTTCAGCAATGTCAGAGGGTTCATTATTAATGTCATGATAGCTGGGACTACTAGATAAAAATTTCCTTCACCTCAGGCAGGATTCTTTTAGACTTTTGAGGGGTTGCAGGAGGGATGGGGAAATCTTTATGAGACATAGTGAAGTGAAGGTAAAGAAAGAAAACTTCAAATGTTTGATGAAGGAAATATATATTATATATATATATATATATATATAATATATATATATAAAATATTTTGATGCTAGAATTTAATGTGTAGTAACAATATATGTGAGAGAGGCACTGTAGAACAGAATATATAAGCCAAAAACCAGCACAACCGCTCCTGCGCACTGATCTTCGCATCTGACAGAGATTCCAGTCAGACCGGACCGGAAATATTTGCACACCCATGACAGGGAGAAAGGGCGAAAAACCCAAATCCAATATGGCCACCACATGAGCGCACTGAAGGCAATCACGGGCGGACAGTGCCCATGCAGGTAAAAGAACCAATGCCGATTGAAGCAGGAAGAGTTATGGCAAACACCCGAAATACAGGTGGGAATAAAGTATGCAACGAAACGGGCAACAATAAACAGGGAAAAGTTATGAGGTGGACAAAATAACCAACTAAAATGTGGGTAACCGATAATAAGATATGGACATGCAATAGAAATGAAAAGCCACAGACAAGCCAATACATATAATTTTAAGAGAGAGATACTTAACTTCCTGCAGAACAGGAAAAAAGAAAGAGGACGCTGCTGCAGGAGTTATACAGTTTATGGAGTGATCCCATTGCTGATTGGAGGATGAAGGACAGAAGGCATGACCTTTAGTTGAATCATGTTATATGCTTTTTCTTGTCCCTTGTATACGTTTTAAGCTGCTGTTTCGGAGTAGTAAAGATTGTTGAAGCATAATAGGAGGCTCCAGTCTTGTAATAAAATCCCTACTTATCATTTAAATAAATAAATACACCCTGGTCACTACTGTGTGGGGGAGTAAGTGTATATAACGCCCCCAATACCAGCTTTAATATACCCTAAACTCTAGCATTCAAGGGATAGTAATGTTTCACAAAAACAGCAGCTCCAATTAATTTAAGCCATGGAGAGTGTTATTTCATTTTTTTTTGCATAAAGATTTTTATTGAAGAAGAACTTTTTCATTTTACATAGTGTCTCATACCATGAATCAACATCAGCCGCCATAGTACACAAAACATGGTACAAATATAACACAAGGTTTTCCAAGGTTGGCCACAACAATTAGAATGAGCTACTCAGCTCCTGACAATGATCTTTAACAATGTACATTTCATAAATGCGTTCACCATTATGAAACAGGAATCCTATGCATATATGTGCTTATAAGGAAAACAAAGAGGGGGAAATAAAGGTGGAGAAAAAAAGAAGAAGGAGGTGGAGGGAGGGAAGGTAGGGCAAGGGAGAGGGGAAGGTGGGCTCACAAGGAGGATTAGAAGGTCCCGTGGCCCCGTACCCAGGCCAACCAAACACTTTCGTATAGGTCCATCTGTGATACTAAGACAGTGCAACTTCTCCATTTTCAAATTGTGGTCAATTAACTGGCTCAGTTCTCAGGGAGTTGGAATCCCACGTGATTTCCACTTCCTGACTAAAAGTGTTTTGGCTGCTATTAGGATTTGTCCCGCCAGTATCCGCAAATGTAGTGGTAAACATAATGGGAATATATTAAATAACCCTACCTCCAGAGATTCCGGAATTGTGAGATGCGTCGTCCCCCTTATTAGGCTAAATACATGAGACCAATATGGCTGCAGTTTAGGGCATGCCCACCAGATGTGTGTCATTGTCCCATCCCCCGAGCAGTTTCTCCAACATAACGGCGATGCAGATGGATACATATGTGCTAAATGCACCGCACTAGATACCATCCGTAAAGAATTTTCCTAGTCAGTTCTATATGTTTAGAGCAGTGCGAAATTCTCAGAGTGTTGGAAAAGGCTTGCTTCCATTGAGAGGCCGGGATTCGACATCCCAGTTCAACCTCCCAAGCAGTCGAGAAAGGATATTGAGAGGGTAAGATCCCCATCATCAGTGTAGAATAACATATCGACAAGGATTTCGGGGTACACATCGGTTTCCGACATGCCACTGTAAGTTTACGGGGAAGGGAAGGACTATGTAATGAAGATATAGTAGGGGTCCTCAACACGTGCCTAACCTGTAAGTATTTATAAAAATCTGTATTGGGCAGGTCAAAATGACAGTGCAGATCCTCAAACAGCATCAAGGAACCCTCCGAATATAACTGATGCAGAGAGTAAATTCTCACTCTCTCCCAGAAAGTGAAGTCTGAGTGAGAGATGTGAAACTCCAATGCCCGTAAAGGTGAGGCTAACTACAATCAAGCCAGCTCCGGAACAAGAGACGCGTATTGTCCCCAGATTTGGATCGACAGTCAGGTGCTGGGCAACGTCACCATCATGGATGGTCTGTGAGAAGAGGGTAGCCACAAGAAATCACAAATTCTATGTGGAGCCGTCTGAGAGTCCTCCATATCAACCCATGCTATGGCGCCCTGGGGGACATGGTATAGAATGTTCTGGGCCATCCTAGCAGCACTGTAATAATAAAGAAGAGAGGGGATACCCACACCTCCCCTATGTGCAGGTTGGAGGAGCCATCTATTGGAAATTCTGGAGGTTCGTGCTCCATGAATATACCGATATATATCAGATTGCGCTTGTGTCAGAAAAGATCGAGGCACCGAAATTGGCAACATCCTGAACAAATACAGTAATTTCAGCAAAACCGTAATTTTAACGGACACAATTCCCCCAAATCAAGATAGCCACAACGTTGCCCAGTGGCCCAGATCCTGCTGTTGCGATCTCCACGGTTTCCGGACATTAGCAGAGAATAAATCATCTGGGTTTTTTGTAAGCTGCACCCCCCTGATAAACAATGGAGTCTCTGCTCCACTCAAAATGATGCTGCTGCTGCAACCTATGTAATGTATCTTTGTTCAAATTGATCGGAAGCGCTTGAGTCTTAGATTGGTTTACCTTAAGGTAAGAAACGTCACCAAAAAGTCTCAAGGAATCCATAAGGGGGGGGGGGAGTTCTCCGGGTCGGTTAGTGCAACTAAAATAACGTCAGCAAAAAGGCTAATTTCACTTCCACTGACCACAGTCCACGATACCCCTGAATACCACTATGATTCCTAACAGCACAGCCAGGGGCTCGAGGGCGAGCACATATAAAATCGTTAGTAATCGCATACGGACTCAACAAGAATCCTGCATAAGAAACTTTAACCGATGGGCCTGAGTACAGTGCCATGGTTGCCCTGAAGAATTCCGAGGGAAAATGGAATCGCTCCAAGAACGCCTGTAAATACCCCCAGTGAAGGCGGTCAAACGCCTTCTCGGCATCGAGCGCTAGCATTAGACATTCAATTTTATCATAATAGGCAGCTTGCATCATGTTCACTATTTTTCTCGTGTTTTCCGAATCCTGTCTACCCTTCACAAATCCTACTTGGTCATAGTGCAACAAAGAGGGCAAAAGATCTTGGAGACGCAAGGCAAGGATCTTTGCATATAACTTCAAATTAGTATTCAACAGAGCAATCGGACGAAAGTTTGGACAAAGATGGAGAGTGTTACTTCAATACTGTCAGAGTTGTAGTTCAGGAGTAACTGAATGATAAAGTATCCCCTTCCTTTTACCTAGTTTAAGCCACCTCCTACTCAGATGTGGAATTTGGTCTTGAGAACAATGAAAATCCTTCCCCCTTGACAGGTTTTTCAGGTTTTTCCCTTATGCTAATTGAAAATTGTCCCTTTGTGATCCACCTGGACACCACCTTGCTGCTCTGAGGTGAGAAGTGTTACATCAGTAAAAGGGGCGGGAGGGGGATAATTTATCATTTAATTACTCTTGAACTACAACTCTTATAGTATTGAAATAACACTCTCCATGGCCCAAATACTATGAAGATTAATTGGAGCTGTTGTTTTTGTGAAACATTACTATCCCTTTAAAGGAGTTAAAAGCCTTATTTCAAACTGGGAATCTTGCAGATGTTTGATGTGGGCCCTATGTGTGCCTGGTTTGAGGCAGTCTCACTTTGTAGACCGTTCTAATGAAGAATTTCTTTGAGTGCCATTATCATGGTGCCCGTGATTGCCACTGTGCTGGTTTGCTGTTCAGCGACATTATTACTGCCTAACTGTCGCTCTGCGCTGAGTCGCTATTTTTATAGTTCACTATGCTGATGATGTCATCTCTCCGCCCACCTACTAGGCCTTTTAAACCTCAGCCTGTCTCATTACCTTTGCCCTTTCGTGGTGTACCTGAGCCTAGTGCTGTGTTGGTCCATTTCTGTTCCTGTGTACAAGTTCTGCTACGTCTGACTACTCATTCCGGCTCTGACTCCTGGCTACGTCTGACTATCCGATCCGGCTCCGACACCTGGCTACGTCTGGCTACCCATTCCAGCTCCGACCACTGTCGACGTCTGACTACCCAATCCGGTTCTGACCCTTGGCTGCCTCTTTCTATTTCCTCCGTTGCTCTTCTATTGTGATTCCTCATCAGGAATCCTTGCTGCCTGTGCCTTCCTCATAGCGCTCGCTTCCTTTAGCAGCGCTTGTCGGCCAGTCCGTGTACTGACCTCCCGTGGCCGTTCCGGTGTGTATATTGCCTCAGTGCCGGTTACCTTGTCGATTGTATACCCAGTATTTGGGTCTTGTTGCCCTTCCTGTTTTCCTGCTGACTGTGTGTGTGGAAGTGCTCTGCACTGTCCTCCCACCTAGCCTGTGTGAGTTCCCAGGGCCTTTCCGTTATTGCTCACCTGCCTAGTGAAGGGTGAGGAAGTGTGCCACTATTCCTTCCTGGTCTCGTGAAAGTGTGCCACTGTTCCTTCCTGGTCTCGTGAAAGTGTGCCACTGTTCCTTCCTGGTCTCGTGAATGTGTGCCACTCAGACTGTGTGTGTGGAGTTACTCTGCACTGTCCTCCTACCTAGCCTTAAGAGTTCCCAGGGCCATTCCGTTACTGCTCGCCTGCCTAGTGAAGGGTGAGGAAAGTGTGTCCACTGTTCCTCCCTGGTCTCGTGAAGGTGTGCCACTCTTGCTGCCACATTGGTGTCACTCATTACTGCCACTGCTGTGTCATTTGCTGCTTCCACCATTGTGTCATCTTTTGCTGTTCTATTGTATTCAATAGTTTTATCTTAAGTTCATCTGTACTTGTCAGTGTTGTTATTTGTTATTTCCTAGTCACTCCATGACAGTCATGTTATTTCAGATCTGCAGACGAGCTGTCCGGTCCCGGGACCAGGCTCTGAGTTGTCAGCTAGAGCGCTGATGTGGGTAAAAGGGGCGGTAGGGGGGAACTTTAGAAGCATATTACACTATAAAAGTTACAGTAACAGTACTTCGATCATTTACTTTATTTTTTTAATATGTACAATATTAAAGATGGTTAAAATAAAGTATTATTATCCCATTAAGCCAATGACTTCTATAAACGTGTCTTAGAGGTCACACTATATTTCTGCAGTCTCTGGCTTGAATTTCCTTCACATGTATAGCATTTGTAACTGTTCCAAGTATTATTATAGGTAAAAGATGGTACATGTTTAGCCTTGGAACAAGCAGGAGACTGGTAGTGTAAGAGAGAGAGAGGGAGAGAGTGTGTGTCTATCTATATCTATCTATCTATCTATCTATCTATCTATCTATCTATCTATCTATCTACATATTATTACTAGCAAAGGGGGCACGTCGTTGCCCATGGGGATTAAGTGGTTTGAGTGCTTCAGGGTTTGCAGCAGGGGTTACGTGTAGGCACGTTTTGGAGAAGGGGGGAGAGAGACAGACATGCTGAATAAGGGGGATAGAGTGAGGGACAGAGACGTAGAAGGGAGACACATGATGGAGATGGGGAGAGAGAGAGAGACATAATGGAGAAGGAAGAAAGAGAGAGAGACATGATGGAGATGGGGGAGAGACATGATGGAGAAGGGGGGAGATAGATCCTTCTTTGAGAGTCACCAGAAATTCACTGATTCCAGCTAGCACTGCAATGCTTAGCTCCTTTCTCCCTGCCCCATGGTGCTCTCTTACTCCTCTCAGCGCAAGAGGCTGAGAGGCGGACCAGAGAGGAGAGTGGGATGTGGAACACAGATCCCAGTGTCCTCTCTGGTTTGCCTGTCAGCCTCTTGCGCTGAGAGGAGTACGAGTGCAGCATGGCATGGGGGAGGGAGAAAGGAGCTAAGCGGCGAGACATCCCTCCCCCCGCCTCCCGGCAAAGCTGCACCTCCCTCCAATCCCGAAGGCAGGAAAGTCCCCGGCCTGCGGCCTACCCTCCCCCCAGGGCTTGCCTGATCCCCGACCTAGAATAAGAGCTCTCTCCGACTCCTTACCGCCTCCATAGGATGTGGAGGAAGTAAATAAAAGTTAGTGAGGGATCAGTTGCAGTGTGACACGGACTTGTGTCTGGGTAACCCACTGAGTGAGTACAGGGCTGAAGAGAAGAGCATTATCACGGTGCCCGTGCTTTCTGTCAGTCTTTGTGTTATGCGCTTCTATTGGCTGAGCTATGTTTGGCCCGCCCAGTATGGCCTTTTTATACTGGGCTCTGGCACCTGTCTGGTGCCCTTCGTGGTGTTCCTGGCCCGTTAGACTACTCTGCTTCTGGTTCCTGCTCCGTGATTCTACCCGGCCTGGCTGACATTCCTGCTCCGTGACCTGACCTGGCTTGTCTGACGTTCCTGCTCCGTGATCCGGCCCGACTCTCCTGTTCCTGCTTCATTGTGTCGCTTGGGGGACATTCTGACTTCCGCTTTGACTGGGCCTACCTGGCAGAGTGTTTTGTGTTGCCTCCGTTACTGCTACGGCAGTGTACCTATTGCTGAGCATCCCGTTAACTCCTGCAGAGCTTACTGTTGCCTCTGTTACTGCTATGGCAGTGTACCTATTGCTGAGCCTTCCGTTAACTCTTGCAGAGCTTACTGTTGCCTCCGTTACTGCTACGCCAGTGTGCCATTGGCAGGGCCTCCCGTTAACTCTTGCAGAGCTTCACTGTTGCCTCCGTTACTGCTACGGCAGTGTGCCATTGGTTGTGCTTTCCGTTAACCCTTGCAGTACTCCTTGTTGCCTCCGTTACTGCTGCAACTGTGCGCCATTGGCTGCGTTTCCGTTCAGCTCTTGCAGAGAACCCTGTTGCCTCCATTACTGCTACAGCAGTGTGCCATTGGCTGTGTTCCTTTCAGCTCTTGCAGAGTACTGTTGCCTCTGTTACTGCTCCGGCAGGATGCCATTGGCTCTATTCCGTTCAGCTCTTGCAGAGTATTATTGTTGCCTCCGTTTACTGCAGTGGGTATAAGTCTCAGCTCTGCTCCGGCAGATTACCAGTGCTCTGTCTCCATTCTAGCACTGCAGTCTCCTATTCGCTGTTATTCCATCATACTGGGCGTTACTGAGAACTCACCACAACAGAGACTGATTGTATCTACTGGGATTTTAACTCATGCTGTGCTGCTACTTTGGGTTTTCACCCTATCATGCCTGACCTGTGACAGTATATGAACTCTCTCGCTTCCTATTATACTGGGCCTGTGTAGGCATATGTATCTAAGTCCTGTATTGCAACTGTATAATTCTGCTGATATATGCTATAGCCCGTTAAGGGTAATTATCATTGTGTTTGTTTCAATAAAACTGTGTTTTATCCTAAACCACTGTGTCTGAGTGTTGAACAAACCGTTACAAGCATGTTCCAATGATAAGGTCCCTGTTTATGTGTGTTTATATAAAGATGTATTTGAGTGAAAATGCAAAGCGGCACCTTTATGTGAGCCACATGAGTCCGGCATGGTGGGCAGAAATAAGCACCGAGCATGTTTAGTGGGGAGTCGGATAAGGCATAAACAGCAGGGATGAGTGTGTAGGCAACTGGATTGACGTAAGCCTATAAGTTAGTGGAATTTTGTGGATGATATGGAGGGCTGCTGAGAATCATGGGAGGTGTAGTCCAAATGTGTGTTGGGCATGTTTAATTTGTTTTGTGTGTGTGTGTGTGCCTGTGTTGTGAGTGGGGCTTGTGTGTGTCTCTGTGGTGTAGGAGCAAATGGCAGCCATGTTTTTTTTTTTTTTTTTGGTTACTTGAATAGTGGTGGGCGGGCTGGATAGTGGGGGCGGGCCAACCCCCTGTGTGATTTTCACATGAGTAGCAGTGGCCAATGGGAGCAGTAACTCCTCTTTACTGCCGCCCCTGGGTGTGTGTGTCTCCTGAGGAGACATAAATTATGTAATGAAGCTTTCTCTTTTATATATAGAGATAAATACTGTGTTGTACCTTCTGTCCTGGGATAAGCCTTCTAGGTTGCAGAGACACTTCACACACAGGAGGAGGTTAAATCAAGTCTGTGCCTGTTTATTTGTATCCAAGTGGTGAGACAGCAGCTTCACAAACAAAACAAAATTCTTGCTCTACAGAGCATTAACTAAACATATCAGCTCCTGACTGTATTTGGACTACTAGACAGATTACCAACTCAAGTGATAAACATCCAGCAGCACAGTCCAGCGGGCACAAGTTAAGTCCACAATTTGCAGGCTTTCGGAGGTTAAATCCTTCCTCTCTGGGAACTCAAACAAAAAACACAGAGAGCATGGCTCAGTGCAGGGGGAAGTATATGACTGCTTGCTGCACTAATTACCAGATGCAGGTGGGTGAGGAATAGGGAGTGATAGAACTCCTGGTGTGGATTCCTCACCTGACACGTCAGTTACTGTAGAATGGAGCACTGACCCAAAATACATAGTTTTGCAATGTACACCAATTACCTGTACATTCTATTTCACTGAGCTAATCAGGGTAGATACTCTGCAGGATTTTGGGAGATATATATACACCCTCTATCACCATTCCTGGGACTCTGTCACAATACACACACACAGTACTGTGCAAAAGTTTTAGGCGGGTATGGAAAAATGCTGTAAAGTAAGAATGCTTTCAAAAATAGACTTGTTAATAGTTTATATTTATCAGTTAACAGTATGATAGTGAGTGAACAGAAGAAACGTTTAAATCAAATCAATATTTGGTGTGACCACCCTTTGCCTTCAAAACAGCATCAGTCCTTCTAGGTACACTTGCACACAGTTTGTTAAGGAACTCGGAAGGCAGGTTGTTCCAAACATCTTGGGGAACTAATCACAGTTCTTCTGTGGATTTAGGCACCTCAGGTGCTTCTCTCCCTTCATGTAATCTCAGACAGACTCAATAATATATGTGGGGGCCATACTGTCACTTCAGCACTCCTTGCTCTTCTTTACTTTGAAGATAGTGCTTAAAGGGATAGTAATAATTAATATGAAAAAAAATAAATAAATAAATTAAAAAAAAAAAATAAAAAAAATAAAAAAAATATATATATATATATATATATATATATATATATATATATATATATATATATATATATAAAATAGTGTTTATCCCCCTGAGTAAAACAAGGGTACTCGCACTGCTGAAAGGTGTTTTATTCAAAAGTTATTACAGCTCAAGCATGTATTTTTTTAGGTGCAGTATCACAGTGGCCTGAAATTGTACAGTGGCGCTGTTGCTACAGCATCCTATGGAGATTTATGGTCAACTGATCAGAGCTTTCCATAGGATGGTGTAGGAACAGCGCCACTGTACAATTTCAGGCCACTGTGATACTGCACCTAAAAAATACAAGTTTGAGCGGAAATAACTTTTGAATAAAAACTCTCAGCAGTGGGAGTACCTTTGTTTTACTCAGGGGATAAGCCCTACAATATATATGTATTTTTTTACATTTTAAGTATTACTATCCCTTTAATGACTCTGGCTGTGTGTTTGGGGTTTTTGTCATGCTGCAGAATACGCTTGGGGCCAATCAGATGCCTCCCTGATGATACTGCACCCCAGTTCCTGTGTTTTCATGCATAGTTGACTCACTTTGTCTGGTTTCCACGTCAGAGGTACGACTTTTTAGACGCAAGTCTTCCATAAAGACCACTTCTAACCAGACTACTCCGGACAGTAGATGGGTGTACCAGGATCCCACAGTTTTCTGCCAATTCTGAGCTGATGGCACTGCTGAACATCTTCCGATTGCAAAAGGAAGTAAGCATCATGTCTTTCATCTGCTGCACTAAGTTTCCTACCACTGCATCTACGATCCTCAACATTGCCTATTTCTTCTTCAAAAGAGCTTGGACAGCACATCTGGAAATCCCTGTCTGCCTTGAAATTTCTGCCTGGGAGAGACCTTGCTGATGCTGTATAACTACCTTGTGTCTTGTTGCTGTTATCAGTTTTCCTTGGTGTATGACTTTTGACATTCAACTGTCTTCAGCAACCGCATCCTGTTAGAGGAGTTTGGTTGTTCCTCACCCCGTTTTATTCCTCCTACACAGCTGTTTCTGTTTCAGTTAACGATTGTGCTTCAACCCACATATTAGATTGATTATCATTAGCACCTGTTTGGTATAATTGTTAATCATGCACCTGACTATATGCCTACTAGAATTTTTCCCTGACTTTGTGCAAGTGTACCTAGAAGAACTGATGCTGTTTTGAAGCCAAAGGGGGGGAGGGGTCACACCAAATATTGATTTGATTTAGATTTTTCTTCTGTTCACTCACTATCATTCTGTTAATTGATAAATATAAACTATTAACATATCTATTTTTGAAAGCATTCTTAATGTGGTGATCTTTTTTATTTATTTATTTATTTATTGGACTAACATTCAGGTTTCTCCTCTGTAAGTAACAGGTACTCCCACTGTTGGGAGGTGAACAAAGCGAAGGTGGTTATAGCTCAATCTTGCACTTCTTGGGGGAAGGGAGGTGTCAGTATATCATTTTACATTGGTGCAGGTATTGTTCCTTATGGACAACCTGTTAGTAAGAAATATATATACATTTTTATATATAAATGTACTCAGCCTGGGTATCCCTGGTTGCAGCACGAGACAGCACACTTATTTAAAGGAAAAAAACACATTTCTTTATTACAGCATCTTTGTAAAGCCAAACGTTTTCGGTCCTGTATGGGACCTTTGTCACGGTAAAAGGTTCATAAATGTAAAACGAGTATTTATCGGAAAGCAACGGCACGCAGTGAATCCAGAGTGTAGCTTTGCTTCTCTTTGGGTACCGGTTGCTTAGCAACCGGCCGCCCGGGACTTAGTGACGTCACGATCTCCGTTGAACGCCGAAGAACGCTAGTATTTGCGTTCCAAAGGTGGTTTTCAGCGGGGATAGGTGAGTTTGCCACGTTGCTTTCCTATAGATACTCTTGTTTTACATTTATGAACCTTTTGCCCTGACGAAGGTCCCATACAGGACCCAAAACGTTTGACTTTACAAAGATGCTGCAATAAAGAAATGTGTTTTTTTTCTTTAAAGAAGTGTGCTGTCTCGTGCTGCAACCAGGGATACCCAGGCTGAGTACATTTATATTACTTCTTCTATGAGACGTGCACCTTTATAATTTTTACTGTTTGTTCATTGGATTTAATTCAGTGTGTGCCATTTACCTTATATTTTTTGCTAAATGTTTATATATATGTATATGTTACTCAGTACTTGTCCTTTTAGAGTTCTCAGCACAAAGCTTTCCTCTAGTTCTGTAGAAACAAAAACTTCTAATTCAGTCTTCTAACGATCCCGTCCATGTTAGTCTTAGCACAGGAACCGTCTCATGTTGACACTCTGACTAACAATATTAACATCACAAATTCATCATCAATCATCATCCCTTTGTTGTGGAGTGCCAGCATATTTCACAGTGCTATAAAATGTAGTTTAAAACAAGAATGCACTTAATACTGTAACAATCATTGTGACAGACAAAAGCAAGTGGTAGTGAGGTCTCTAGTCTTTTAAGTGTCTACAATTCCCATCATACCCCACCATATGGAGGTAGGGTTGCCACCTTTTCTTCAAAAAAATACCGGCCAAGGCATTCCCTCCATAGACTTAAGATTGGAAAGAAGCCAATTTTTTACCGGCCTGCCGGTAAAATACCGGCTGAGTGGCAACCCTATCTGGAGGTCAAAAGACTGAGTTTTCCTGGATTACAAACTAGTGCCATTGAAGGCATCTATAGTATTTTACAGGTTAAGATTCCTAGACACAGTCACCAATTACATAAGATGGTGACAAGGCCAGTGGCTAATTGGTTGTTAATAAGTGAATGGCATTTAGCAAGTAGCAAAAAGAGGTCAGTGTGTTGAGAATGTGCATGTAACAAAGGAATCTGTAATCGACTCCAGTTAGCATTAAAGCGAGGCTATGCCATAGGAATAAGTGGGTCTTAAAGGGATAGTAATGTCTAAAATAAAGTAGGTCTCCAAGTCTTCACTATTGTAAGCATAACCTATTTCTCTATGTTTAATAGCTTACTTTTCTGTAGTTTTAAAGATATTCAGAGGTTGCATACCCCTCTGTCACTCAAAGGGTTACATATCTCTAGAACAAACAAAATTGTTTTACTGTGACAGATCCATTTTAACCTTTTAATCACAAAGGGTTAACAGGACACTCAAAGGGCTAGTAATACTTAAATTTTACTAATCCCCATATTGTAGCCATGGTAAAAAGAATTTAATAGCCCACAGGTTCATCTCTCAAAACGTTATGGTTTGAGAAATAACTGTACGCAACGTTCTCCCCTCCCTCCCCCTTCCCTGACATCTGCGTTGTAGCTGACTGCATCAGGCGGCTCTGCAGCAGAGCTGTGATCGCGTTAGTAAAAAATAATTATTTCACTGAAAAGGTCTTCTACGTGTGCTTGGTTTGTGCTTGGTTTGCAAGCACACGTAGAAGACCGTTTCAGTGAAATAATTATTTTTTTACTAACACGATCACAGCTCTGCTACAGAGCCGCCTGATGCAAATAAGACCAGATATCCCTGCAGTCAGTACAACGCTGACTTCAGGGAAGGGGAGAGGGAGGGGGGAACTTTGCTTTTGGTTATCTCCCAAACCATAAAGGTTTGAGAGATGACACTGGGGACAATTAAATTCTTTTTAACATGGCTACAATATGGGGATTAGTAATATTTAAATATTACTATCCCTTTGAGTGCCAGAGAGGTATCAAATGCATTGCAACACAATACCTTTCTGGCTCTCAAAGGGTTAAACACTTTAATGCTAGTGAGGTCTCCAACACTGAAAGGGTTGATCACTGTACAAGTACACTGTAGAGCATTAAACATAATACACAGTGGCTCCGTTCCACCATTCAGAACTGCTCTTTGTGTTCCTAATCCCTATGGAAGCAACTGGTCTTGATAAACCTTCCGATCTCCCAGCGTACAATACAATCACAGCAGTGGAATTGGCTGCCATTCTCTCCACTGTAAATGCAGGAAACTTGAATCCTCTGATAGGACGGGTTTATTTTCTGCTATGTATTGTACCATCTCCCCTGTGTAAAAAAGACAGGCTGCATGTTTATTTCAGCAGACAATAATACATAAATATGCCCTCAAAACCTAATGGGTTATTTGGCACTGAGCAAAGGGGCTTATTAGATGCAAGCTGAAACTTTATCAGTCTCTGTCATACAATACAATACAATGGGGCAAATGTCTAAAAACAAGAGAGGAGGAATTCTAAAGCACAGAGAACAAATTCCTACCGACAAAGGTATAATTGGAAAGAGATTTCAAAATCACTTATAGTTATACTCATTTTTTTCCACGCTGTAGTTTGAGTTATTTAGCTTTATTTGTCATTTTATAAAAATGTGCTACCATTGGCTGGCAGGGAGAGGCAGGTGTGAAGGAGAGCAGTGAGGAATGTTAGTATCTGGCAGCAGGGGAGGGCTGACAACTTGTGGCCTGAAGGTCAAATACCATAAAGTGACCCATTTCTAATATGGTTCCAGCTCGCTGTCCCTGCCCACCCACTTTTGTTAATTTTAAAATTGGCATTACTATTAGGAAGTAAAGTAAGTGATACAATAGAGCTTACGGTTGAAAAGGTGCTATACTACTAATGCTACAAAGCTTACAATGTAACTACAGCTACACTACTGATACCATAGAGATTACAATGGAAATGGGTTCTGCTACTAGTGTAGTTCCATTTGGATTGTAGCTTTCTGGTATCATTTGTGTAGATACATTTCAGTTGTAAGCTCTGTGGTATCACTAGTGTAGCTCCATTGACAGCAGCAACAGGGAGATTGATTGAAGCCGTTGCCCACCAGCCCAGACAGATGACTGGCCCAGGAGGCAATTGCCCCTTTGTCCCCCAGGCCAGCCCTCCCCTGTCTGGCTGGCAGAGAGTGGGCAGGAGAGAGGAGTGGAGTGTTAATATCTGTTTGGCAGGGAATGGCCACGGTAGGACGCCATGTTGTCTAACACCTCGCTTCTGGGTTGGTACTTCTGGCGCCCACTCCTTAGACGTCTTCCTTGTGTATGTGTGCTCCATGGTCTTCATGAGTTTAGAGACATTTGCAAGGTTGATGTACATGATTAGACGCTCCGGACTCGCGTCACTTGATGTGCGACTCAACGTTCCTTGCATCACATACGTGATGCGTCCCTTTCAGATGACACAGGTTCCTGCCTTTGGCTCCCTATTTAAACCTTGGATTGTGCCTTGTTCAGTGCTCAGTTGTTCTGGTGCCTCTGTACTTGTAATCCAGTGTTTCTGAATTCTCCTGATCACCAGCTGCTAACTCCTGGCTTGCATATTCAACTCATCTGACCTCCGGCTTCCTGAACCTTGGCTTGATTCCTGGCTTCCTGACCTCTGGCTTGCTCAACCGGTTGTCTGACCTCTGGCTTCCTGAATCTTGGCTTGATTCCTGGCATGCATATTCAGCTTATCTGACCTCTGGCTTCCTGAATCTTGGCTTGCATATTCAACTTATCTGATCTCTGGCTTCCTAAACCTTGGCTTGATTCCTGGCTTGCATATTCAACTTATCTGACCTCTGGCTTCCTGAACCTTGGCTTGATTCCTGGATTGCGCTACCGTTTATCTGATCTATGGCTCCCTGACTTGTACTACAGACTCCCTGATCTTTGACTTCTGGACTTACTGTTGCAGGTTGCTCTACTTCAGGGACTCTGTCCTGTCTTCGCCAGCTTGAAAATCCTCTATATTGGGCCTCCCTGCCTACTCCAGGTCATAACCCTTACAAGTGTGGAATGTTCGTATCTGGTTGTCAGAGAAAGGCAGTGTGGAAGGCTAGTATGTGACAGGTTGGAGGGAGAGCAGTGTGGAATGTTAATATCTGGCTGGCAGGGAGTGGCAGGTGGAAGGGAGGGCAGTGTGGAATGTTAGTATGTGACTGGCAGAAAGTGGCACGTGCAAGGGAGAACTCTGTGGAATGTTAGTATCTAGCTGGCAGGGAGTAGCAGGTGGGAGAGCAGTGTGGGATGTTAGAATCCCACAGGCATGGCAGTCAGTACTGTGTAATGTGCATAAACTGACAAAGATAGATAAATAAATCTATTATTTTAAGTAACCAAAAAGGCTACATAACATAGAAGTGAGTGTGAAAGCTCTTTCAAAATGACCTATGTGTTATATTGTGACAATTCCACTTTATCTCCTTGCGTTGGAGACCTCTCTAGCATTCAAGGGGTTAAAAGTCCCCTTTAAAGCAATGGTGGTTTAACTGTCCACTATGGCGCAGTTGGTTTGTCCCAAAACCGCTCCAGTCGTCTCTAGACCATGATTCTTAGCTCTGGTCCTTGATGCACACTAGGGTGACCACATTTCCATTCTGCCACTCAGGGACAATGTGGAGATGAGAGCAGCAGAATGTGTGTCCTCCGCTTTAGGGCAGCTATACAGGAGGGATCAGGATATATCACTGGACACTGCTGCCTGTGGTGGGCTAGAAAAAAAATGTACAATATCTTTAGTTATAGACTACAGGAGGGGTGTACTAAGGTGTAATAAAGAGGAGATAACTTCTCCAGTGAGATAAACTCTCCAGTTCCTATGTTATTCTATGGGACAGTTTTATTTATAGACTACAGGGGAGATGTACTAAGGTCAGTGGCGTAACAATAGGGGTCGCAGCGGTCGCACCTGCGACCGGGCCCGTTACTCCAGGGGCCCGGCCACCACCTGCAACCCCCTCGCCCGCAGCAGTCACTTACCTGATCTCCCACTTGGCGCGCAGCTGTAGTAATACAGAGCGCTGGGAGATGACATCATCTCCTAGCCTCTGCATTACTACAGCGGCGCGCGGGAGCTTCACTTCCAGAGATCTGTGCCGAAGGAGGCACAGATCTGTCAAACCATGCTGCTAGACCACCAGAGACTGGAGGTAGGGGCATTGTGGAGATGAGATGAAGGGGGCATTGTGGAAGGGGGCAATGTGGATGAGGGGGGCAATGTGGGCGGGGGGGGGCCCATGGCAATCCTTGCACCAGGGCCCTGTGGCTTCTAGTTACGCCTCTGACTAAGGTGTGATAAAGAGGAGATAACTTCTCCAGTGTGATAAACTCTCCAGTTCCTATGTTATTCTAGGGGCAGCTTTAGTTATAGATTACAGGGGGGGAGATGTACTAAGGTGTGATAAAGAGATTACTTGTCCAGTGGAATAAACTCTCCAGTTCCTATGTTATTCTAAGGGAGATCTTTAGGTATAGACTACAGGGGGAGATGTACTAAGGTGTGATAAAGAGATTACTTGTCCAGTGAGATAAACACTCCAGTTCCTATGTTATTCTATGGGAGATCTTTAGGTATAGACTACAGGGGGAGATGTACTAAGGTGTGATAAAGAGGAGATAACTTCTCCAGTGAGATAAACACTCCAGTTCCTATGTTATTCTATAGGAGACCTTTAGTTATAGATTACAGGGGGAGATATACTAAGGTGTGATAAAGAGATTACTTGTCCAGTGAGGTAAACTCCCCAGTTCCTATGTTATACATGAACTGTGTAAGATTACTGTGTGCAGTGGGAAAAGTTAGAGGGCACATGGCTGCCAGCAACTGTTATGTCTGTCTCCGCTGACATGACATCCAGGATAGATTGAAGACATTATCTCTTGAACATAAGCACAAGGGCAAAATTCATAAAGGCAATTAGGGTTTTCTGTCCATAGTAAGCTAAGTGGGAGGTTATTATAAGGAGGTGACAGTTCTCCTGTAGGAACTATAAAAAAGAAGCATGCTATTGTGCTGGGAGAGGAATATCACAGGCTGCTGCTGACTCCTCCCACTCTTACCTCCAGGATCTGTATCATACCTGGGAACACTGAATCCGGCCTGCAGACTCTGGTTTTTGTAGTGAATTACTGGGTCTCCGTGGACAGAGTATGATTCTCCGGTGGTGGGGCATTTCTTATGAAACTCTGCCCAATTCTCCATCTTCTCACCCTGAACCTCCCACTTTTCTTCTTTTTCACCATTTTCTGCCCACTTCTCCTCATACCCCATCACGTTCTGCCCATTTCCCACCCACTTCTCATACCCCACCACATTCTGCCTATTTTCCTCCCACTTCTCCTCATTCCCCACCATGTTCTGCCCACTTCCCACCCACTTTATGACATTTCCGTTAAGCCTCACCCCTTTGTAACACGAATTGCATTACTTATACCCCCCCAGTGGCACCACATGACTCCAGAAGACAAAGTTCTCAGGTTTGGTCTTTATCTTGATTGCTAGTGACTGCTACACGGCTCTACCCATGGGGCTCAGCGTTCCGTGGACGTCTGGTAACCTCTGTAACTCGTGAGGTGGCAAGTCTCACTGTAGCGATCTCCACAGGAGTGGTCAGGGGCAACTAGATGGTTCCGGCTGCAGTCTGCCCCCCTGCTGCTTCAGGGAGGGTCTGACATTGAACCACAAACAGATTCATATCTATCCGTTCATCCGTCTATATATATAAATATTAAAGAGAAGTAACACCTCTGAATAATAGCCCCCAGAGTACCTTATTAAGGCCAGAAAATCCTAATGACTCCTAAGAATTTTGCCCATGTGTCTTTGTTCAAGAGTTAACATCTTCAATCCCTCTTGGATACCAGATCCATAGAGGAAGACCAGGGCCGGATTTGCCATTAGGCAAAGTAGGCACCTGCCTACAGGCGCACTCCATCGAGGGGCGCCTGCCATTTGCTTTTTTTTCTTTTTTAAATATTTAAAAAAAAAAACCAAAAAAACTAGCCACCTCGCTGGCTGTGCCGGTGGCACCCACTCACATTGCCCCCCCCCGTCTTGTACCTGATGGAGCTCTCTCGTCGCCTCTTTAGGAATGCAGAGCGCTGGGAAATGAAATCATCTCCCAGCGCTCTGCATTCCTGAATAGGAGACCATGCGGGAGCTCCATCAGGTACAAGACTGTGCCAAAAGAGGCACATACAGATCTCCTACCAGGGAGGTAGGAAACGGACAACGGGGGGAGGCAATGTGGAGCTAATGGGGGGCAAGTTGGAGCCGATGGAGGGCAATGTGGAGATGGTGGGGGCAAGTTGGAGCTGATGGGGTGGGGGCCAATGTGAGGGCAATGTGGAGCTGATGGGGGGCATTATGAGGGCAATGTGGAGATGATGGGGGGCATTGTGAGGGCAATATGGAGCTGATGGGGGCAATATGAGGACAATGTGGAGCTGATGGGGGACAGTGTGAAGGCAGTATGGTATATGGAGATGATGGGGGCAGTATGGAGCTGATGGGGGCAATGTGAGGGCAACATGGTATATGGAGATGATGGGGGCAATGTGAGGGTTATATATGAGATGATGGTGGCAAGCTGGAGCTAATAGGGGGCAATGTGGTGATGATGGGGGCAATGTGAGGATAATATGGAGATGATTGGGGCAACGTGGAAATTAGGAGCACTGTGGAGGTATCCAGTGCAGATGGCCCACGGGGGGGCTTCAAATTTCTGTGCCTACAGGCTCCTGAGATGTAAATCCAGCCCTGAGGAAGACATGACAGTTATTGACAGAACTACAGGACACACACACTCTGCCCACTGCAGTGGTAATGTTATCGCTTTAAACCTCTGAGTGAGAGGTTCATAACATATTGCCTCTGGCATTCAAAGGTTTAAGCATAAAAGGAGTATGTAACACATAGCAAATCAATCTGATCCTTAAAAGGTTAAGTAGCCTCTTGTCTGCCTCCATGGAAGTGAGATCCAGGATGGACTGAAGAGGTTATCTGTTGAACAAAGATGCATAGGGGCCATTAGATTTTCTGGTGACAGTAAGGCAAGTGTGTGCTGCAGTGCCGTATCTCCCAACATTACAAATGGACAAAAAGGGACACTTTGGTTTTAGGGTTTGTTGCTGCTGGGGGTGTGATTTTATCATGGGACATGACAAATTTTAGGTTATTTTAACATCTATTGACACCTTTTTGTGTAACTGAATAAATGATTTATAACAAGACTAAAGTATTTATTTAGACAAATGTATAAACACATTTAGTATAATTTATACAAACATTAATATGAGTTTTATTGCTGTAGAGCAATGTGATAACTTATATACAAATCACAGTGCGATCTCCTAAACACAGGGACACCAGGGTGATACACTTATATACACACCACACAGTCTGATCTCCTAAACACAGGGACACCAGGGTGATACACTTATATACACACACACCACACAGTGCGATCTCCTAAACACAGGGACACCAGGGTGATAACTTCTATACACACACCACACAGTGCAATCTCCTAAACACAGGGACACCAGGGTGATACACTTATATACACACACCACACAGTCTGATCTCCTAAACACAGGGACACCAGGGTGATACACACACCACACAGTGCGATCTCCTAAACACAGGGACAACAGGGTGATACACTTATATACACACCACACAGTCTGATCTCCTAAACACAGGGACACCAGGGTGATACACTTATATACACACACACCACACAGTGCGATCTCCTAAACACAGGGACACCAGGGTGATAACTTCTATACACACACCACACAGTGCAATCTCCTAAACACAGGGACACCAGGGTGATACACTTATATACACACACCACACAGTCTGATCTCCTAAACACAGGGACACCAGGGTGATACACACACCACACAGTGCGATCTCCTAAACACAGGGACAACAGGGTGATACACTTATATACACACCACACAGTCTGATCTACTAAACACAGGCACACCAGGGTGATACACTTATATACGCACCACACAGTCTGATCTCCTAAACACAAAGACACCAGGGTGATATACTTATACACCACACAGTCTGATCTCCTAAACACAGGGACACCAGGGTGATACACTTATATACACACCACACAATCTGATCTACTAAACACAGGGACAACAGAGTGGAAAAGAAGGACAGAGAGATTTGGGGCTTAAAGAGGCATTGCACGCAGAACATTGAAGTATGCTACTATTATTGCGGCTACTTCTCCTTTTGAAAACATCATGTCTGGACAAGCCTTAGTGATTACACAAGTTACAAGTCTACCAGACCTCTGCCTTCAACCTTTGCACACAGTAAAAGCCTCCCACTGGATCCACACCCAGAACTACATCTCCCACCATGCAAATCTCTACATTATAAGGAGAAAGTTTAGTAAATACAATCAGTAATTGATGTATTTAATAGAAAACATTTGTGTGACTCAGTTGCACACAGATTGATGTATGTGCTGTAACTGTGCAGCTTGGTGGAGGTTAAGTTATTTAGCATGATCTCTTCTATCATCAGTGTGTGTAGTCAGTGAATGCTGGGAAGGACTGCAGTCTCATGTAGTGTAACCAGGAACTGGCAGCTTCATTCAGTTTTAGTGTCCAGGAAGTGGGAGTTGTGCAGTAACACACTCTGTCCTGAGCGTTGCAGCAGTGTGATCAGATCTGTACAGGAGCTGGACAGCAAGTTACTCTGTTGTAGGAGCTGGTGCAGCCGCTTAGCCTGACCTAAATACTGGTGAGGACATACTCTTGTCAGTTGCTGCAGGCTGGTGTCTTAGAACTTAGACGCTGGTGCAGTCAGATCCACTGTGTCCCGGGAAGTGAAGCAGGCAGATCCAGGCTGTCCCAGAGTCTGGTGCAGATCAGCATCCTGTGGACCTACAACTTGGACAGAACAACACAGGTTCCCACAGGACCGCAGGTGATTGCATTTGTATATCTCTTAATTAATTAAAGCTTCGATTGCCAGGGGAATATCTCTGACCGACACCACTTTGGCACTCAAGGGCAAACTGAGAGGGGGGCTTCAATGTTTCCATTTACCCAGAACCCCCTCTTGTGTTCTATTGCCCCAGTCAGATCAGAGACGCCAGACTTTAACACCCCCAGCCCCAGTAATGAGAAATGTTCGCTCCTGCTTTGTATATGACTTTGACGGTGGGGTTAGTCTGCTTCCCTCAAATTAGGGTGGTAGATCAACCCCTTAATCTTTTGAGTGCCATAGGGGTGCACACCACGTTGCTCTGGCGCTGAAAGGGTTAACACGGGCCGCAAGTACAATGCCATATACATGGGAACCATTTCAGCACACTACTTACCACTGCAGCAGTCAGTTTTCATGCGATTTTATTTTTTGGGAAACCCCCTCTCTGAAAATACTGGTTGTCCTTGGCACTTAAAGGGTTAACACGCGACTGCACATCAGAAATCTGCACTCTTGAAGGAAGACTGCTTCCATCCGTTTAGGACACTTCAGCGATCACGCCTGACCTATACTGCTGCAGAACTTCTTGTGAAGCAGGGTTGTCAGTCACGTTCTACCGTTTGAAGACTGCACTGATTTCCAAGAGGTTCTGCAACAGGTTTCACTGCAGTGCACCTGCCACTGGGTAAGCTGCACTGGATCTTTTCTGAGGACCCAGTGCACTGCACTTTGGCACTGAGGGGTAATTTAATGTATGGGCTTACTTAGCCTTTGCCCTGGGCATTCTGTCTCAGGGGGCATCACCTTGGGTTCCCAACTGCCCCAATTTCACAGAAAAGGAACCAATTTACTCTTTTGGTTACATAGGAATGTGTTGTGCACCCAGGACAGGCTCATAAGTGTGACTGCTTTTCTTACAAATAGGGCAGAAAGTAATCCTACAACTAATTGTAAAAGTATCCTAATGTTTCCCTATATCTGGGGACATCCCTTTACATTTCTGCCAGGGGCCTCAGGGTTCTTAAAACTGCACTGTTGGAACATAAAGGGTGACAGAGCACTCCGCAATCTCACTTTGTAACCATAGTAGTTTACCCCTAATGCTAAATAATAATAATAATAATGTTAACCCTTTGAGTGCCAGAGAGGTAAATAACGCATTACGTTGCAATATGTTAAATACCTCTCTGGCACTCAAAGGGTTAGGAATATGAATTTGATCAATGTGCAAAAACGTTAACCCCTTGAGTGACAGAGGGGTACGCAACACATTGCTCTGCAATGCGCTGCATAACCCTCTGACACTCAGAGGGTTAATATTTGTTCTATACTGATGTTTAGTTAGTGAACATGGTCATTTTAACCCTTTGAGTGCCAGAGGGGTACAGAACGCATTGCTTTGCAATGCGTTGCGTACTCCTCTGGCACCCAAAGTGTTAAAGATTTCAGAGTAGGTTAGGGTGATCAGCTCTTTAACCACTTGACGTGACATCCAGGACTGACTGACAAAGAACCAAAGAGCAAGGAAAAAATTCAGAGTGGTCATTAGGATTTTCTGATTAAGGTAATGGGGGAAGTTCTTATTAGGATGAGTTATTTCACCTTAAAAGGGATAGTGATACTTAAAATGTTAAAAAAAAAAAAAAAATAGTGCTCCCACTATTGTAATGTGTTTTGGAATTTATTTAGGGGCAGTATCACAGTGGCCTGAAAATTTACAATGGGGCTGTTGCTACAGCATCCTATGAACAGCTCTGGTCAGTTGACCATAAATCTCCATAGGATGGTGTAACAACAGCACCACTGTACAATTTCAGGCCACTGTGATATTGCATCTAAAAAAAAAAAATCAAGTTTGAGCTGCAGTAACTTTTGCATAAAACCCCTTTCAGCAGTGGGAGTACCCATTTTTTACTCTGGGGGGATAAACTATACAACTTTTTTTTTATATTTTAAGTAAGTCTGTCCCTTTATATCAAATTGGATTTGGGGAATTTTTATTTCTTCCCTCTCCCTATCTGTAGTTGGTCTGCTCCAGAATTCCTATCCGTCTCTTTTGAACAGAAGGCCTCCGTGTACATCCCGTGTTCCTGACTTTGTGAGAAAGGAATTAAGTTCTCATACAGTGGGATTACATGTATGTTCAGCCATGCGATGTGTGTTATTCATCACAAAACATTACTGTTCCTTTAACCCCTTAACGACATGTGCCATACTATGACCGTCACGGTCCTTGAAATACTCAAGGACCAATGACGGTCATAGTACGTCACGTACTTTTTACTTACAGAGCTCTACCGGGAGCGCTGTAAGTAAAAATAGGGCCTGAAATTGGCTGCTCCAAGATCGGAGCGATCTCTATCAGGCCCCATAGTGACGCGCCGATACACGCAACAGGTCACGTGTACCGGCGCGTCCACGTGGTTCAATGTGGTCCTTATGGGACGGAAATGTCCCAGGACTGCAGGACGTTAAGGGGTTAAATGTAACACCGTAATCAAGAGTCTGTTAAAAGAATAAATAAAATGAAATAGATTTAAAGATACAGTAACTTTTGAATGATTCGTCTCCCAGTGGACCCCCTCCCTTTTTTTTGTTTTTTTTATAACCCTTTGAGTGTCAGTGCGTACCCCTCTGGCACTCAAAGGGTTAACCAACAGGAGAAGCCCAGCTATGTATATTTTTATATCGAACCATTACAGCTCCTTTAAGTAAACGAAATACACTTGTAAAAGAAATCAGTTTCTGCTACTGTTAGAGTAGGCTGGTACAACGCAAGGCATTGGCCCCAGCAGCACTGAAAGGGTGATGTGCCTTGTCCTCGGTGTATGTTGTTTTTGGCAGCGGGCATGTTTGGCTTGTTCCTAATCTCAGTGCAGATATGTGGTGGAATGCTTTATCTGGAGCGCAGGTGGCTGAGATCTTCCTGTTGTGTACAAGCTCACAGGCTGCCACCCAGTGCCCTAGACTTCTCAAGCTGAGTCTGATCTGCTAAGAGTAAGTGCAGCAGATCGACAGAAAAGCAGCAGCACAGCATGAAACTAATAAAAATCCCAGCTATTCCCACTGATTTTATTGAAGATTTTTAATGCATTGCATACCCCTCAGGCACTCCAAAGGTTAAAATCTCATTTAAATCAATGGGGATGTTTAGTTGTCCCCTACTGTACAGTTGATTTACTCCAGAATGACTCCAGGGGGCACATACATTAAAAGAGGAGTAAACTTTTTTAATGAAAAATAAATATTGTAGGGCTTTTCCTGTTTAATAAAATAAGGTTACTCCTACTGCTGAGAGATGCATATTTCCAGAGCTATTACGGTTTAAATCTGTTTTTTTTTTTTACATTGGCAATGCCCTCTAGTGGTCAAATTCCAATTAGTTTTTCTGTTACATTCTAATGGAGAGGAAAGTCAGTGACTTACAGTTCTTCATAGAATGTGATAGAAACTGCTGAGTCACTTCCTGTCATTAAAAATCTTCCAGGAAGTAAACATAGTAAATTCACTTCCTGATTATTTGAATTGTTATACACTTTGAATAGAACAACTGATAGCAGTGGGAGTTCCCTTGTTTTACTCAGCAGGAAAAGCTCTATAATGTATGTTTCCATAAAAAAAGTTTACTGCTCCTTTAAGGTGTGAGGAAGAGGCTATAACTTACCAAGTGAGATCCGTTCTCCAGTTCCTTTGTTATTCTGTGGAGCCCACACACTAGGATCTCTGAACTAGGAGAGATCCTAATGTATACGCTCTGTAGAATAACACAGGGATACCTGGGTTGGACTCAAATTGTAGGGTGAAGGACCCAAATCTCAGGGTGAGGAGAGTCCGGGGTTACCTACTACATGATCTGCACCATTTAACTGCTTCTTTAGTCTCTAAATTGGTCCCATTTCTACCAGAAAGGAAAAGGCAGTGATGTATTTAAAGGGATAGTAATACTTCATTTCATCTTTATTTTATTTTGTAGGCATTAAAAAAACATGAATAACGATATAAGTCTTATCTCTCAAACATTTATGGTTTAAGAGATATTCACAAGCAAAGTATCCCCCCCCCCGTTCAGTCAGATCAGAAGGGAGGTGCCCAGGTAGACTGCAGAGAGGGACAATCTTCAATTAAGATAAGGGAAAAAGCTGAAAAACTTGTCAAGGGGGGCAGGGCTTTTATTGTTCTCATAGGAAGAAGATTGTCCCCTGCTGTTATCTGTCTGGTCTATGGACTGCATTCCACATCTGAGAAGAGATGGCTTACACTAGGTAAAAGGGGCGGGAGGGGCAACTTTGCTTGTGAATATCTCTCAAACCATAAAGGTTTGAGAGATAAGACTTATATCGTCATTCTTGTTTTTTTAATGCCTATAAAATAAAGTTAAAACGAAGTATTACTATCCCTTTAAAGTGGAACTTCCCCTACAACAACCCCAATCTTTTTAAATATATTGCTTAGTTCAAAAATGTACTGTTTAAGAGTAATCAAATGTTTACTTACCCTTACAGCTTATCCTTTTTCCCCTCGTATGGATGAGGGAGAGCGTGGCTATCTTGGTTATGTATTAGAAGAGTGGCATCGCTCTCCCTCCTATTAATTTTCCTAAAAGCATTCCCCTTCTCTTGGGGGTCGGCCGTATTATGTTTAAAGGGTTAGTAATGTCTATAGATTAACACCTTAATGACCGGGGAATGCGGACGCGACTTAACGACCACGGAGCAATTTTTTTTTATTGCTCCGTTGGGTTCCGGACTCCCCGAGCGGCGTGCAGCCGCGGGGGGAGCCCGGAACTCGATGACGGTCATAGTACGTCATCGGTCGTTAAGTCAAATCGACCCTTGACGTACTATGACCGTCAAGGGTCGTTAAGGGGTTAAAAAAGGTCATATTGCAGCTATAATAAAATTAAACTAAACGACCCCAGTCCCATCTCTCAAACCTTTGACTCGAAGCGGCTCTTCAGCAGAGCCGAAATAGTGCTATGTAAAAAGAAATACTTCATCGGAACGGTCTACAAAGTGGGCCTGGTTTGCAGGAACGCTTTGTAGACTGCTCCAATTAAGTATTTCTTTTTACACTGCTTTATTTTGGCTCTGCTGAAGAGCCTCTTGCTTGTCCCGGGACCAGGATATCCTGCTGTCAGGTTTGAGAGATGGGACTTGGGTCGTTTAGTTTAAAAAAGGTCATAATGCAGCTATTAGAAAATTAAACTAAATGACCCAAGTCCCATCTCTCAAACCTGACAGCAGGATATCCTGGTCCCAGGACAAGCAAGAGGCTCTTCAGCAGAGCCGAAATAGAGCAGTGTAAAAAGAAATACTTAACTGGGGCAGTCTACAAAGTATACCTGCAAACTAGGCCCACTTTGTAGACCGTTCCGATGAAGTATTTCTTTTTACATAGCACTATTTCAGCTCTGCTGAAGAGCCGCTTCGAGTCAAAGGTTTGAAAGATGGGACTGGGGTCGTTTAGTTCAATTTTCTAATAGCTGCAATATGACCTGTTTTAATCTATAGACATTACTAACCCTTTAAGCATATTGAAGTGCTCGCCCCATACGTTAATTCATCTGGAGCACGCACACACGATAAACATCATCCTGCACTGAAGACTTCAGATTGCAGGATGTTGTTGGAAAACGTTACTCATTAAACAACTTAAATTGTTTATATTTTGAGGACAAGGATGCCGCACAACGAGAAGCGTGTCCTTCGGGGAGAGCACAGAAAGTGGTGGGCGGAGAGTCCACCACACAGGGGACAGGCAGCCTTGCATTTTCATGACTATGGTACAACTTGTACCGCAGGCAACATCACAAGGGAAACTTTAACAAGTAATAACAAAAAAAAAGATTGAAAGAAAAAAAAAAAGGCAGTTTTAAAGGGGATCTACCACCCCTATACATGTTGGTGTACATAGTTTATGTAGCGACTAGATGTTGTAATGTTTTCATTTTTGTTAATAAAATTGCTATTTTGCTGAAATTAAACAAATAAATATTGCCCTGCGCCCTACTTCTGGACAGATTGTGGTGACCAGTTCTGTACCGCAGTCGGTGACTCTGCTCCCCTCCCTTGATCCAGCCTCCTCCTTTCTGCATGTAAGCTGGAGCAATCTCATTGGCCAGAGTGGCAGACTGCAAAGCAGAGCTGGTAACCACAGTCTGTCCAGAAGTAAGGCACAGGGCAATATTTATTCATTTAATTTCAGCAAAATATCGATTTTATTAAAAAAAAAAAAAATGAAAACGTTAAAACATCTATTCTCTACATAAACTAACCAGGGCTTACAATTTGAAGTCCTTTGCTATTAGCCAGACCTGAAAAGTAACTCGCCACTGCAAGACATAACATACCCACCAGGGCTGAATTTCTACTCGCCAGGGCTAAATTTTCACTTGCCATTGGCTAGTGGCGAGTGGAAATTTTGAGCCCTGAACTATTTAGACCAGCATGTATAGGGGTGATAGATTCCCTTTAAGGGTAGAATTTTAATGTGACCTAGTTGGTTGCATGATAAAGGTTCCTTGTTGACTGAATGTATTACCTCTGGTTTAGCTCCCCTATAGACATATCGGACAGAATCTATTTTCCGGGGAACTTAAAGGGTTAATATTTCAATGATCTGAGGTTCAGCCCATTTTGAAAGTTCCCAGGTATGAACAAAGGATTTAAAGATTTGATCTCACTGGATAAATGATCTCCACATTATCACCTTTTTATCCCATTTTAGTGTATAACCCCTCAGGGTTAATTATAATTACTAAGCAGACACAATATGGCTGAGCAGAGGTTAGATTTCACTGATCCAGTGGAGAACACAGCAAGTTCAGATACGGGGCAGAATTCTCAGATTGCTTTTCATTTCACTGGAATAGTTTTACAAGTTGGGTTCTGTTTTCATCTTGAGTTTCATATTGAAATAATAATTAAAAAAATCCTATATATCTCTCTATATAGAGCTTTGCAATGTAGGAAAGCTGTGTTTTTTTGTTTGTTTTTTTTTAAATCGAAATACTTGTAAAGATATTCCGTCTTCAAGAGTAGAAAAGCTCTTTTGCACGTCCTATTTCTCCTCCCTCCCAGCTGCCCCAGGGAGCGCGTTCATGCTTCCCTTTGTTGTGCTGTGAACGGCTCCTAGGGTTACAGCAAGCTCCGGTAAAGAAATAGGATGTGCTGAAAAGCTGTGCTGTGCACATAATGCTGAAGTGCACAGCTCAGAAGAGGGAATATCTTTACAATTAGAAGTAAAAAAAAAAAAAACAAAAAAAAAAAACGCTTTCCTACAATAACTTTTATTACAAAATCGGATGGTAACACCTTTTTATAAGGTGATAAATCCCCTTTAAAGAAAAATAAAGAAGATCAGACCTCAAGGTTAATACAAGTATTATTATCCCTTTAAATAATAGTCTATAAAGGAGTATAAATGGGGTGTAGGGATATTAAGATTGCTCTAGTCACACCCACAATTTAGAATGTGGGTGTGGCCAGCACAGCTGAGGCACCCCTCAAAATGTGGAGTTGTAGGCAGTTGTCTATTCTGCCTATTGGGAAATCCGGCCCCCGAAAATAGGCAAAGAGCAAAACATGATAAAGCATCAACAGTCTGACATCACACCTAATGTTTTTGCGTAGTATGTTAAGTCAGAAGGGATGTTACTGTCACTTTTAATGAAAACAAGTTTGATCTGTTACAGCTTTTGAATGAAGCATCTCACAGTTTACTCTTTAGGAAAAATCCTATATCATATTTTTTTTTCTCCTAACAAGATGTTAATTTTCCTGTAAGACTGCCATTACGCATATTAGAGCAACTTGAATTTTAACATTCGTGTTCCCATAACGTAATGATCCTTAGAGCATATCCTCTCGGGTATTCAATCAAATTCTGTTTGGCAAACATGTTTACAAGAGCTGTCTGCAGTGAGGAGGCCTCGCTGGGTCTGTTCAGAGAGGACCTGTGAGACACACACACACACACACGTCGCAACACTGTAGATTAAATTCCATCCATATTTCGCTTTGATCATTTGTTATTATATACAGTATCTTACTGACTTGTGCATTTAGCCGTGGTGCCTCCTTTATATATTAATAATTAATATATATATTAATAATGACTTAAGAGGTACCAGGACCGTCGCAGCAATCCGGCAATTGATGACCAGTGACTGTCTTGACACGTCATGACTTTCTAGGTTAGCCGTATGACTCCCTAGGAATCCACTTCATAAAGAAAAAAAATTTGCTGTGGCCCTTAATGGCCGGTCTTCCGCTGATCGGTCGATCGTTAAGGGGTCAATCATCCCTTGATGTCATGTCTATGGAAGTGGACATGATCGCTTTAAACTGAAGCGGGCAGAGTGCATGAGCCTATGTAAACCTTTAACCCTTTGAGTGCCAGAGTGGTACGCAAAGCATTGAGGAGCAATGCATTGCATACCGCTCTGGCACTCAAAGAGTTAAGAACCAGAGGGATGCCCACTGCTTCCCATGTGCATTAAGCAGAGTTTGAGGTCCTGTAGCTCTGTTACGAACTGTCCTGTCTGATCTATGTCCCGTTTGTCCTCAGGGACTTAAAGGTATAGTAATACTTGTATTAAACTTGAGGTCTGAGTCTATTTTGTTTTTAAAATATATAGCGCTATATTTGAATACGTACAGTGTTATAGTTCAAGTGCTATTCAGTGAGAGAAGATCCCTCTCGCTCCCCTTCTGGCAACCTCACATCAGAGCTGGAATCCGGTCCTTGGGAACGGTCAGATACAGCGAGGGACACTTTAAATTCAGTAAGTATAAGGGAAACCCTGCCCCCCCTGACAAGGAGGATTTTCTTTATGCTTACTGAAGATTGTCCCTCGCCACGCTCCATCCTGACCAAACTGAGAGGAAGCGTGACGTAGGAAAAAGGGCGGGAGGGGGATCATTTCAGATTCAACTGCTCTTGAACTACAAAACCATAAGTATTCAAATATAGTGTTACATGTTAAAAAAAACATCAAGAAGACTCGGACATCAAGTTTAACACAAGTATTACTATCCCTTTAACTACTGAAAAGTCATCAGAGTCACTCACTGTGTTGACCTGTTGTGCAGTGTGAGTAGTAGTTCTTGAGTTATACAGGGGGCAAAGATCATTATGGCAATTGTCTCGATGACCTTTTATCCTGTTGGACTGCTGTCAAAGCAATGCAGTTCACTGGACACCTCAACTGACCTCAAATGTCAGTTTAGCAGGTTAATATATGATCTCTTCCAACGTGTTTTGTATTTACATACTACTTCAGGGAGTATTGATATCCATATTCCCTAAAGACGCATGTAAATACGAAATGCGCACTATTGAGGTATCAGTGAACTGCACTGCTTTGGCTGCAGTCCAAGATGATGAGACTCCAGAGATTGCTGGGTCCCTTGCTGACAATTGTAACTGGCTGACTGAGGGCATTGTGAGATGTAGTCCTACAGTAGCTGGAGAGGCACATGCTGATCATCCCCCCAATACTTGGATTAGGTTGGAAACGATTCCAAGTTCATCCAGGCTCTGGAATTGATTTTCCAGCCCTAAGTCTGGCTAACCCCAATTTTCTAATCTACTTAAAGGGGAACTAACAACCCACACAATCTTTAGCTTCACTAAGTCCCCATCTGGCGACTAGCTGCTTAGTAGCGCTAGTCGCCAGAATAATTACCTTATTTAAAAGATTTCTGCTCTCTTCCATGGGTGACAGGCAGGACGGAGGGCAGACATCTTGCCATTGTGACGTCCGTGCGCCTGTGCTGTCAGTCCCAGCCGGAGCCAAATGGCTCCTAGCAACGCCTCCTAGACCCGTCTGGGACTGACAGCGCAGGCACGCGGATGTCACTGTGGCAAGATGTCCGCGCTCAGTCTTGCCTGTCGCCCATGGAAGAGAGGAGAAATCTATTAAATAAGGTAATTATTCTGGCGACTAGCGCTACTAAGCAGCTAGTTGCCAGATGGGGACTTACTGAAGCTAAAGATTGTGTGGGGTGGTAGTTCCCCTTTAAAGTGGATGTGTCACCTCTGTATAACTTTGCATAAATAGTTAGGCTATACATTGAATATTACTAAAACTGCCTTAATTTTTTTTTTAAGCCTTATTTCGTGTAAATTTAAGTTATAAAGTCTGTCCTGCAGCTACATCCGCATAGACTGCAGTCAGTCGTTCTGCCTCTGTTCCCCTCCCTCTATCCTGCCTCTTCTGATGACGGAGGCTTCTGTCTGTAAGCTGGAGCGGTCTCATTGGCTAGATATCAATCTCTCTCAGCAGTCCATGTGGAAGTAGCTAAAGGACAGACTTTATAACTTTTTTACTTTTTTTTTTAAAGCTTTATTTTGTGTAAATTTAAAACAGTTTTAGTAATATTCGATATATACACTATTTATGCAAAGTCATTCAGAGGTGACACATACACTTTAAACGGATAGTAATAGTTCATTTTATGTTTATTGTATATCGTAGAGATTAAAAAAATATAAACAATGATGTAATTCTTATCTCTCAAACCTTTATGATTTGAGAGATATACCTTTCTAAAGTTAAGTCTTCCTGGCAGTTTCACAGAAGTCAGCGCATAGCTGACGGCTGCAGAATCTGGTCATTTGACCGGACGGAGGCTCTTCAGCAGAGCTAAAATCACGCTCTTTAGAAACACATACTTCATTGGAACGGTCTACAATGTGTGCCTGGTTTGCAAGCATGTATGAAGTGTGTATTTCTAAAGGGCGCGATTTTGGCTCTGGTGAAGAGCCTCCGTCCGATCAAATGACAGGAAGACGTAACTTTAGAAAGAGAGATAAGAGATAAGAATTATATCTTTGTTTATATTTTTTAATCTCTACAATATAAAGTAAACATAAAATGAACTATTATTTTCCTTTAATGACAATATTATCCTTTTCACTTTTGGGAGGTATGGACCCCTAATATCTCCTAATGGGGGGGCACTTGGGAGGTATGGACCTTAATATCTCCTACAGAGGGACACTTGTGAGGTATGGACCCTAATATCTCCTAAAGAGGGACACTTGTGAGGTATGGGCCACTAATATCTCCTAAAGAGGGACACTTGTGCGGTATGGGCCACTAATATCTCCTAAAGAGGGACACTTGTGAGTTATGCAGCCCTAATATCTCCTAAAGAGGGACACTTGGTTGGTATGAGCCACTAATATCTCCTAAAGAGGGACACTTGTGAGGTATGGGCCACTAATATCTCCTAAAGAGGGACACTTGGTTGGTACGGACCCTAATATCTCCTAAAGAGGGACACTTGGTTGGTACGGACCCTAATATCTCCTAAAGAGGGACACTTGGTTGGTACAGACCCTAATATCTCCTAAAGAGGGACACTTGAGAGGTATGGACCACTAATATCTCCTAAAGAGGATCGCTTGTTAGGTATGGAGCCCTAATATCTCCTACAGAGGGACAGCTGGCAGGTATGGACCTTAATATCCCTGACAGAGGGACACTTGAGAGGTATGGGCCCCTAATGTCTCCTACCGAGGGACACTTGGGAGGTATGCAAAAGGAAGTTGGCTGTCAGTTGAAATAGTCTAAACCTAAAAGTAGCCTGCAGTGAAATCCATTGTGGTTTGTACTGAGGAGGACAAAGTACACCACATGAACCTTTATACACCTTAAAAGGCACCGCTGCCAAATTCCTGTCCTTGCCCCATGTCCCAGTAACCGCAGTATATGTTACACACCAGCTTTGGAACTGATCATAGAGGTCACTGATCCGACATCTGTCTGGTGAAATGCTGCTGCTTAGATTATTTTGGCCAATATTTCTCTTGCATAATGAATATCAGTGATTTTCTGATTTAAGTAAAATAACCTCCATGGTGGCCTCTGTAGTGCAGAAGAGGTTAACCCCTTGGGGACCAGAGGGGTGTGTAGAGCATTGCTTTGCACTCCGCTTCTGGTCTTCGAGAGGTAAGGGATCGTTAAGGATCTTATGTTCAAAAGAAGAGTAAATCAGAGGTAACCCAAATGCACATTAGGGGGACAAATACAATTTCCCATTTACTTAATATGACTTTTAACCCCTTGCAAGGGTCAGTCTCTGCAATGTCACCAGATTAGTAAGTATCTGTTAGGGTCAGTATCTGTTAGATTAGGTTAGGGTCAGTATCTGTTAGATTAGGTTAGGGTCAGTTTCTGTTAGATTAGGTTAGGGTCAGTCTCTATTAGGTTTGGGATCTGTTAGGTTGGGGTCAGTCTCTATTAGGTTTGGGATCTGTTAGGTTGGGGTCAGTCTCTATTAGGTTTGGGATCTGTTAGGTGGGGGTCAGTATCTGTTAGATTTGGGATCTGTTAGGTGAGTGTCAGTCTCTGTTAGGTTTGGGATCTGTCAGGTTTGGGATCTGTCAGGTTGGGGTCAGTATCTGTTAGGTTTGGGATTTGTCAGGTTGGGGTCATTATCTGTTAGGTTTGGGATCTGTTAGGTTGGGGTCATTATTTGTTAGGTTTGGGATCTGTCAGGTTGGGGTCAGTCTCTATTAGGTTTGGGATCTGTTAGGTTGGGTTCAGTATCTGTTAGGTTTGGGATCTGTTAGGTTGGGGTCAGTATCTGTTAGGTTTGGGATCTGTCAGGTTGGGGTCAGTATCTGTTAGGTTTGGGATCTGTTAGGTTGAGGTCAGTATCTGTTAGGTTTGGGATCTGTTAGGTTGGGGTCAGTATCTGTTAGGTTTGGGATCTGTCAGGTTGGGGTCAGTATCTGTTAGGTTTGGGATCTGTTAGGTTGGGGTCAGTATCTGTTAGGTTTGGGATCTGTCAGGTTGGGGTCAGTCTCTATTAGGTTTGGGATCTGTTAGGTTGGGGTCAGTATCTGTTAGGTTTGGCATCTGTTAGGTTGGGGTCAGTATCTGTTAGGTTTGGGATCTGTTAGGTGGGGGTCAGTATCTGTTAGATTTGGGATCTGTTAGGTGAGTGTCAGTCTCTGTTAGGTTTGGGATCTGTCAGGTTTGGGATCTGTCAGGTTGGGGTCAGTATCTGTTAGGTTTGGGATTTGTCAGGTTGGGGTCATTATCTGTTAGGTTTGGGATCTGTTAGGTTGGGGTCATTATTTGTTAGGTTTGGGATCTGTCAGGTTGGGGTCAGTCTCTATTAGGTTTGGGATCTGTTAGGTTGGGTTCAGTATCTGTTAGGTTTGGGATCTGTTAGGTTGGGGTCAGTATCTGTTAGGTTTGGGATCTGTCAGGTTGGGGTCAGTATCTGTTAGGTTTGGGATCTGTTAGGTTGAGGTCAGTATCTGTTAGGTTTGGGATCTGTTAGGTTGGGGTCAGTATCTGTTAGGTTTGGGATCTGTCAGGTTGGGGTCAGTATCTGTTAGGTTTGGGATCTGTTAGGTTGGGGTCAGTATCTGTTAGGTTTGGGATCTGTCAGGTTGGGGTCAGTCTCTATTAGGTTTGGGATCTGTTAGGTTGGGGTCAGTATCTGTTAGGTTTGGCATCTGTTAGGTTGGGGTCAGTATCTGTTAGGTTTGGGATCTGTTTGGTTGGGGTCAGTATATGTTAGGTTTGGGATCTGTTAGGTTGGGGTCAGTATCTGTTAGGTTTGGGATCTGTCAGGTTGGAGTCAGTATCTGTTAGGTTTGGGATCTGTTAGGTTGGGGTCATTATCTGTTAGGTCTGGGATCTGTCAGGTTGGGGTCAGTATCTGTTAGGTTTGGGATCTGTTAGGTTGGGGTCATTATCTGTTAGGTTTGGGATCTGTCAGGTTTGTGATCTGTTAGGTTTGGGATCTTTTAGGTTGGGGTCAGTATCTGTTAGGTTTGGGATCTTTTAGGTTGGGGTCAGTATCTGTTAGGTTTGGGATCTGTTAGGTTAGGGTCAGTCTCTATTAGGTTTGGGATCTGTTAGGTTACGGTCAGTGTCTATTAGGTTTGGGATCTGTTAGGTGAGTGTCAGTCTCTGTTAGGTTTAAGATCTGCTAGGTTAGTATCTGGTAGGTTAGGGTATGTATCGGTTAGATTTATGGTCTACAGATCAGAGCAAGTCCATAGGATGGTGTAGCAACAGCGCCACTGTAAATTTTCAGGCCACTGTGATGTTGCACCTAAAAAGTACAAGTTTGAGCTATTACAATTTTTTAATAAAATATCTCTCAGCAGTGAGAGTACCCTTGTTTTACTCAGGGGGATAAACCCTACAACATGTATTTTTTTACATTTTAAGTATTATTATCCCTTTAACAATAGGACCTGTTATCAGGTCTTGCAGAAACAGATGTTAACCTTGAAACTGTTACTTTTTGCAAAGCACAAGAACGAAGGGAGTTTCACAGAGATGGGACAGAGGAGGATGTACGGGGGTTAGCAGAGCTGCTCATACAGAAAAGTTACTCTCTCACATACCCACAATTGTACAAGTATGGCGATTTAACCTCTTCTTTGCTGTCACTGTGTAAATGCATATTATGTTAACACCTGATATTGATATCAATGTGACAGTCTAGAGCAGAGATGAGCAACCTGCAGAACTTTATCTGTTAATAGACTACAACTCCCTTCATCAACAACCAGCCATTGGATGACTGACGATGACAGGGTTCTAGTCCAACCACAGATAGAGATTCCCTTAATTTGAGGGAACATTGCGCTAAGTGAGTCATAAATGTAGTGGAGGGGGGTCATGATCTTGGGTGTCCCAACCATTTCCATTGCAGTTGATAAGTGTGATCAGTATTTCTGTCTGACAGGTTTGCTCAGAAACATACAAATACATATATAGGTAAAAACCTTCCTAAAGTTATCAACTATAGTTTAATCCAAGTCAGTTTTTGACCTTTAATCAAGGTTAATGTGGTCAGAGTTCACTGTATTTCTTCTGTTACCTGAGCTTTAATTTTTCTTATTTCTTTCTTACCGGGAAATAGAGCCCTATGGCTAATTGTGAGGCTTGGTGCATACCAGACAGTCTCTCTGTGGATACTCAGCTCATTGTGGTTATTATTTGTTGATTGCAGGTACAATGATTTTTGAATTGGTTGTAGCCCTGTTGATCGGGGCATTTATCTACCAGTTCTTCTTTCGAAAAAAGGAAGAGACCTTACCCATGGGAGATGGATGGTGGGGACCTGGGCACCGGCCAGACAATGAGGACGATGTGGAAATTCGCCCCTTCAAAATCGAGACCTCAGAGGAAGAGTTAAATGTAAGATTATGATGATAATGATGATGATGTTTAGGACATTTGAGGAGTTTGGGAATATTATGCTACGTTTTTAACAGGACATGATTTTCTTCAGTTTTTGTAGAGATTGTCATAATCCAGGGTTGGGCAGGCTATGACCATATACCTTTTGTTGAACTACAGCTTGCATCATCCTCAGCCAGCAGTGGGTTGGCAGAGGATGATGGGAATTGTAGTCCAACAACATCTCAAGAGTCTCCTGTTCCTGTCCATTCAAGTTTGAACAGCCTAGATCTGGTCACAGTGAATGTGAATAGTCCTATGACATTACCTAGTGAAGATGTCCTACCCTCCCAGTGTATGGGCCTAGAATGGGTTGTTCTGTTCACCTCATTGTGTCCACACTTCTACTTTTCCTCTGAAAAATCAGTCGGTGTAAATGGTGAATGTTAACAATGGGCCCTATTGGCTATCATTGGTGATAGGAGATGTAGACCAACAACCACATAAAAACCAAAGCTTCCCCCACCCTTAGAATAGTCTACAATGAAGTTGGTGCTTATTTAGTAGATAGATAACTTTCATTTTGTGTCAATACCAATATTCCATTGTTGGCAAATGGAGCAAAATAGGAAACAAGCAAACACACACACATAGCAGAGTGCTTATGAGTCTTTGCAGATACCATTGTGTCAGGCTGTTTTTACAGACGGCAGATAGGGGCTGCTTACAATAACGCAAGTGGAAGAACCAGACATGCCGATTCAAGGTAAGTACAGAGAATAAAAAATAAAGGCAGCAGGTAAAATAAATCAACACGTACCACTAAATAATACACATTTATACAAAACATTACTGTTCCTTTCATCTTAGAACAGTTTCAGTAAGTGGGATATTGATGTTTATAGAAATGTGTAAAAAATAGGTGAAAGTGAATAACATAAAAATGTGTGAAAACAAATGATAAAAGCTCTCCAGTTGTTCAGGACTACAGTTCTCATCATCCCCAGCCAGCCAAGAAAATTAAGTATTTTTTTTTAATTTACATAAGATTTTGAGGCATTGGTGTCATTGTCAATTTAAATGAGCAGTACAGTTTTATTACAAAAACACTGCTCTTTGTTTATATTAAATTGTTAGCAACAGCACCACCTCCTGTCCAGACAGTTATTCTATTGCATGCTATGGGAGAGGTGAGCCACCGGCTACAGTGCTCCATAGAATGTGACAGTAACAGCTTCACCATTTTGTGACAGTCTAAGAACAAATTAAAAAACTGTATGCCTCCAATTGGAGGCACCCACTCAATTCATTTGGCTTCGCCTCTCAGTAGGAAGAAAAGAAAATCACACAGATAGTATGAATATATATAATCCGCGGTTTTCCAATGTGTGGCCGGCCGAGAATCTAAAAACAACCAGTCCACACAAAACACTACAGATTACAACAAAAAAAACAAAACAATAGGATCTATCAATAAAAACAACAAGTATAAGGAAAAATAGATAAACAAAAGGAAAAAAAATCAAATAAACAAGAAATAAATAAAATAAAACAAAAGGTATATATAAAACAAATAAAATGTGTTATAGCAATATTATCAGAAGGAAGGAAGCACTCACAGGACTTTTAGACAGTGAATAATCAGTGATAGTTTATTCCATCAACGTTTCAGCCCTGCTGTGGGCCTTTATCAAGATGCTTTCAGAATAAACTAAAATATCCCATATAAATACGTAGCCCAGTGCTAAAATGGCGCCAAAATGACGTCATACCACAAAAGAGGGATATAAAATAAAAATAGTAAAGTGAAAAACAAAATACCAACAAACTTACACCTAAGTGATAAGGGTGAAATACCCAATCCACATACAAGTGATAGTGCATAATAAAATCCTCACCACATATTCAAATCCAATAGTAAAACTACTGTCAATCATCCTATACCACTCCCATGAAAAATATATCATAGCGAAGAAATAGATACCTAAATCTCATAGGAGATAAAACAGTGTACTCAATATGTAATGTGTTCAATGAGTAAATTAATTCTAATGTTTCAAAGGTACCCTGTAGAAACCCGTCTGAGTTGCCATGGTAACTGAAATCTCTATCGGATCATATCTATAAACTGGTTAGTTTGTAACCATCCAGTTTATAGATATGATCTGATAGCGATTTCAGTTACCATGCAACTCATAATCTTTTTCCTAAAAAGCATTTTTCAATTCCTCACCTTTTTTCCATAAAATCTTGAATCTTACTACAATTTCGTCTGAGGCGATGATATTGGCCAAACGGGATATTTTGCAACCATTTCCCGTAATGGCCACTATCCGCCCTCAGATACTGATTGGAAGCTTTCTCTTTTCTATACATAGAGCTGTAATAGGCTGATCTATAATGCCTGTTAAGAGTAAGTCCAAAAGTTCAATAGAAGATTCCTGGGTATTGATAGTAAAGGATATTTCTCTATCATTGTCCTTAAATGTATCCGGAAGGGCTTGGATGTCACCTTTCTCCCGATCCCAAATAATCAGGATATCATCAATGAAACGGCCATAGTACACCAGGCCCGCACACCCTCCACGCCAATCCCCCATGGATAGATACTCTCAGTATCCCATGAAGAGGTTGGCGTAGGAAGGGGCAAACCTGTTGCCCATGGCCGTTCCACAGATCTGCAGATAAAATTGCCCTTGGAAAACAAAAAACATTGTGTTCTAATATGAACCTGGTACATTTCAAAAGAAGTTCCTTTTGGGGAGATGGCATTTCCCCATCTTTATCCAGGAAAAAAGCAAGAGCCTCCAAACCTAAACTATCCTATATAATAATTCGCTAAAACATGTGTAATGGCGCAGTCATGCGCAGTAGAGACTGCTGCGCGTGCTGCAGTCATGCGCAGTAGAGACTGCCCGCTCCGCAGGTGATACAGAGCTGGACGCAACTTTGGGGTGTCCAGCTCTGTATCAGCTGCGGCGCGGGCAGTCTCTACTGCGCATGACTGCCCCTCAACCGGCTGGCAGTGGCGCTGTGGCCTGTGTAACGGGCTCTTCAACTAGTTTTTAATATTAGTATAGAGCGAGACCATATCCAGGGTGACCCAGAGGTCGCGTTCCTTCCATATCATGTCTCCCAACTCCAAAACCTGCTGGCTGTCTCTAATATAACTAGGCAGCAGTATAACATATTTTTGAAGAAAAAAATCCAAATACATGGATAAGTTGGAAGTAAGTGATTTAACTAAAGCACATCATTTTTTTACTCAGCAGAAAAAGCCCTTCAATTGATGTTTTTTTTTATAACATTACTGATCCTTTAAGGCGGGGTGGGCAATGTGAGGCCCTTCAGCTGATGCTAGACTACAACTCCCATCATCCCCTGCCAGCCAATGGTTGAAGTCTGGCAACATCTGGATGGCCTCACCTTGCCTAGCACTGCTTTAAGAAATCGCTGTGGCTCATTGACCCAGAGAGGTCTCAAATGTATTGCAAAGCATGCTTTGATTGGTTGATCAGGTGTGGCTGGGCAATCTTCGGCCATCCCAGTATTGTGGCACTACAATTGCCATCATCTTTAGTTGGTCGTTGGGCGGCTGGGGATGATGGAACCTGTAGTCCAATAATTGTCCACTCTTGACTGAACTTGTCATCAAACCTACACACCCAGTGTACAGCACCAGCCACCCTCCTCTGGAATTTGTGTACCAACCCAGCTTTCAACTTTAAAAGATAGCCAGTGTGGGCAGCCTGGCACAGCTTTGCTGTTACTTTGTTTCCCTAAAATACATTTGGCTACATCACTAACCCTCTGTTCCAAAACACTGCTCACTAGTGTGTGATGGCCCTGGGATAATTACTTTTATAGGAAGGGGGGAGGGTGTTAAAGCGGAACTCTCACATTGTTTTGCAATGTGTTGCGTAGCCCTCTGGCACTCAAAGGGTTCAGTTTCCTGGATAAAAACACCTGCAATAACCGCACCGGATCGATAGAAAAATAACCCTTATCTATTCCTTTTCCGGAGATGTGTTTTGTTGTTGGATTTATTTATTTACCTGATTTTTTGACTTGGAAATCCTGGTGCCTTTTGGGAAAGCAGTCTCAGCTTTAACCCGTTGTGTGCTGGAGAGGTCTTAATGACAGTGATTCAGTCAGACCTCTCTCTTTCCAATCACACCTTTGCTGCGCTTGGTTTATTCCATAATTACTCATCTTTCACCCTTTGCAAAAGGCCCTTAACCCTTTGAGTGTCATAGGAATACACAACGCATTGCATAGGAATAAGTTGCATACCCCCTGGCACTCAAAGAGTTAAAGTGCAATTCTGGGGACGTAACAACTGATTTCTGATTGTTAAAGGGATAGTAATACCTAAAATGTAAAAAAAAATATGTTGTAGGGATTATCCCCCTGAGTAAAACAAGAGTACTCCCACTGCTGAAAGATGTTTCATTCAAAAGTTATTAATTTTCAAACTTGAATTTTTTAGGTGCAATATCACAGTGGCCTGAAATTGTACAGTGGCGCTGTTGCTACACGATCCTATGGACAGCTCTGGTCTCAGGACCATAAATCTCCATAGGATGGTGTAGCAACAGCGCCACTGTACAATTTCAGGCCACTGTGATATTGCACCTAAAAAATTCAAGTTTGAAAATTAATAACTTTTGAATGAAACATCTTTCAGCAGTGGGAGTACTCTTGTTTTACTCAGGGGGATAAACCCTACAACATATTTTTTTTTTACATTTTAGGTATTACTATCCCTTTAATACAAGGTTATAAAAGCAATAGGACTGTGTGGTGTAACATGTACAGGTACCAATAACTACAAAGTAACCGTGTAAAAGTGACCTGCTCTCTTTTATTTCTCAGGAAAAACAAACAAAATAAAAGTTGGGGAGCCGGTGGAAGAAGACTTGTAATGGGGATGGGAGCAGGGCATGAAGTCTTACCATATGAAGGGAGTGAAATGTATATTGTCTTCCCAGACTGTAATGAGTGTGTTAGCTCTAAAATAAGAGGGTATCAGATACGGATACATTCGGTCACAGTCTAGCCCAATTTGGGGTACAAATTTTTAAAAATGTATTGTGGGTGTCAGAGGGGATACTAACAAGTTAGTGAAGCTTATTAAAGGGATAGTAATACTTAAAATGTAAAAAAAAAAAATATGTTGTAGGGTTTATCCCCCTGAGTAAAACAAGAGTACTCCCACTGCTGAAAGGTGTTTCATTCAAAAGTTATTAATTTTCAAAGTTGAATTTTTTAGGTGCAATATCACAGTGGCCTGAAATTGTACAGTGGCGCTGTTGCTACACGATCCTATGGACAGCTCTGGTCAATTGACCATAAATCTCCATAGGATGGTGTAGCAACAGCGCCACTGTACAATTTCAGGCCACTGTGATATTGCACCTAAAAAATTCAACTTTGAAAATTAATATCTTTTGAATGAAAGACCTTTCAGCAGTGGGAGTGCCCTTGTTTTACTCAGGGGGATAAACCCTACAACATATTTTTTTTACATTTTAAGTATTACTATCCCTTTAAGCAATTCGGGGAAAGGAATGTCAGGCTGAAGGGGGTAACACCAAGCAGCCAATATAATCTGAGAGCTGGATTTCCATGTCTGTTGTGTATGAGTATGGCATGTCAATGAGGAGAATGAAACCCAGATAATGAGGAAGGCTGATCTCAGTAAGAGTATAGAGACAGCCCTAGAGGGTGACATGTAAGGGGTTCCCCATCTAAAGTATAATATGAACTCTTCACATCCCATATCATCTGTCTCTCTGCACCCCTGCTAACATCTCAACTCCTGTTTACTGGGGGTGATATTAACTCTTCACATCCCATATCATCGGTTTGTCTGCAACTATTGTTATTGATTTCATTTCTGTTTGATTCCCCCCCCCCCCTTCATCCTGTGTTCTTACTGAGCTCTGATCTGGTCACGCTTTTCACATGGGTGTGAATTAACTTGCTTATCAGCTCTGATCAGATATTTGCTCAGCCTTTGATTGTTAATTATGCTGAATAAGCCTTATGTGTATAAGACTGCCATCTTAAGTGAATTGAGACTTAAAGGGATAGTAATACTTTAATATAGGGATTAGTAATACTTAAGTCCTATTAAAAATAAATGTATTGCCCCCTGTGTCAACTCTCAAACCTTTATGGTTTGAGAGATAATCGCTCTCTTCCTCCCCCTTCCCCAAAGTCAGCGTTCTAGCTGACTGCAGGGAAGCCAGTCATATGACTTTCAGGTGGCTCTGCAGCAGAGCCGCAATCGCGTCAATAAAAAAGAAAACTTTCACTGAAATGGTCTTCTACTTGTGCTTGGTTTGCAAGCACACGTAGAAGACGGTTTTAGTGAAATATTTTTTTTTATTAACGCATTCGCGGCTCTGCTGCAGAGCCGCCTGATGATCTATGACCGGATTTCCCTTCACTCAGCTACAACGCTGACTTCGGGGAAGGGGGAGGGAGAGGGCAACTTTAGGGTTGAGAGATGACATTGGGGGCAATACATTTATTTTTAATAGGACTTTACTATAGGGATTAGTAATACTTAAGTATTACTATCCCTTTAAGCAGGAGTAGGGCAGGAGACAGAACAGATTCCACTGGAGCAAGAACACCTCCCAAAGCAAAGCTACAAAGGACTTGAAGCAAACATCTAAATGGAAGCTATGCAATTCTCCTAAACTTCAAGATTCTTTGTATAACACCAGCGTATGGACTCTGTTTACAAAACAAACTCCATCATGAGAAGGTGCTCTTGGCCCACTCGGACTGTTGTTTCAGCATCATGCCCTCTACAAACAGTACCTAAATACCTAATATTCCTTTTGTCTATGGCTGAAGTTCTCAGTAAAATATCTGATTCCTTCTACCCTCCACCATCTCCTCCACCCCATGTTTATATCTCTCCTTCACTTCTACCATCCACACTCACCTCTACACACCAACTCCTCACTCATCTCCGCTCCTGCACTCCCCCACACCACACAAACCAAAAACCAAATACACACAAATCACTCTGTCATCTCCTGTCTCTCTTTTCTTCTGTTAATGGCAGCTGGAGATACCTCTCCAAACCCTGGCCCCATCTCCATTCACAAACACTCTATCTCCAGTCAGCATTGGAACAATTCAAATCTAATCACCATTCCCTGCCTTCAACCTCAATTCCTTCCCTTTTCCTGTGCTCTGTGCAATGCTCGCTCCATTACTAACAAATATAACACTGTGCATGATCTCTTTTTCTCCCGCCCCCTCAATTTACTTGCCATCACTAAAACTTGGCTCTCTCAATCTGACACTGCTTTAGAGGCAGAAATCTCCTACGGTGGTCTCTCCTTCTCTCACACTCCACTCTCAACTGGACGTGGGGGAGGTGTGTGTTTGCTGCTCTCTGAACATTGTCATTACAAACTAATTTCGCCCCCCTCCTCACTCTGCTTCTCCTCTTTTGAATCGCATGCTGTCCATATCTTTGCTCCAGTCTCTCTACAAGCTGCAGTCATCTATCGCCCACCTACCTCCACATATACACCTTCAGACTTCCTATCTGACTTTGAATCATGGCTTTCATTCTTCCTCTCATCAGACACACCTTCACTTCTTCTGGGGGACTTCAACTGCCATGTGGATGATCCCTCTGTCTCCTGGGCATCCTGTTTTCTCTCTTTAATATCTGCATTTGGACTAACTGTATTACCTAATGCGCCTGGCCCTTTAAGTGCCTTTGAATGCGCCTGGCCCTTTAAGCTCCTTTGGCATCGATGTCAGAGGAATAAGCCGAACACGGACACCAAGTAATACAAGTTTATTATCTGTAGTCACTTTTACAACACAGCAAAAATACACACCATAACAAATCCACAAATAGCAGGTTCTGGAATAATATCTCATTACTAAAATACTACAATAATCAGTACTATGTCACACATTATCCTTCTCCTAAAGCTACAGCAGAGATAGATAGATAACATTGCAGGTTACAATAACGTTCAATGCTATTTCAACATTATCAGCTTCCCCACACTTTGTAATAATTGGGTCACACCTTATCCTATAAAAGTTTTGTCCCTTTTCTATGCAGACGGGTTAGTGACTGTTTACTTGACTCAGAAGACAGAAACATGCGTGTCTGAGGACGGTAGGGTCCTCTTGTTGTAGCACAATCACTTCTCCCACTGGCTTTCCCCTAAAAGGGGGGGCGTCTTGAAGCAGCACAATCATACACCGTGAAGGACCTCTTTCACACTGATATGGTGGGTTTTATTACACCAATATCCCATCTACTCACACATGCATAACAAAAGGTGTTAGACAATTCAACACATATCACTTTATCCTATAGCTATCCTTCTAGCGTTCTAGGCTACAGCAGGAAGGGATAGATTAGATCTACATTACCCAGAATTCTTGCCGCATTGTTCCTTGCCTCACTTCAATGGGGTCTCTGGACAGCAGGCAGGGGCCTCCTGGGTCATCACGGGGCTACGCATCCATACCTCCGGAACTCAGTAAGTGCACGCTATCTGCTGTCCATCAGTCCCCTCTTTTTATACCCTTGGATTACATAACAAATCGGTGGGCAGTCTAGCACTGTCTCCCCCTGATAATCTTATTAGTGCAGCACCATCAGGCTATGACCCAGGCGTTGAGCGCATCTCGTGAGTTGGCCAGACTCCCAAGTTACCTCAAGACCGCAGGTCGCATCTGATAGCTCTTGTTCCGGTGCAGAAGTTTCAGGCAGTACGCCTTGAGACCTCTTCTTCCGGTGCTAAAGTTTTAGACAGTACACCTTTCTTATCAAAATCTTCCATCTCCCTGGCTCTGTCCCCAGAAAAGTGTGCAGAAGTCTCAGGCAGCATGTCCTGACCCTGTTTGACTTGAGCACTCGAGGGTAAAGCGCCAATAGTTTATTTTCAGTTTTAAACAGCCTTCGTTTCTCCTTTAAAGCTGCAGCTTGCTTGGCACAGCTACTAAATATGCTTAGTCACTGTGCTCAGCTAAAGTTTGAGCTGAAATTTGTTCAGCTACCGCTGGCTTTCCAGCCATGCATCTATCAGCTTTTCGGTTTACTCATGGGTAATCAATCTTTAAATAATTACTTTTATAACTTTAATTATTACTTTTACCACGCTAACCCAGTGGACGAATGCTTTTACTCACAAGGATGGTCACTTCCTAGACCTTGTGTTTACTAGAGGCTGTGCTCTCTCGTATTTTAATCTCTCCCCTCTTCCATTATCCGATCACCATCTTCTGACCTTGAGAAGCGCGGTGTCTAGGGGTGATAATTGACAAGTCTCTCTCATTCTCGCCTCATATTAATGCCATTACTAAATCCTGTTGCTTTCTTTTGCGTAACATTGCTAAAATCCGTCCCTTCCTCTCTTCCTCCACAGCTAAAATTCTTTTACATGCAATCATCCTCTCCCGCATGGACTATTGCAATATTTTTCTGTCTGGCATTCCTGCTTCTCATCTCCATTCACTTCAATCTATACAGAATGCTGCAGTGCAAATTAGTCTTCTGTCACCTAGGTTTGTCCCTGCCCCACTCCTCATCAAAACTCTCCAATGGCTGCCTATCAAACTCCTGATATCTTACAAAATCTTACTTCTCTCTTTTAAGACACTTCTCTCCTCTACTCCTTACATTTCCACTCTGATCTCCCGTTATACCCCATCCCGCCACTTGCGTTCAACCAATGATTGTATTCTCTCAGCTCCTTTTGTGTCTACAGCCCTGTCATGTATCAAACCTTTTTCTCTCATTCCTCCGTATCTATGGAATGCTCTACCATCCAACCTGCGCCACTGCACCTCTCTGATAACCTTCAATCTAACTTAAAAACGCACCTATTAAAATGTCACCTTCTACATGGGGACCTTCAAAAAGGCGACATCAGAATGTTGCCTGACATTCTGATGTCACCCTTTTGACTAGAATGTCTCTCTTTTGAGGGTCGCCATGAAGAAGGCGACATTTTAATAGTACACCCAGTCTGAGTAAGTAAAAAACACAATGTCCCACAAGGAGGTCATTAACCAGGTCTGTATATTCCAATAGTACTGTAGTTATCAAAAAGGAAACATACAGCCCCCAACTTCCAAAGGGAAATATATAGTTCATGGATAATAAAGAGAATGTCACAATATAGGGATAGGAATGAACAAGCTGTAGAAGGCATCAGTGTAAGAGAGAATACAGAACCTTAGAAACAGAAAAGATGACCAGTAGTGTCACCGTCCCAAAATGCTTACAAAGAAGAGCTGTAGGGGGCAGTTCATACTCACAAATAGAAAAAAGCAAGGGTAAGGGAAAAAATTATCACCTCAATAGTAGGATTTAAAAGGATGGCTTAATATACCATACAAAGTAATATAGTCCCTCAAACCCATTGGGATAGAATGAAAGCGGATTCCATAGATCTTCCAGAGGATTCTCCCTGGGAATGTTGCTCTTTGACCTGGGAAAGGCTCTTTGGGAATGGCTCAGCAAAATAGAAGTTTGTGAGGGGAGGTCAGCAGACTCCTCGTGCCTGGCAGATATATAACAAAGGCAGCTCTGGTTGGAGTCTTAATGAGTAGACAACAACCCACCCAATCTTCTGCATTTTTAATAATGTAGATCTTGTAGAAATAAGTAAAAAAAGAGCTGGAATGGGAAAACCCATCAGTACTAAAATTTGAATTTGACAAGAGCCACAGTGATGGGTTTCAACAAATGCCTCTCAGCTGAGGTGGAAGGGGCTAAATCTGGGTATTGTTGTAGTTAATGGCTGTCCTCTTTGCCAGCAATTAGTGTCAGACAGAAGACCCTTCCATGTCTGACACAGTACAGAACATCATGAGAAAGGGCCTTTATCCAGATTCCTCCATTGTTAGATCCAGTTAACTCAGTCTGTTTCCCCCTTCTCCTCTGGTAAGTCAGGAAGCTCCATTTCTAGTATCTGTTGAATATAACCCCAAAACTCAAGTTATAGATTCAAGTATACCCCTGATTCTGATATTTTGCCTATGGGACTGGTTCTAGTAGTCCTCAATCCTCACTTCTGCTTTAGCAAGCAATCTAGTAGAATAGAAATTTATCTGTCCAGTTTGCATTTTGGAATTCTCAAACTAGCGTCCAGGGTCTTGGATACCCAACCAGACCTGCTTAAAGGGATAGTAATGATTCATAATAAAAGCAGCTCTAATTAATCATCATAGTATTTGGACTTTGGAGAGTGTTATTTCAATTCTGTCAGAGTTGTAGTTCAAGAGTAATTTAATGACAAAATATCCCCCTCCCGCCCCTTTTACTGATGTAACACTGCTCAGCCAGAGCAGAAGGGAGTGTCCAGGTTGATTGAATAGAGGGACAATCTTCAATTAAAATAAGGGAAAAAGCTGAAAAATCTGTCAAGCGGGGGCAGGGATGTCATTGCTCTCACAGTAGAATTTTGATCCTTGCTGTTATCTGTCTGGTCTATGGACTGGATTCCACATCTGAGGTGAGCAGTGTTACACTAGGTAAAAGGGGCGGGAGGGGTAAACTTTATCATTCAATTACTCTTGAACTACAATGCTCACAGTAATGAAATTACACTCTCTATGGCTCAAACACTATGAAGATTAATTGGAGCTGCTGTTTTTGTGAAACATTACTATCAATTTAAGAAGAGTAGGTGTCTCAGTGTGCAGCACTTACTCAATGAGATCAGTGATTTCACTTGCAATAGGAGTCTTAGGCTTGGCAGCTATGATAGCACGAGGCATTACAGGCAGGTTTCCACACAATGACTTATTAGTGGCACAAGAAGATGTCTTGGGCTGTTTAAAGAAGACATCCAAAACTATCCCCTCTTGTCTACTTCCTCAGGCCCCCCGTAGACAGGGCTGTATAGTAAGGGAGATAATGGGGCGAACAAAATCTTTGTGCTGGAGTAACATGGGTGAAAACCAGTAATTTGTAAAAGAGTTTCCACAATGGTGTGGAGTGGCAAGATTAACCCTTTGAGTGCCAGAGGGGTGTCGCGTGGGGCACCCCACTTGCACTCAAAAGGTTGAGAGGCCGTCTTGTCAGCTCGCATGCTTTCTCCCCTCAATGGAAGTTATGTGTCTGTGTTGCAGATAGTCTAATCCAGAATTGTAACTCTTTAGCTTATTGTACACGGTCCTTAAAGGGATAGTAATACTTCGTTTTAACTTTATTTTATTTTGTAGGCATTAAAAAAACATGAAGAATGATATAAGTCTTATCTCTCAAACCTTTATGATTTAAGAGATATTCACAAGCAAAATTTTCCCCTCCCGCCCCTTTTTTAGTGTAAGCCATCTCTTCTCAGATGTGGAATCCAGTCCATAGAACAGACAGATAACAGCAGGGGACAATCTTCTCCCTATGAGAACAATGAAAGCCCTGCCCCCCTTGACAAGTTTTTCAGGTTTTTATCTTAATTGAAGATTGTCCCTCTGTGCAATCTACCTGGGCACCTCCCTTCTGCTCTGGCTGAGCAGTGTTACATCAGTAAAAGGGGCGGGAGGGGGACACTTTGTTATTGAATTACTCTTGAACTACAACCCTGACAGAACTGAAATAACACTCTCCAAAGTCCAAATACTATGATGATTAATTAGAGTTGCTTTTATTATGAAACATTACTATCCCTTTAAGGCTAAATGCAAAGGTAAGGATAAAGCAATTCTGGAGCAAACCAATTTCACCACAGGAGAATTCCACTGTGAATTTTTGATGTGTTTCCTGTGGAGAATTGGCTTGCCCCAGATTTGTAGTTTGACCCAGTGGGCCTTATGTCTGGAAGTGGTGCCTTTCTGGTGCAAACCAACTGCATGTAGGGGATAAATAAAAATATCCCCAAATTCCCATAGAATTAAATGGGGCTTTTAACCCCTTGAATGCTAGAAAGGTCTCCAGCGCCATGCAAAGCAACACATTGGAGACCGCTCTCAAGCATTCAAGGGGTTAAAAATATCCGTTGAAAATCAGTGGAAATATGCATTTGTTCCCTACAGTGAAGTTGGTTTGTTTCATAACTGTCCCACTTTGTTTTTATACATAAGGTCCGACGTGTCGCATTCCCCCCTCTATCCCTCTCTCACACCGCTCATCCCTCCCTATTTATCCTCATTCTACAACTCGGTCATTTACTGTCTCGTCTTAGGACTTATTCGAGAGGATCGATCAGACCCGATTCACTGAGCCGCTCGAGGGAAGCCGCTTTAATTATGGATTCAACTCAATCCATCTCAGGAAAGTGGTTTCCTACTGGAGAAATACGTTCAACTGGAGGAAGCAGCTGGATATTCTCAACAAGTACCCGCATTTCAAAACCAAAATTGAAGGTATGTGGAAATGATTCTGGATTCTTGCTTCATGTTTAAGCAAGGGCTAGGTATAGGGACTAAGTATAGGACCAGGTATATCCAACCCCAGTGATCAGGAGCTACCACCAATTTATATTTCAGGAGATGTCTTCAGAAAAGTTGGATCAGTTACAGAGACTGAGCAATGATTGATTCACCTCAGACAGGGATATTCTGAAAACATGGCTTGTTGGTAGCTCTTGAGGGCCAATGTTGACTACCCCTGACTTTTTATGAAAACCTATATGTTATAGGGTTTTTACTGCTAAGTAAAATAAGGGTAATCCCACTGCTGGCTGTCCTATTATTCAAAGTTATAACATTTCTTAAACCATTATGCTCTCTGTAATGAGAGATCCAGGGAACTTGCTTCCCAAAACCTCAAACTGACAGGAAGTGACTCAGCAGTTAATATCAAACATATTCTGTGCAGAGCCTTTGTCAGTGACTCACATCTGACACAGAATGCTACAGAATAACTATCTGAAATGTGGCCACTAGAAGGCACTGTTTAATGTAAACAGTTTCCATGTTTTACTCAGCACGATTCACCCTACAAGATGTAGATGCTCTTTTTTTCATTGCTTTTTCCAAACTTGAATATATGCAGAAATAACTCTGTTTAGGTGAAAGCAATAACTTGTGTTAGACTCAATATATTTGTTACATTTATAGCTCAGCAGATGTTAACCTTTTGAACGCCAGAGGGGAATGCAACGCATTGCTTCGCAATGCTTTGCATAACCTGGCACTGAAAGGGTTAAAAACTGACTCACACCTACAGACCAAAATATCATGGGGCATATACACTAAGGTTCGATAATGGTCTTGTGGTGATACAGAGAGGAATATGACCTGAGTATTCCTCATTGTATGCACTAAGATGTATTTGACATTTTACTCCTGTGATCACTTCAGATACACACTTGCCACCAGGGTATCACAGCAGTTACACTGTTTGAGTGTGTTCTTCGCCAATTTTTTATTTGAATATTTAAATTTGGCTTAATATGTCATTTTTAAGCATATACATATGTTAATGTGAATGTTTGATAAATCCACAAAAGTGCGATAGGTGGCGCTAGTGTCAGAGTTCACAGAAACGACTTCACTTCTGTGAATCTGGTCATATCTTTGTGTGCAAACCTCTGATTACACATGTTCAAATACAGTACCTCACATGTAATTGATATATTTCACACTTATCGGTAAAGGTGTATTTCAAAGCTCTCCAGTGAACATATTTCAGTTTTCCTCTGTGTCCTTACCACGGCAGAAAATGGGTGATCGCTCCGCTTCCCAGCTGGTAGGACCAATCGTGTCCAAGTTAAAAGTACGCTCGGGAAGGAATGGAGCTGTTTTAGTTGGTCCTACAAGCTGGAGGACGGCTCTCTCCCTCTGTGTTTTCTTGCCCGTTTCCTGCTAAGACTCAGGAACACCTTTATATATATATTTTTTTTGTTCTCTTATGCATGCGGCCGTAATCGCGGCGTGCATGAAGTTTATGCCATCGCAAAACTGGTCCAGGTACCCTGATTATAGGGTTGCATGGGACCCGCAACAGTTTCCCTTACCTTCAGGCCGTTTCCACGCTGAGCCTTGGTGGTAGCTTCCTGGCACGGCAAAGCAGGAAGTCAGTAGCTCCTTTATGAATTTAAACAGGAAGTTCGGGTGGTGCGTTCCACGAATGGAATGCAAGAGTACTTTGGCGTTTTCTGGACCCCTGGGCTCATAAGGACCGCATTCTGCTCCAAGATCTGCTCATAGTAAGTGTCTAATTTATATTGGTCGCTTTGCTTCTTTCCTCTGTGGTGGTAGTTGCTGCTAAGGGATTATGTCCTCTGCCGCAAAACCTTCTGCAGACAAGTCAAAAACCCCAGACCCTGTAGTCCCTAAAGAAGACAAGGGGTCCCAGAAGCCTAAGAATTGTTCTGGGTATAATAATGTGTTATCTTCCTCTGACTCCTCTAAACTTTGTATTGATTGCATGAAGAAAATTGCCAATACTGGAATGCCTTCCCATTTTCAAGAATTTCTGGGATGGATGAGGTCTTCCATGCAGGAGACCTTCTCCGTAATGTAGGATGCTGCTAGGAAGAGGCGGAGAATTTCGGATCCAGACAAAGGACCCTCCAATGTGCGTGATGAGGATGCAAGCAGCATGATGGAGTGTGAATCAGCAGCATCATCAGCAGAGGAAGGTGAGCTGGTGGAAGACTCCAGTTCTTTTAGCCTGGATAAGCTTGAAGGGATGCTTAAACTAATGAGAGAGACCTTGGGCCTAGCTGATACCCCCACCCACATGGATGTTATGGATACGGCTTTTTTGGGACACAGGAAACCTTCATTGGTTTTTCCAGTCCATAAGTCCATTCAGGACATTATTAAATGTGATTGGAATAGAGGGTATAAGAGGTCCGCTTTATCCTGAAAATTTATGAGGATGTATCCTTTCTCAGAGGAGTATACTTCCGTTTGGACCTCTCCCCCCAAAGTAGATGCAGCCATAGCTCAGGTCTCCAGACAAACCTCTATTTTGCTGGAGGAAGGCACAACACATAGAGATGCTATGGATAGAAGAGCTGATTCGGCTCTGAAGAAGCAATTCGCTACTATTGGGCACAATCTAAAATCCGCTACGGATGTAGCATGTATTTTCTGTACTCTTCACATATGGCTCAATGGGCTTGAGGAAAAAATACAGTCATCTGTCTCTAGATCCAAACGCCTTAAAAATGTAGCTTCCATCAAGGAGGCAATACATTTTTCTTGCGATGCGTCATTAGATTCCATTAAGCTCCTAGCAAAATCCTCTGCTCTTTCGGTAACTGCCAGACGAGCCTTATGGATAAAGGCATGGGAAGCAGACAGTTTCTCTAAGAATAGGCTAGTATCTTTACCCTTTTCTTGCTCAAACTTTTTTGGTGAACAGCTAGAGGAAATTATCAAGACATCCTCCGGGGGTAAAAGTGCTTTCCTTCCGCAGGAGAGCAGAGCTAGAGGAGCCTCCCCAAGATCATCAGGCTTCCGGAGACAATCCTTTTGTGAGGCAAGAAGATATAGGCCTGGACACCAATTCAAACAGCCCAAAAACAATCAGGCCCAGGGTCAGAAAGGTGTTCCTAGAGGGGAGTTTTCCAGGAAAGCTCCCTTTCCTAGGAGTTCACAATGAAGATCACGGGGTCCCATCTCATCTTCCAGTGGGGGGCAGGCTGGGAGAATTTCTGGTGACCTGGAGGTCAATCCTTCCAGACCGATGGGTACATCAGATAATAGAGAGGGATATCCTCTCGAATTCAGCACTGTTCCAACCCTTCAACACTTCATTACGTCACATATTCTCAACAAATCTCTTCAACCCAAGGTCAGCAGAGAGATTCAGAACCTTCTAGTCAGCAATGTGATAGAGGAGGTCCCAGTGGAACAGAGGGGTTCTGGGATTTACTCCATTTTTTTCCCAGTTCAGAAGTCCTTGGGTGTATTAAGAATGATATTGGACCTCAAACTAATCAACTCCCTCCTGGTCAAGAGCAAGTTCAGGTTGGAAACTCCATCATTCGTCATCAGAGCTATCTTCCTGAAGGCCTTCCTCTCCACATTCCAGTCATTCGTTCCCACAGAAGGTTTCTGATGTTTGCGATATGCGGGAAACACTTCCAATTCAAAGTTCTTCCTTTTGGCCTAGCCTCTGCTCCCAGGGTCTTTACGAAGATCCTGGCTCCAGCTATGGCCTTTCTAAGACAGAAGGGAATTTGTGTAATTCCCTACCCGGACAACATCTTGCTGGTGGAGGGAGTCCAGGGACAGGGCTGTGATCAACACGTCTCTGTGCCTGGACTTCCTAGCAAGCTTAGGCTGGATTGTCAACAGGGAAAAGAGCCAGCTGCATCCGTCTCAGGAGCTAGTGTTCCTAGGTATTCACTTCAACACTCTAAAGGGCTATGCCTATCTCTCCCAGGACAGGAAGATCAGCCTGCTAGGACGTGTCAGGGGCTTCCTTCAACAAAAGCATCACTGAGCAAGAGAGTTCTCGAAGCTCCTAGGTACTCTGTCCTCAACTGTCCAGATTCTTCCCTGGGGAAAAATACATATGCGTCAAACCTGCACAATTTCCTAATATTTTGGAAGAAGCGCACATGGGACTTCTCCCAAAGAATTCCAATTCCAGCAACAAAACTGGAACTGGTTTGGGTGGTTAAATCCACAAAACCTAGGGAAAGGAAAAGCTCTTCGAGAACCCAATTGGCAAATTCTGACTACGGTCACCAGCAGCTCGCGCTGTGGTGGCATTCACAATCAAGCCACAGTACAGGGTCATATCAACATCCTGGAGTTTGAGGCAATTTGGAGATGTCTGATCTACTTCAGGGACCTAGTGGGTCAGGCAGTGCGTTACCTGCTCAATCACGGGGGCACAAGGAACCAGCACCTCAACTATCTAGCTGTGAAGATTCTAAAATGGGGAGAACACAACCTCCAAGCTCTCTCAGCATCACACATCTCGGGGATAGCAAATACCCAGGCAGATTTTCTCGGCAGAGAAACCCTCGATCCAGGGGAAAGGGCTCTCAAAACAGAAGTCTTTCTGGACATCACAAGGACTTGGGGCACTCCTTCCGTGGACCTCATGGCCTTGGAAACCAACTCAAAATGCCAGTAATTTCTATCCAGATGGAAAATCAACAGAGCAATAGGCCAGGATGCTCTAAAGATCAAATGGTCCTTCCCCCTGGCCTACATCTTTCCTCCAATCCCTCTGCTGCTTCTTGCTTCCGCAAGATCAGAAGGGACAGGGCCCAGGTAATCTTAGTGGCTCTAACGTGACCGAGGAAGATCTGGTTCGCGGAATTGGTGAGGATGTCTCTTCTACCCCCTCTACCCTTGCCATCCATTCCAGATCTACTATACCAGGGTCCTATTCTACACCCCAACCCAGCTTTCTTGAAGCTCAAGGCTTGGCGGCTGAGCGGACATCTATAGTTCAGAAAAGTTGTTCCACTGAGGTACAGTGGATATAAAAAGTCCACACACCTGTTAAAATGCCAGGTTCTTGTGATGTTAAAGAATGAGACAAAGATAAATCATGTCAGAACTTTTTCCACCTTTAATGTGACCTATAACGTGAACAATTCAATTGCAAAACAAACCAAAATATCGTTGTGGGAGAAAAATAAAAAACTCACAATAACCTGGTTGCATAGGTGTGCACACCCTCTTATAACTTAAATGTCCCAAAATCACAACAATTTAAATGGATTTTAACCCCTTGAATACAAAAGAGGTCTCCATCACAAGAGAGCCCTGTAGTATTCAAGGGGTTACATTTTTAAATCAATGTACATTTTCTTTATCCCCTATGGTGGCAATGCTTTGCTCCAGAATCAGTCTTTATCTCTCTGCATATGGCCCATTTCTTGTACTAAGAGGAACTGGAGTCATTTTGTATCAAGGCAGCCGCCCCTAACCCTTTGGGTGCTACAAGGATGTACAAAGTATTGCTCTGCAATGTGTTGCACACCCCTTTGGCACTTAAGAGTTAAAGGACAAGTAAATATTCCTAATGTGATTTGCTATCGGAGCAGCTTAGAGCTGCATCCCCAAAATTTCTCCTATCAGATTTTCAGGGGCTGCAAGAAAACTTAGTCAAAACCAACATAGCCACATAGTTTGCGGGATGCCTACATAGACTTTTTGTGTTGGGCTTTCAAGCCAGATACAGTGGTTCTGTGGGGGCCTACGTCGTTCAGGACAGAGACTGAACTGAGAGACTTCAGTCTTGCTGTTCAGTCTCTTGTCACTGACTCTTCTTGCTGCACCACCAGTACGAGCTCTCTATTTTGTCCGCCAGCGCTCACAATGCAGCCCCAGCTTCATTAGGGACGTAGACCTGCCGATAAAACACTATCAGAGCCATAGATGTCCTTTAAACAGTTTCAAGGCTAGAGAGATCTCCATAACTGGGAACATTCTTGTCTATGGCCCCTGAAGAACCATATTGGGCTGGGAATAGGAGTGTCCAGTGACTAAATCTGTATCATAATATGGGTGGGGCTTAACCCCTGTGGGAGGGGTTGGAAGGTTGAGAGGTGGGATTTGCACTTATATGGGAAGGTAAGTTTGGTGGAACAGGTTGGAAATTGGGAGGGTTCCCCATGAACTCACAGAGAAGCCAGAGAATTGGCCTCTGTTCCCGGGGACCTGATAATTCAGTGTGATAACTGTGGCCTCTGGGGCAGGTCCAGAGAGTTCACAGATATGAAAATCTCCAGTGCATTGTAAATCAATAGGAATGTCTATGTATTCACTATGATGCAGATGTTTGCCCCAGAATTGATTCAGTTCTTCTTAGTATTTCAGTCTCATGAAAACACATGTTCTTTCTTGAAATAATTGTAGTTGTTTAACCCTTTGAATGCCAGAGAGGTATGCATACCTCTCTGGCACTCGAAAGATTAACCCTTTGAGTGATTTGCAGTGAGTGCTCGAGAGCAGTGCATTGCCTTAATCTGCACTCAGATGATTAATGATCCATAGCAGACTCTGTCATGTGTACTGTATTCACCCTTCCCCTGCATTCCTCCTGCTGATATCACCACAGAGGCGGCTTGGCGGACAGCATCCTGTGAGCTTCAGCCAAATATTATTGGCTAACACTCATATGGGTTGGCCATTCAGTGGAAACTACAGGGAGTGTTGCAGCCACTAATATAATTCATGTGATAAATCTGCACCTGGCCCCAAAAGCCATCACGTATATCTGCCCTTTTGCATCTTTACTGCGGTTCTGCCTGAATTCCATAAAAAATACGGCTTGATGCACTTTTGGTGACTTCATGGGAGTGATATTTGTCTGTGAAAGGAACCGTAGTCCAGTATCTCCAGTATCTTATATTTTATCATGGACGACAAAAACAATACGCTGTCTCTGTGCTGGTGTCACCCGTGATAAAGAGGCCTAACTGCATATAGTTACACCCTCCTCCCATATCTTGTCCATTCCATCATTTTCATACAGTGAAATCCCATAACCTTTTATCCTATGGTGACTGCGCTACAGAGCCATAAACTCCATTTCACTGTAGTCACACTGCTCAGTCTGACCTCTTATTTTAATTACATTATTAGCCTAGATTTTGCCCTAGTTTTCTGTACAAATTTCACTGGGGAAGCCATCAGCTGGGAGCCCATAAGTTTTTATTTAAAGATTGAAAACCCAGAGATAGTTAATCACTTGGATACATCCAAAATGTTAAAGAAACACTAATTTTAAATTATCTGTTGATTTTCCTATTAGCAGAGTACACAACAAACTAGGACACAGGTGGGCAATCTGCGGCCCACCAGCTGCGGAGGACTACAACTCCCATCATCTTCTGCCAGCTGTTGACTGTAGTTCCCCATGGCTGAAGGCCTCTTGTTGCCCACTCCTGACCTGGCACCTCAATCTTGCTGGCCAACCCTACTGTGCTGAATTGTGGGTGCAGCCAAAAATTATCTGTGACTATGCATCAAATGCCCCATCAGTCTTTATGTACCAGTTTATACATTGCTTTAGTATAAGTATACTAATGTATATATGCTGCTGTACTGGCCAGGCCAGTTATTTTAACCTTTTGTGTGCGAGAGAAGCTTCCAATGCATTGCAACAAAAGGCAATGGATATCTCTCCAACTCTGAGTACAGATATTTTTGTGTTTGTGTGCTATAAGTAATGCTGAATCGGTGGAATAGGGTCAAAACAAGACCCTTTTAACCCACTGCCCCTGACTGTGAGATGTTGTCTGCTAGTTTGTGCAGGTCACTGAGATCTGCACAGCTGGGTGATGTCTCCATACAAGCCCCATACTGGTGACTCTGCCATGGGCTTCTATGGAGAAAACATAAAGCTCCCATGACATCACCCAGCTGTGCAGGTATGTGTAATATGCACAGCAAACTGGCAGACAACAGGGGAGTTATAAGCGCTGAGAACCTTGGGTCCATGGGTATCTGCAGAAATGTTTCCAGAGGGGAGCAAGTGTATTTTGGGGGGGCAGACCCCCATATTTGGCCGTATTTATAAAAACAACATTGAGTTATTCAGCTGTACCATAGGGGACAAATTAAAAAATCCTAAATCCCCATGCACTTGAATACAGCTTTTAACCCCTTGAATGCTTCGCAATGCATTGGAGGCCTCTCTGGCATTCAAGGGGTTAAAATCAGAATTTAATTTAACAAGAGTTTTTATTTGTCCCCTGTGGCTCAGTTGGCTTACTCCAGTATAATTCCAGTGTAAATATGGGCCTTTGTTCCCATAGCTCTAAGGGCACAGGCAATGTGATAAAAAGGTCTTGTACAAACCTGTGTCAGGCCAGAGTGGGCGGGGCTGGAAGCTGTCATGTGAGGTGTGGGTGGTGTGGCCTTGGGGAGGGCAGGTCTGAGAAGGCCTAGAAAGAGAAGCATGTCTAGGGGTGTAAAACTGACTCCGATGTTAAAGTTTTTTTAGAAATCCTAAACAATTTAAACCCTAAAGGACCCATGACCTGCCAGGACCATCACAGTGTTTCAGTGATAGTAATGTTTCACAATGAAAGCAGCTCCAATTAATCTTCATAGTATTTGGGCCATGGATAGTGTTATCTTAATACTGTCAGAGTTGTAGTTCAAGAGTAATTGAATGATAAATGGATGGATCACCGAGAGGGACAATCTTCAATGATCATAAGGAAAAACCTGTCAAGGGGGCAGGGATTTCATTGTTCTCACAGTAAGAAGATTGTCCCTTGTTGTGATTTGTCTGGTCAAATGACCAGATTCCACATCTGAGGGGAGGTGCCTTACACTAGGTAAAAGGGGAGGGAGTGGGATACTTTATCATTCAATTACTTTTGAACTACAACTCTGACAGTATTGAAATAACACTCTCTATGGCCCAAATACTATGATCATTAATCGGAGCTGCTGTTTTTGTGTATGTGTGTGTGTGTGTGAGAGAGAGCGAAAGAGGGGCTGTGTGTGTGTGAGAGAGAGCGAAAGAGGGGCTGTGTGTGTGTGAGAGAGAGCGAAAGAGGGGCTGTGTGTGTGTGTGTGAAAGAGGGGCTGTGTGAGCGCATGTGTGTAATAGAAAGAGATGCTGTGAGTGTGTGTAAGACAGAGAAGCGGTGCATGTGTGTATATGTGTGTGTGTGTATATATATAATGTGTGTATATGTATGTGTGTGTCTGTATATATTAAAGTGTGTGAGACAGACTGAGTGAGTGTGTTAGTGAGACAGAGAGCGAGAGAGAGACTGCGTGTGTATTTGTGTATGTGTGTATACATGTGTGTGAGGCAGAGAGACTGTGTGTGTGTTAGGGAGACAGAGGGAGAGACTGTGTATGTATGTATGTATGTGTGTGTAATATATATAGTGTGTGTGCGCGTCTGTGAGACAGAGTAAATTTGTGCGTGTATATATGTGTGTGTGAGAGACAGATTCTGAGTGAGTGAGTGTTAGTGAGACAGAGAGAGACTGTGTGTGTGTGTATATGTATATATATATATATATATATATATATATATATATAATAAATATGTGTGTGAGACCGAAAGAGACTGTGTGTGTGTGCACACTGGTATAGGGAACACCATATCTTGTTTGCATATATAATAATATAGTAGGGATTTTCTACTAAAAAATACTACATTCAAAAGGCATTTAAACTCAAGCTGTCTTAACATTTTTGCTATTAACAGCGTTACCTGGTGTTCGGACATCATTTTTATCTATTCTATTGGAAAGCTGAGCCTTAGGCCACTTGTCTCCATAAGATGTGATATTAACAGCACCACCTTATACTGACAGTTTGAGCTGCTATAACACTGAATGACTCAGCAGTCGGCGGGCTTTGTTTTACTCGTCATAAAAAGATTTACAATATGTAATTATTCCATAATAAAACGACTCCTGTGATAAACATTTTCTTTGATCTTCCCCGCATCTAACTACTACCAAACCCTGTGTCGGAATTATTGAGGCTGATGTAATAAGGGTAAGTCAGGGGCAAACCATCTGCACCATAGGTAGTAAATACAATTACCAAGTTGGGGTGTTAACCTCTTAAATGTTAGCGTGGTCTCAATGTATTACAAAGCAGTGCCTTGGAGACCTCTCTAGTATTCAAGGGGTTAAAATGCCTGTTTAAATCAATGGTAATTTGAGGATTTTTTTTATTTGTCCCCTGCCACGTATTTGGTTTTCTCCTGAATTTCTTCACTTTCTTAGTACGTCAGCCTTATAGTCTTTCTAGAAACATTTCAGTAAGTTTTTCAACAACATACGTCTGATTCCTCCCAGGAAATCGAATGTACCCCCGCCACATTCATTTACCTTGTCACCTCCTGTGTATAAGTTATTTATTTAATTACTTACATTTTAAGTTCTTTAGGGCAATGTCTGTGTCTGCAGCAGAAAGTGAAAGATGCCCCTTACCTCCGCTCAGTCCTATATTCTTGTCCCCAGCTCCCGGAGTACCTGGAAGGGCCGGGGGTGGGAGTGTCCAAATGACATGGTTTGTGACATCACGTAGTCAGGACTTAATCAGGATGGACAGTATTGGGAGGGGGGAAGGTGGATCAGGATATGATGTGATGTGGTTCTGTAGGATCAACCTTTGTCCCCTGATACATGGGTATAACTACGGGGTTTGCATAGGGTGCAGTGGTGACAGGACCTCAATATCCAAGTGGGCCCATTGGCCCCTGGACCCAGTAGGTTCTAGATACGCACCTGGAAGAATATTTTTATGGTACAGTACCCAAGAAAAAAGAGAGAGGGGCTGTGTGTAACAGAGAGAGAGGGAGTGTGTGGGTGTGGGTGGGTGGGTGGATGGGTGTGTGTGTGAGAGAGAGGGTGTGTGTGTGTGTGTGTGTGTGTGTGTGAGAGGGTGTGTGTGAGAGAGAGAGGGTGTGTGTGTGAGAGAGAGAGGGTGTGTGTGTGTAATAGAGAGAGGGTGTGTGTGTGTAATAGAGAGAGGGTATGTGTGTGTGTAATAGAGAGAGGGTGTGTGTGTGTAAGAGAGAGGGGCTATGATGTAAGAGAAAGAGAGAGGGCCTGTGTGTGTGTGTGTAAGAGAGAGAGCGAGAGGGAGTGTGTGTGTGTGTGTGTGTGTGTGTGTGTGTGTGTGTGTGTGTGTGTGTAAGAGAGAGGATGTGTGTGTGTGTGTGTGTGTAAGAGAGGGGCTATGATGTAAGAGAAAGAGAGAGGGCCTGTGTGTGTGTGTAAGAGAGAGAGAGATACATGGGTAAATACAGGGTCTGCATAGGGTTCAGTGGTCACAGGGCCTCAACATCCAAGTGGGCCCATTGGCCCCTGGACCCAGTAGGTTCTAGATACGCACCTGGAAGATTATTTTTATGGTACAGTACCCAAGAACATTTTTCACCAGGACTTTCCAATGACTAGTTATGCCATTACCCTGTAATTGAATCTCAAAACCAGAGCCTCTGGGGCAGGTCTAGATATGGAAAGTGTCCATTTATACTTTTGTGTGATTTGGGATGTGACTGTTAAATAAATAGTAATGCTTAGATATTAAGGCAAGATCGATTCTTCAATATACTTTTTTATAACGAAGTGTACCTTCCTAACTGTCCATAACATTGTCGTCTTCATTTTATTTTAAAGTGTTGCCCTCCCACCTCTTTCCCATATGTAACACTGCCTCCCCGCAGATCTAAAATCTGGTCTCTTGACTGGACAGATCGCAACGAGGGACAATCTTCTGTCTATCATGATAAAGAAAACCTTGATGAAGGAGGACAGGTTTTCCCTTATGTTGACACAAGATTGTCCCTTGTTGTGATCCATATGGACCTGCTTGCTGTTGTGAGGGGCATTGTGATGTATGCAAAAGGGGTGGGAGTAGGGTGACCACGGGTCCCGGAACGTCCGGGACTGTCCCTTATTTCAGGGACATGTCCCGCGTCCCGGGTCCCCTTCAACCGGGACAATGAAGTGTCCCGGAATGAAGCCAAGCCGCCCTGAATGTCAGCCTGCAAGCGGTGTGTCACATCATGGACGCCGCTTGCAGGCTGACATCCAGGGCGCAATGCAACTTACCTGATCTGGAGGCAAGCGCTCTAGTAATACAGAGCGCTGGGAGATGACATCATCTCCCAGCGCTCTGCATTACTGAGCACAGCGCGTGGGAGCTTCAGCTCTGTGCCGGAGGAGGCACAGAGCACTTTGCACTCCGCACTCCGCTAGACCACCAGGGACTCAAGGTAAGGCAATAGGGTGACCACGTCCCGGAATGGCAGAAGGGAAATGTGGTCACCCTAGGTGGGAGGGGTCACTTTAAAATAAAACGAAGATGACAATGTTATGGACAGTTAGGAAGATACACTTCCTTATAAAGAAGTATGGTGAAGAATCAACCTTGGCTTAATAGCTAACAATTACTATCTCTTTAAAATGGAACTACCGTCCCAACAAGATGTGATCTCAATCTGCACTCTACATTAATATAGTAAATATTGTGTAGTCCTATTTTGAAATAAGTTTCTAGGTTAGGCATAAACAGTAAAGCAAGATCTTACCCAGTGATGTCAAGACCGGGGAAGATGAACTGTGCATGTCATGCTGGTTACCTTGAAGTAACGTAGTCTCTCCGCGCTGGCTTTCAAGCACGTTCAGGTCATGCGCTGTAGAAGGGGCGGACACAGGCTGGATTGACAGGACCGGTGGGAGTGACTACATTACCTCAAGGTAACCATTGCACATTGAGACCATATCTAGTTGGGACAATAGTTCCGCTTTAAAGGGATAATAATATTTAAGATGTAAAAAAATATATCTTGTAGGATTTATGTCCCCAAATAAAACAAGGGTACTCCCACTGCTGAGAGATATTTTATTAAAAAAATTAAAACCGCTGAAATTTAAATTTTTTTAGGTGCTATATCACAGTGGCCTGAAAACTTACAGTGGCGCAGTTGCTACCCCATCCTATGGAGATTTATGGTCTACGGACCAGAGCAGTCCATAGGATGGTGTAGCAGCAGCGCCACTGTAAATTTTCAGGCCACTGTGATATTGCACCTAAAAAATTCAAGTTTGAGCTGTTATGATATTTTAATAAAACATCTCTCAGCAGTGGGAGTACCCTTGTTTTACTCAGGGGGATAAACCCTACAACATATATATTTTTACATTTTAAGTATTCCTATCCCTTTAAATCAGTTCAAATAGATGTACAATACATGTTTTCCCAGAGCAGCAAAAGCCCTACATTATTCCTAATAAATGTTACTGTTCCTTTCACACTTCGGATGGTAGAGATGTGTCACGCATGTTGCTTTGCACTTTGTTGAATACATCTTTACCATCCAAGGGGTTACACAAATAAATTTTGAGCTATGTTTTGTTTTAACCCTCTCAGTGCCAGAGGGGTACACAAAGCATTGCAAAGCAATGTGTTGTGTACCCCTCTGGCACTCAAAGGGTTAACGTGTTGTTAAAGAGAACTGACACCTTTTAATAATACCCCCCCAAACACACACACGAGTTTACCTTATTACGCAGAGAAGAGTTCGAATGACTCTATGGGCCGTATGATGAAAAGAAAAATTGAGGAGTTCTGGGGCAAACCATTTGCACTATGGGGAGGACTAAAATTTTTTGGAGTTTTTGATTTTCCCCTATTGTGCAAATGGTTTGCCCCAAAACTCCTCTACTTTTGTTTTGATCATACGGCCTTATGAATTATGCCCTTGTGGCTTTTTTTTAAAAAACATATCATCTTTAATCTGTTCTGGGTGGCAAGTCTATGGAGGCGGACATGACAGCTGCTGGCAGTTTTTTTTCCCAACTGAAGCAGGTAGCTTGCATGAACCTTCTTAACCCTTTAACCACTTAAGGACCCATGATGTGCCAGGACCATCATGGGTAAACTTCTTTAAACTTTTCTTAAGGACCAGTGACGGTCCTGGCACGTCAAGGGTTAAATGATAGCAGCACGCCTCAGTGTGCGCAGCTATCATGATGGCGAAAATTAAACTGAGCACTCGAGGACCAAGCACTCAGTTTCAGTCATTCCCCATTTTGCCTGTACGCATGATCGCTACTACAGCGGTCACGTGTACCAGCTTTTTTTCATTTACAAAAGCAATGTGTTTTACTGTGATAGTGTGTTTTACACATTGCCTTTGTGACTGTTCTCTGCCTCTCTCTTCCTTACTGTGAGAGTAAGGAAGACAGAAACAGATAATAGACTAAAGATCAAATAGAAAGAGGCAAAGATTTGGCATTAACCCCTTCACTGCTGTTGCTGGGGTCAGGATTAAGTGTATGTCGCTGTATGAACTAGTAACACCAGTCTGTTTAAATGGGAACGATCACCCCACATAAAGTTAAATTCCAAGAATTACCCATCTGGCGACAAGCTGAACAATACTGCTAGTCTCCAGAATAATTACCTCCTTACAGAGAAATTCTACTGCTCTCGATACTGACAGCCAGAAAACAGCGCAGACGTCTTTACATAGTGACATCTGCACGCCTGCACTTTCAGTCCCTTCCGGTACCTTAAGGTACCAAGCAATGCATCCTAGAGCAGACAGGGACTGACAGCACAGGCGCGCAGACGTCACTATGCAAAGATGTCTGAGCTGTTTCCTGCCTGTCAGTATTGGGAGCAGTAGATTTCTCGGTAAGGAAATAATTATTCTGGCGACTAGCACTATTGATCAGCTAGGGCGACTAGCACTATTGATCAGCTAGTCGCCACATTAGTAATTCCTCTTTAATTAACCCCTTAGTGACTGGCCACGCGCACATGCGGCCGGCACTTAATGTCCACCAAACTTTTTTTTTTTTTTTTTTTTTTTAAAAGAATCCGGAGTCCAGATTTCCAGGACGTTCATGTACGTCGTCTGTCCACAAGGGACATCCGCTCAGGACTTACATGTAAGTCCTTGGACTGTAAGTGGTTAAAAAATGATCTGGAGCAGTACCAAAATATTTTTTTTACACTGACTAATTGTAATCACATAGTACAAAGTTTAATCAAACATTGATATGAGTTTTATTGTTGTGGAGCAATGTGATACTTATACACACCACACAGTCTTATCTCCCAAAAAGTGGTAAAGTAGGGAGGGAAAAAAGGACATGTGGATTTTCACCCAGAGGGACAGTAACCTCCAAAAACTGTACATTTTAGAGGTATGAATGACCGGTCATACCTTTCATTCAATCTCCATAAAAAAATTAACCCATTGGGCACAAATGATCACAAGACAACCAATAAAATTGTGTTTTGTTTTTTTCCTTTTTCCATTGTTCTCTTTATTTTTAACAAAGTAAATGGTGGTTTATCCATGTAAGTGTGGTATCAAAAGAAAGCCCTACTTGTGCTTAAAAAAATGGTATATAATTTGTGTATCTGGAATAAAAGACTTGGAGAACACTGTTGAACAAAGACAGTCAAAAAGGTAAAAATTGCTCTTGTCCTTAAGTGCAAACCACCCCAGATTTTCATGGTCCTTATGGGGTTAAGCAGTGTGTTGCACAACCCTCTAGTCATTAACAGGTTAATACGACCATGTACAGTGT